>JAMXBB010000012.1:37168518-37315174 GCA_024138015.1 Lumnitzera littorea
GGGGGGGTGTGGGGGGCGGGGGTGGGTTTGGGGAGGACAGATTATGATATGATACTAATTTCTATTAGATAAAGACTCTAAATTCTGTGTTGTTGCCTCAAGAGACACTGTGAATGAAGCAGCTTACAGAAGACACTGATATTGCATGTGGCAATATTGGCTTTCTTAAAATTCTTCTTCTAGCATCGTGTCTTCTCTGCCCATGAACACTAATTTTGACTACATATTATTGATTTGCAAAAGCTGTAGTCTTGATAGAGGTAAATTTGGTATCCATTTTTCCTTTGATGAAATTTGGGAGTTGAGACTACATCCTTTTTGGAACACGTTTTCCTATTTCCTATCAGTATGAACCATTGATTGATCATTGGAGACCAACAATTTTTGCTCAAACAGACGACACCACTCTGGTCACGACACTTTGTTATTTTGGTAAACTTTCTGTGATCCATCCTGTTTGATTTCTGATGATATTCCTGACAGATTCCTTACTTTTACTAAAATGACATATTCCACGAGTTTCTTTTCTCTCCACATCAATTAATCTCTAAGATCAAGCAAACAGGTGTCAAACTCCCCTTTTTTGTTTCTTTGCAATCTAAATTATTGGACAAAGAATTGGCATCTTTGTGTTCTCTTATGATTATACAGTGTTTGTGTTCCTAATAACTCTGTTTACCTTCATCTAACTTTTATGTACATGTACCTAATAACAGTAGAAATTACCTGCATAGCTTTTAAAATATTTCTCATAAATACTGAATTTGCAGGACCAAGGAACTTTGAAGGAAGTCCCTCCCCCAGCCATCAGTGGCAACCCAACTACACTCCCCATAACAGACCATACCAAGCACATGCTCCTTGGCTTGGTTTTTCTCCACATCAAAGTCCAAGAGGAATGGGAACTTCTCCTGAACCTTGGAATGCTTCCAGCCCCAGAGGCAGCTATTTTCAAACGCCTAATTCATCAAGAGGTGGTAATTTAAATGGCTTGGGATTTCAACCTTTAGGTAGACCTGATTTCAATCAGACAGTAGGCAGCCCCCAGTGGCGTGGCTTTAATCCTGGCCCTGCTGCAGGAATTGGAGGCTCTGCTGATTTGAGTTCTGGAAGAGGTAGAGGCAAATGGTTTGGCAGCAGTCCCAGATCCGGAAGGGGTGGGGGAAGAGTTTTAGGTTTTAATGCTCCTGGTTCCACATCATACCGCTCATGTGGCCCTGAGAGGTTCTATGATAGGTCCATGTTGGAAGATCCTTGGGTGGACTTGGTACCTGTTATATGGAAAGGTGTGGATAAATCAGGGAACAACTTATCCAATACAGCTGGCTCTTCGGAGTCCTGGATGCCAGATTCAATCCGGACAAAGAAACAGAGATATGCAGAAGCTACCAATCAGTCCACTCGT
Source organism: Lumnitzera littorea (assembly GCA_024138015.1). Taxonomy (NCBI): domain Eukaryota; kingdom Viridiplantae; phylum Streptophyta; class Magnoliopsida; order Myrtales; family Combretaceae; genus Lumnitzera; species Lumnitzera littorea. Next base: position 37,169,924 of record JAMXBB010000012.1, read on the forward strand.
GGATTTAACCTTGCAGAGTTTCTGACAGCCTCCTTCAATGAAGCTACAACTGAGTCATCAGATACATAATTTTGTTTGAAATTGGTTGACTCACTGACCGGAAGAAATACCACTTGTGTGTAAATGGTAATTATTTGATTGTTTAAATTCATGGAAAGAGGGTAGGTTTATTATTACTCAAGAAATTATGTAGCAATTGAAGTTTTGGTGTTCATGTATCGGTTTTCATAATTGTATCATTTGATGCTTCTTGATTATATATAGTGTTAGCACTGTTTCCAGTTCAAAGAAATGCAGTGTCTTAGGACACAGACAAGCATCCAGTCTCCTCCATGAGCAGTGTGGCCCAACCAGAGGGACTGTGCATTCCCTATTACACATGGTCGGTTCCAAAAACCTGCCAATCCCTAGGCTGGATATTGGGGCCAAAGAAAAGTAAAACTGGCACTGGACTGCCTAGGTGCCTGTTGATATGAAAGAAATATTTTTTTGTTTGTCACTGGCCAGGTCTAACCCGTGGCCATGGGGGTTTTTGCCCCTGTAGTGCAAGTCATGGGCTGGGTCTACGTCTGACCTTGGCTGTATGCATGTCTATTCCCTATTTTCTAAACATGAGCAGCAAACTCATTTCATTGGATATCTGCAAGTAGCAAATAAGCATTATGTATCTGCTGTGGCCTCTGGACATCAAGTACTTGTTTACTTGATGCCTTAGGAAATGTATTTTAGCTGAATCAGCAGTGGTAAATGCAGAATGTAAGAGCAGCATGTTGTCATTCCGATAACCTGTGAATTCGAGGTCTGATTCTGCTGAAAATTTATAGGGAAGAAATAATGTTATCACACATCTGTTTATTTTTGATTTGGGGCTCTGGTCGTCAAATTTCGGACAAGTTGTACTCCAAATCCTCGTGCAAATGGGAATATTTTTGGTAAAAATTGGGCATGTCAAGATTTTGCCAAATCTTTAGTAACTTACCATTTCTGGATTTTTCATGGCAGATTTATCCATCTTCATGCACTTGAGGGATTTAATGAGCTCGTTAGGGTTGCCACTAGAACCTAAGTTTCGGTCGAGTGCATTTATTTCAGGTTTTTTTTGCTTGTGCTCGTTATTATGCCATCTCCATCGATGTTGTCCAATACAGCAATGCAAGAGCCTTGCCAATCAAGGAACATGATGAGGCTGAGAGGCAGGCATGTGCGATGCTGAAGAATATGGGTTCAGACTCGAGTGTTGGCGAGGCAAATCTCAGATTCTTCGATAAACATATTAACAAGTAAATAAAACGGTTATTGTTCTCAGGATTCTGACGGAAAACTAATACAATGTTTGAGTTGAGTTGTTCACAGGAATCTGTGTCCGACGAGAGGACAGAAAAAAGGTGAAATGCTGAAGTTGTATAACCGACATTAAAATTATTTGCGATCGTGAGGATGTTAAAGCAGGTTGTGAAGATGCAAATGGGTGTTCTAGTTCTGTTCCCAATACATCATCTGGGTAGTGGATGGTTCAGCTTCAAGTAGTGAAGATGAAGTTGAGTCAGAATATCAGTGTTAGAAACTGACGTTTTGTACGCAACCAATTAAGAATCCCCATTCAGGAAGATTCACAAATCATTGGATGTTCATACTCCAAGCAATTAAAGTATGATATGGCATTTGCAGAAGATGAGCAAAATAAGAAGTTCAATTTAGAAAACTCCATTTCGTTCGAACTTCATGCTAAAGCCTACCACGCTCTCCGAATAGGAAACGAATATCTTGAAGAGGAAGAGAAGAAGAAAAATTGGAAGTGACATTTCTCCTTCTATGGTAAAAAGTCTATTGTAGATTGGGGGCAGAGTGAAGGAAAGAACAAAAAAAGGGTGGTTATTATCCTCTTGTATTTGGAGATTGTGATAAATACTTTCCAATGTATTTGGCATGGCTATGGAAATGAAATGGAACTAGCGAAAAGTCAGTCCACTGTTCACAGGATACAGGTGCAGGCAGCAAGTAACAGGCCTGTGGAAATTGAATAATGAGGCCAATTTCAGCTTGAGTTTGAAGATCCCCTTTTCTATAAAGCGCTTGCCGAAGGATAAAGGCTTACGGTGCTTTTGCTGTAAAATTGTACAGGTGGCCAATTAACTGCATATTCCCTGTCTCTACCTTTTCAATATTTTCATATTGTTTAGTCACAGATGAAAGAACTTCCTCACTGTCCTTGTAAAGCAGTAAAAGAAGAGCAATCCGTTGTTTCGATGCCCAAGAAACATCATCCGAGGGAATACACAGCCAATAGATAAGTCTATCATGGAAATAATTGTCAATTTCTTCCATGATCTGGCAGTCAGAAGTATTGTAGGGACATTAGCAATTAATAGTATATATTTAGTGCATGAAGAATGGCCTATGTTAACTGTTTTCTGAAGCACCAATTGTGACTTCTATCATCCCTACGTTAGTTCTCCACACTGAACAATTAGTGCCACAATCTGGAATAACACCTGTGCTCGGCATCCATCTTTCTTTCGCAGCAAATCATATCCATAAAGGAATCAATCAATTGACTGGCCAAACTTTGGGGGTCATCAATCAATGTATCCACAAACACGCTTACCACTTTCCTTTCTTGCAATGTTGCTTTAAGGCTGAACCAAGTTAGGAACTTGACTCTAAAGTCTTCATTTATGTGCCCTTGATTTTCTAGCCATTTGACAACCCTTACAGAGTATTCGTAATCATTCTCTTCTAGCAGCCTTTGACAACTAAAACCAAGTGATTCCTTTCTTCCATCGGATTTACAGGGTGTGGCAGGAGAGAAAGACTTAGAAAAGTGAGGAGTAATGGCCATCCTATGGGGAGGGAGCATATATAATCCTCCATGCTTGTTCACATGAGTTACGATCTCCCTTGTAGATATTTTCTTTTCAGCATCATCCTCACACATAAATTTATAGTCAGTAGAGTTGGTAGATTCTATTTTTGAACAAACTTGACCTACATTTCCTTTCACCCCCAAGTCACCAAATTCTCTGGGAGAGACACAGCTCGATGTGGGCGTGAACCACTTAGCTTCCCAAACTCCCAAAATACACGAGCTGCTAAACACAGAAACCTTGCACATGTACTCTGTTGAATGACATAGACTGGCTATCTTGAACCTAGAGTCCGGTCTTAACACTATGAAAGTGGGTTTGTCTGGATATTCCTTCACGCTGGCTGGGCGGTGCCACAGTTGGCAACCCAGAAATTCTTTGAGCAGATGGTCCTCGTATTCCAGTACAATTATCACAGAGGTTGGCAATATTTCTTCAAAGTGAATTTTACAAGCTGAAAAATTCAACAAAACTACATTAGAAATGACCGTAAAGAAAATTTGTCTAACCAATTTAAGCCCTGTTCAATCAAAAACCAATTGAAGGTTTTTTGAAAGCTTAAAACACTTTGAAATTATATGGAGGTTCCTTTTAAATTCTATAATCAACTTTCAGGCTTACCTGCTGTGAAACTTTGAGTATATTGGGGATGAGACTCTGAAGAGAGTCTCTCAAAATTTTCAACAGCAGAAGCACATAACTCATGGACCTCATAGCCACAAGACAGCCGATTTACAAGGCCACGGACCAACTTTGAGCATGCTATGTCCACTGGCCCTACTTCATCCTTCAATAGCCGTGAAGCAGTTGTGACAATTCTCTGAAGGTCTTTAAACCTCTCTGTTCCAAGTAGAATCCTTTGAGCCAAGGAGATTCTAAGGCATAGTTCATCCACTCTTCTGGCATCCTTGGCAACCAGCAATTGTTTTTTCCATATTCTGCAAGATTTTGTGTTCGATCAGTTATTTTACCACTATTTCTAGGCATCAGTTTCAGATTTCATATGCATAATATGATAAGATGTTGACCATGATAGGTTGAATGCTCACTGCTTTACAGACTTTTCTTGCAATGTATGAGAACTTCTGTTTCTTTATTTAACATCTTTGCATCCTCAAATATGTACTTGCCCTTCTAGTACTTGATCAATTAACACTGCTGCAAGACAGCTAGCTAAAGAGAAAGGTGGGGAAGAAAAGGCCACTCAACGTGTGATCAATGAGCTTATATTAACCTAACTGTAGTAACATGAATTCCAGGTGACGAATATTTCTTTTGTTGTTCTAGTAATGAGAATATACAAGTTATATAGCAGATATCAAGACCATAATACTTCGGATATTCTGTGGAACCCAATTCTTGAAGGATACCTAACCCTTTCTTATGCTTCAAGCATGATGGACTATCAACTGTACCAAAACTATGCAAAAGCCCTTGGCTAAAATGGCCAAATTATACCAAACAGCCCCATTTCTATTATATATCATTGACTAGAAAAGCTCAGAGGCTGGTTTGCGATATGCATCCAGCTGTCTGCTTGGGCTTTTGGCATTGAGTTAATTCAGCTGGTTGATGGAAGTTAGATACCAATAAATAAATAAATGGTGGTTGAATGAAAAAGGAACTTACCCCATCAATCCATTGAGTTTTCCACAAGATACACAATAGAATTGTCCATCCAACTTAGTACCCCCATTCTTTGTAATACCAGCCCTTGCATTGTTTAAAGCACATTTAAGGTGGCAAGACATTCCACACGAATCCTTTTCATCTTGCAGATCAGAGCCACAGGTCAGCCACAAACTTGGATCCTTGTTGTCATCATATTGGTAACAGATACAGCAAGAGCATCTCCTGCAGAATGCATCCTGCTGACCTAATGTGGCCCTGCAGGCAGCATTCTGACAAAGTCGAGAAGAAAGATTTGAGCAAGCTTGAGGTTGATAAGGGGATTCTTTGCTTCTTTGCCTTTTCAATTCAACTTTTGAAGAAGATGATGACAAGCCAGAGCAAAAGGTATGATTGCCTTTCTCTGTGTTTTGCAATATTAGCTTCATAAGGTGCTCTATCATTTGAGATTTCGTAAATCCTGTGTACTTTCGCACCTTGCCCATTTCAGCACAAATGATCTCAAGAAGCTCCCTTCGAGTAAAAGAACTGAGAATTTCTGGGGCCTCTTTGAAATGCTGGGCAATTTGATGAACTAGTTCTCTCTTTTCGCTCAAGCTCAGCCTGCTACATTTTGCAGGATCAAGTACAAAACCTGCATAGAATGAACTCACACCCAGTTAGTCATGCAACAAATCTCTACTGGTTTGCTTTGATTACTGCAAACCTGGGGACAGTACTGACTACACCAATGGAGCGAGCACTGTGTAAAATGGGTATGATGCCAGCAAGTTTTAAGTTCAAAAAATGGGATCTAATCCCAAGCAATATAAGCCTATTCACAGTGCCATGCAATGGTGGTACTATTATTAGGCTCATAAGATATACCTTTTAGGGGAAGAGATAAAAAAAAACGATGTTGGCAAGCTTTAAACTACTGAAAAAAAGCCAAAAGGCTCCTGAGTTAGCATCATCAAGCAGAAATTTATTCCACACAAAACGTCCACCTACCAACATATAAGTGTTGCATACATGAGAAGGTTATTTTATTAGGGTAGTGCATTAGTTTTAAGGAGGTTATTTTTTCTCTATTCTTGATCACTTCCCATACAGAAGATAACGCACCCCTATTTTAGTGAGAAAATGCTAAAAGCATGCCCTATATAGAGTTCAGTTTATGCACCTATGGCTTATGAGTCGTTATTACAGCCTTGGAGCTCCTAATGTTCTTCAAGCATGAAGATTTGATTAGTGCTTGCAACCAAAATCTGGAACAAATTCAAGCTATTCGAAATCCATTCGAAGAAATATCCACATGCATTTTATTAAGAAAAATCTCCATCATTTAGCTGCCTACAGCATCCTTTTTCATACTATGAACTGCAGAACTGGTCTCTGCAAGCCAGCTAAATATTTAGACCAACATTATCTACTTACTAAAGGAGTCAAATACTTCTTATAACAACATGCTGATAGGTTTTTAAAAAATAGCTCTTTTTTACATTCACACAGCTGTTTTAGAACCTACATTGTCTTTAGGAGAACAAGGGTATTTAATTTAAAGCAACTCAAGAAACATGTACTCGTGATGCGTGTGTCTCAAAGGCACGGTTACAAGAAAACCACCACTACATCTACTAATTCATCCACATTCTCTCAATTTGTATATATATTTTTTCCTTCAAAAACTATATGTAGTTGTGTGGAGTGGAGTAAAGACCGAAAGAAAACACCCAAGTTGATCAAAGATATAAACTTTACAATAAATAACAAAATATTCACTAAATTAACACGTTCAAAATCCAAACTTTTTTCTAAATTAAACATAAAGGGACAATGCTGCATTACTAGATCATACATTATGATGTCAGCACACAAAAAAGAAGAGGAAAGACAGAAAACGGAAGTAAAGGAAATAAACCTGATAATGAACCCATGCCAGAAAATGTAGCCTCTGTTTTCTTCATGGCATCTGCAGAAGAACGAGGACGAATAAAAAAAGAAGAGCAGTTTAATGGGTTAGGAATAAATCAATCTGTAAGAAAATGTGGGTAGGGAAAGAAAATCGAATGGGAAGTTATGAAACCGAGGACAGACTCCCTTCATAGATAGACGTGAGAGAGAGAGAGAGAGAGAGAGAGAAGCACTGGTTAGTGTAAATCATAAAAATAAATAAATAAATAAACAAAGAAAAAAAAAAAGTAAATAAAAAATAGTTAGAAAAAGAAGTTCGTATTTGTTTAAAGGGTGCAGCTAACTTTGAGAAAAAAGAAAAAAGAAAAAAGAAAAAGTTTGGATTTAATAGTATATCACAATACCAATAATATATTTTAGTAAAATCAAAATTATAATAATTTTTTTTAAAAAATACTTTTACTATAATAATAAATGTTAGTAATTAAAATATGAATTAATAAAAAAATAGTAATAAAGTAAGTATGATAGAAAATGGTAATTATATAATTAAAAAAAATTTATAAGCAATGGACGATAGTTGATAAGCTGATATAATAGATTTGAATTGTTTGAGTAAATATCATATAAATATATTTAATAGTTAAAATTAGAAGATATAAGATGGTTAATTATAAGTAATTGAAAAAGAGCTTCTATTAGTATAATAAATAATAATAATTAAAGTTGCAAAGTATGATATGATTTATGTTAATAGTCAATTTTTGTTCCCATTTTACTCGTTTATTCGACTGCCGATAAGCTGCGCAATCTATATTCTCGGCTTCTCACCAACTAATCAATATTCTTGGTATTACGCTGAGTAACTTAGATCCATCGCAGATTTGAATTTAAGTTTATGGCACGAGTAGTTATTACAAGTATGGTTATGATTACATAACTATCTACTTTTCTTACATTTTCAGAAAGGTGTTTAATCAAGAAGTTTTCACAAGTCTTGAGAGTTATTTCGATAACTGCTTCTTCAAACATGACAATCTCCAATAAATTCAGAAGAGGAATTCTGTAAGAGATATCTGATAACTCTCAACTTCTTAACTCTTACCATTTTTTCATTCCTACTTACTAACCTAAGTATCGGAGTGGCCGCAACGAACTGACCTCAATGCCAAGTATTTATCTTATCTTTACAGGATATTTCCAACTTTTAAAATTCACCAACAACATTTAGCGCAGTCTATTTTTTCCTAAACACACCCATATAGCTAAAACAAGAGTATCTAAAAGTACAAGTGTTGGCACTACCTCCTAACACCCTAAAGGGGGGAGTCCGTATACCGACGAGCAACAATTGGCTAAACTTGAGCAACTCTACTTTAACTTAGCTAAAGAAAACTAAGAATTAAATAAAAAACATGAGCAAATCCTTAACCTCCTCCATAGTAATATTTACCTACACTCGATTTAAAATAACGACCAAAGCGATCATGACGTTCAAAATAGTGATGATTTAGTTCATTCACCTGAGTTGCAAAAAAAAGCAAGTCGAGAATATGATAGAACCTTTGGCTAATGCTTTTAAAAAGATTGATAAAGGCAAGTAACTGCAGCAAATGCATCATACAAGTCTTTCGCATGTCAGCAGCCTTGCTATCCTAAGCAAGCAATTCCAAATTAAAAAGAGTCTCTTTGTTTTAGAGATCTTGAAGGAAGTAATACCTTAGTACATTAAGTTACTACAATTTGAGACTTATGATAGAACAAAGGACCCCAAAGACTACCTAAAGTACTACTAAACGTTAGCCAAGTTACATGGTTTGAGTGATACAGTGGCTTGTCAAGCTTTTCCCTCAACATTGAGGAATACAACTAACACATGGTTTAAACATTTGAAACCAAATACCATATCCTGTTTCAACGAACCAGCAGAAGTGTTCCTTTAATACTTCCTTGCAAGCAAACTTCCTATTAAGGATTCTTCAATCCTTAACACCATCAAACAAAAGTCCGATGAGTTAATCAGGGACTACTTGGTTAGATTTATAGCCGAGATGGTTCAAATCCCAAAATTAAATATGAGTGTGACCCTCAATGCCGTAATTGATGGAGTCAAGCCCTATAGAGACTTTTTTAAGTCTTTCGCAAAGAATAAGCTAAAAACTTTCACTGAGTTTAAGGCTAAAGCCACCTCATACATTCATCAGGAAAACAATATAAAGGTACAATAAGAAGTAGATTAGAGTAGAGAAGATGAAAAAAATGACAAATGAAAAAGTACAAAGAATAGACTCAACACGGACAATGACCACAGTTCAGATGCCTAGAGGAAGAAACCGAGGATCGCAACATACTTATCCTACATACTCATTAATCATCCAATTTCTGACATTTTGATGGAGATACGTAGGTGAAGAGGCGTCCTCCAGTGGTTAGAAAGAATGAGAGGGAATCCCTTAAGGAGAAACTTCAAAAAGTATTGTGATTTCCACCGTGACAAAGATTACAATATAAATGAGTACGTTCAACTTAAGAATGCAATTAAAGATTCGATTTAACACGGGCACTTGCGCAAGTTCTTAAAGCACAATGCCAAGAGTATTAAGAGACTATCTCAGAGGAGACATGAGGAACAAGAGAATGATATACGGCTAGCAACAGCTGTGATAGCTGCAAAGGATATGAATTCCAGCAAAGCACCCAATGGAGTAATCAACACCATTGTTAGTGGACCTACTATAGGCCAGTCGAGCTCTTTAAGCTCGATTAACGCTAAGAATTACGTTTGTAATATTTAAGGCAAAAAGGTTAGGATTGACAATACAATATCTTTTGGAGAGGAAGATTTTAAGGGCATCTAGAGACCGCACGATGACATACTCATCATCAGTGTAAGAATCACCAACTTTGAGGTTAAGGAGATTCTTGTTGACACGTGAAGTTCGGCCGATATAATTTTTCAGCATGCTTTTAACTAAATGATGCCTAAGATCAAAGTGTAGCTATAGTCTTACAAGTATAATCTCTATGCCTTTAACAATTAACCCGTCCGAGTAGCCACAGTCATTTCTTTACCGACACAGATCAGTAATGACGAGCATATTACAAAGGATAAAGTGGATTTTCTAGTCTTCAAAAGTTGGTTCCCATATAACATGATAATAGGATGGCTGTGCCAACATTTATTTGGCATTATCCCTTCAACTACACATCTTAAAGCCAAGTTCCCTACTCCTACGGGGGTTAGCATATGCAAGAGGGATCAACAATTGGTACGATCCTTATATATAAGGGCCTTAAGGCAAGAAGAAGTATTTTAGGTTGAAACTTGTCTAGACGACAAGTTAGTCAGCATCAAGAATGTCGATAGTGATATTGAGGAAATTCCTTTAGGGAATGACTTAAGGAAAATAATGAGAATCGGGAAACCTTTGTCAGCATATACTCGGCAACGTTTGATCAATTTTTTGCAGGCCAATGTTGACGTCCNAAAAAAAAAAAAAAAAAAAAAAAAAAAAAAAAAAAAAAAATTTTAAAAAATACTTTTACTATAATAATAAATGTTAGTAATTAAAATATGAATTAATAAAAAAATAGTAATAAAGTAAGTATGATAGAAAATGGTAATTATATAATTAAAAAAAATTTATAAGCAATGGACGATAGTTGATAAGCTGATATAATAGATTTGAATTGTTTGAGTAAATATCATATAAATATATTTAATAGTTAAAATTAGAAGATATAAGATGGTTAATTATAAGTAATTGAAAAAGAGCTTCTATTAGTATAATAAATAATAATAATTAAAGTTGCAAAGTATGATATGATTTATGTTAATAGTCAATTTTTGTTCCCATTTTACTCGTTTATTCGACTGCCGATAAGCTGCGCAATCTATATTCTCGGCTTCTCACCAACTAATCAATATTCTTGGTATTACGCTGAGTAACTTAGATCCATCGCAGATTTGAATTTAAGTTTATGGCACGAGTAGTTATTACAAGTATGGTTATGATTACATAACTATCTACTTTTCTTACATTTTCAGAAAGGTGTTTAATCAAGAAGTTTTCACAAGTCTTGAGAGTTATTTCGATAACTGCTTCTTCAAACATGACAATCTCCAATAAATTCAGAAGAGGAATTCTGTAAGAGATATCTGATAACTCTCAACTTCTTAACTCTTACCATTTTTTCATTCCTACTTACTAACCTAAGTATCGGAGTGGCCGCAACGAACTGACCTCAATGCCAAGTATTTATCTTATCTTTACAGGATATTTCCAACTTTTAAAATTCACCAACAACATTTAGCGCAGTCTATTTTTTCCTAAACACACCCATATAGCTAAAACAAGAGTATCTAAAAGTACAAGTGTTGGCACTACCTCCTAACACCCTAAAGGGGGGAGTCCGTATACCGACGAGCAACAATTGGCTAAACTTGAGCAACTCTACTTTAACTTAGCTAAAGAAAACTAAGAATTAAATAAAAAACATGAGCAAATCCTTAACCTCCTCCATAGTAATATTTACCTACACTCGATTTAAAATAACGACCAAAGCGATCATGACGTTCAAAATAGTGATGATTTAGTTCATTCACCTGAGTTGCAAAAAAAAGCAAGTCGAGAATATGATAGAACCTTTGGCTAATGCTTTTAAAAAGATTGATAAAGGCAAGTAACTGCAGCAAATGCATCATACAAGTCTTTCGCATGTCAGCAGCCTTGCTATCCTAAGCAAGCAATTCCAAATTAAAAAGAGTCTCTTTGTTTTAGAGATCTTGAAGGAAGTAATACCTTAGTACATTAAGTTACTACAATTTGAGACTTATGATAGAACAAAGGACCCCAAAGACTACCTAAAGTACTACTAAACGTTAGCCAAGTTACATGGTTTGAGTGATACAGTGGCTTGTCAAGCTTTTCCCTCAACATTGAGGAATACAACTAACACATGGTTTAAACATTTGAAACCAAATACCATATCCTGTTTCAACGAACCAGCAGAAGTGTTCCTTTAATACTTCCTTGCAAGCAAACTTCCTATTAAGGATTCTTCAATCCTTAACACCATCAAACAAAAGTCCGATGAGTTAATCAGGGACTACTTGGTTAGATTTATAGCCGAGATGGTTCAAATCCCAAAATTAAATATGAGTGTGACCCTCAATGCCGTAATTGATGGAGTCAAGCCCTATAGAGACTTTTTTAAGTCTTTCGCAAAGAATAAGCTAAAAACTTTCACTGAGTTTAAGGCTAAAGCCACCTCATACATTCATCAGGAAAACAATATAAAGGTACAATAAGAAGTAGATTAGAGTAGAGAAGATGAAAAAAATGACAAATGAAAAAGTACAAAGAATAGACTCAACACGGACAATGACCACAGTTCAGATGCCTAGAGGAAGAAACCGAGGATCGCAACATACTTATCCTACATACTCATTAATCATCCAATTTCTGACATTTTGATGGAGATACGTAGGTGAAGAGGCGTCCTCCAGTGGTTAGAAAGAATGAGAGGGAATCCCTTAAGGAGAAACTTCAAAAAGTATTGTGATTTCCACCGTGACAAAGATTACAATATAAATGAGTACGTTCAACTTAAGAATGCAATTAAAGATTCGATTTAACACGGGCACTTGCGCAAGTTCTTAAAGCACAATGCCAAGAGTATTAAGAGACTATCTCAGAGGAGACATGAGGAACAAGAGAATGATATACGGCTAGCAACAGCTGTGATAGCTGCAAAGGATATGAATTCCAGCAAAGCACCCAATGGAGTAATCAACACCATTGTTAGTGGACCTACTATAGGCCAGTCGAGCTCTTTAAGCTCGATTAACGCTAAGAATTACGTTTGTAATATTTAAGGCAAAAAGGTTAGGATTGACAATACAATATCTTTTGGAGAGGAAGATTTTAAGGGCATCTAGAGACCGCACGATGACATACTCATCATCAGTGTAAGAATCACCAACTTTGAGGTTAAGGAGATTCTTGTTGACACGTGAAGTTCGGCCGATATAATTTTTCAGCATGCTTTTAACTAAATGATGCCTAAGATCAAAGTGTAGCTATAGTCTTACAAGTATAATCTCTATGCCTTTAACAATTAACCCGTCCGAGTAGCCACAGTCATTTCTTTACCGACACAGATCAGTAATGACGAGCATATTACAAAGGATAAAGTGGATTTTCTAGTCTTCAAAAGTTGGTTCCCATATAACATGATAATAGGATGGCTGTGCCAACATTTATTTGGCATTATCCCTTCAACTACACATCTTAAAGCCAAGTTCCCTACTCCTACGGGGGTTAGCATATGCAAGAGGGATCAACAATTGGTACGATCCTTATATATAAGGGCCTTAAGGCAAGAAGAAGTATTTTAGGTTGAAACTTGTCTAGACGACAAGTTAGTCAGCATCAAGAATGTCGATAGTGATATTGAGGAAATTCCTTTAGGGAATGACTTAAGGAAAATAATGAGAATCGGGAAACCTTTGTCAGCATATACTCGGCAACGTTTGATCAATTTTTTGCAGGCCAATGTTGACGTCCATGGTCTCCTTCAAACATGTCGGGCATCCCAAGAGATGTTATGGTACATAAGCTCTAGATTAATCCGAATGTAAAGGTGATCTAATAAAAGAAGAGGCATTTTGTACTAGAGAGATGAGCGACAATAGAGGAAGAAGTCCAGAAGTTATTAAAGGCATGATTCATTTGGGAATAGCCTTATTCGACTTGGCTAACCAATTGTATGATAGTTAAGAAGTCTAACAGTAAGTGCAAAATGTGCATAGACTTCATAGATCTTAATAAGGCCTATCCTAAGGAATGTTTTTTACTGCCAAAAATTGATCAAAGTAGATGCAACCGCTGGACACATGTTACTTTCCTTTATGGATACTTTCTCTGGTTATAACCAAATCAAGATGGATAAGGAGGATGAAGGCTATACGTCTTTTGTTACTAATATTAGAATGTATTGTTACACAATGATGCCCTTTGGGCTAAAGAACGCAAGTGCAACATACTAGAGACTTGTTACTAAGATGTTTAAACCCCATATCCACAGAAATGTCAAAGTATATGTCGACGACATGATTACGAAGAATATGAAGGAAGATCAATATCTTGCCGACTTGAAGGAGACGTTTGCTACATTAAGGAAATATAGTATGAAACTCAACCCACAGAAATGCATTTTTAGCACAACATCAAGAAAATTTTTAGGTTACATTGTCACTTGGTGTGGTATTGAAGCCAACCCTAAAAAGATTGAAGCCATAAGGAACATGAAATCACCTCGTATGGTCAAAGAAGTGTAAGAACTCACTGAGCGAATTGCTGCCCTCAATAAATTTGTGTTAAGAAGTGCGGATAGGTGCACATAATTCTTTGAAATTTTAAAGAACCCAAAAGAATTCAAGTGGATTGACGATTATGAAAGAGCTTTCAACAAGCTTAAGGAATTTCTTGCGTTACCCCTAATACTCTCGATACCCGTCCTTAGAGAAAATTTATATTTGTACCTATCGGTTAGCTACCGAGCTCTTTCGTTTATATTAGTCTGAATTGATGACAAAGAACATCGACCTGTTTATTGCGTGAGTCATGTTCTGCAGGGGCTAGAGCTTCGGTATATAAAGATTGAAAAATGTGTATTAGTAGTGGTTCTTTCAGCAAGAAAGTTAAGCCGTATTTTGAAGCTCACCAGATTGTTGTTCTCACTAGCTAGTCATTGCAGCAAGCATTGCAAGGCCTGATTCCTTAGAGAGGATGATGAAGTATTTCCTAGAGCTTAGTGCCCATGGTGTACAATATAAACCCAAAACGGCATTAAAGGTTCAAGTACTAGCAGATTTTGTAGCTGAATTCACTAGTGAGGAAGATTGTGTAGAGGTTACCGAGAAACCTATCTAGTTCCTTTATGTGGATGGTTCTTTGATGCGAGAAGGAAATGGTGTAGGCCTAGTTCTTCAAGGCCTCCATAACGTCAAAGTTCATTACGTTCTAAAATTCGGATTCCTAGCTAACAACAATAAAGTAAAGTACAAAGCTTTAATTACCAGACTAAAACTGGCAAAAGAAATTGGCACCGAAAGACTTGAATTGTTCTTTGATTCCCAATTGGTGGTGAATCAGGTGATGGGAAGTTATGCGACAAGAGAAGAAGAAATGAGCAAGTATCTATTGATGGTACGAATGTTCGTAGAAGAATTCCAATTTTGCTCCATTCACAAAATTCCGAGAAGCAAGAATATTACTGCTGACAAGTTGTGAAAGTTGGGTAGTATAATATTCACTGAATTGAGCAAGAAAATTTTCGTTGAGTTTCTTCTGAAAAAAGTTTATCCACTCTCTCGTAAAGCTGTAAGTTGGCACCTTGCCCGAGAGAAGAATCATGGATGGATTCCCTAGTAGATTATCTAAGAGATGGTACTCTTGCTGATGACAAGAAAGGAGAGCAAAGATTGGCATACCAGGCCGCAAACTATACATTGATTGATGGTCAATTGTATAAACACGACATATCATAGCCCTATCTTCGATGCCTTCCTCTGAGAGATGTCTAGAGGGTATTATTCGAGCTGCATGGTGGCGTATGCAGTAACCATATAAAAGTACAGACATTGTATGTCCAAGCATTACGACTCGACTATTACTAGCCGACTATGAGAGAGGATGCAAAGAAAGTTGTCCGACACTGTCTTTAGAGCCAGAAGCACGAGTTGCCCAGTCATGTGTTTGCAACTGAGTTATGTAGCTTAACCAACACTTGGCCCTTGGCCTAGTGGGGGCTAGATATTCTCAAACTCTTTATGAAGTCTACTGCTTAGCGACAATTCGTCATTGTTACTGTAGATTACTTTACCAAAAGGGTAAAGGCCAAGGCAGTGGCAAAGATCACCGAACAGGAAATGGAAGTGTTCATCTTCAACTCCATCATTAAAATTCGAAGTTCCTCACATGATAATTACGGATAATGGCCTACAGTTTGACAACAATAAGTTCTGGGCATTTTATGAGAAACACGGCATTCCCCTTAACTATACGTCTATAGCATACCTTCAAATGAATGGACAAGTTGAAGCCGTAAACAAGATCATATTGCATAGCCTAAGACAAAAAGTATATCAAGTTAGGGGGAAATGGGTCGATGAACTACTAAATATTTTATGGAGGTACCGAACCACCCATAGAACTACGATTGGGGCAATGCCCTTTAGGTTAGCATACGATACGGAAGCCGTGTTGCCGATTGAGTTGGATTTACCAAATCTCCAGACTCAAAATTTCGATGTTATGGTTAATGAAATTAGATTAACAACAAATTTAGACACTATCGATGAAATTCAGGATATTACGAGAGTTAAGATTGCAGCATACCAATATAGAGCGATAAGGTATTACGATCAGAAAGTGAAACACTAGGTATTTCAACTTGGAGATCTAGTTTGCCAAAAGATAGAAGCTACTAGCATGCGAGCAAATCAAGGAAAGCTTGACGTGAACTAAGAGGATCCTGTCAAGATTCGAGAAGTCATTAGTGAAGGGGCCTATCGACTGGAAAGATTGGATGGATCTATCATCCCTCGAGCGTGGAATGTCAAGAATTTAAAATTATATCTCAATTAATTTGTTAGATGATTTTCATCTCCATTCGTTTGGCGACAACCAACTTATCAAATTACAGTACTTTTTTTTTATGATGAGAATTGTGTTTGAAGTTTCATCATGTTTCCTATTCTTTTTATAGTTGCTAAGTTAGTGAATTCCAGGCCATACGATAAACGAACTAACATAAGTTTTAGTCTATTGTGGTTAACGAACTGCATAAATTAATCTTATAGTCGAGTAATGCGGTAAGTCTATGCCTCAAATGGCTAACGGAAAATTGGGTATATGAAACAAAACATGCCAAGAAACAATTGGGTACGTGAAAAAAAAAAAAAACATGCTGAGAAATAGTTAGCATGTGAAATAAACTACGCTAACGAATAAGAACATGTAAAATAAAACACGTTCATCATATATGTTGGGAAAATGCGGTGCTTAAACTAAAACGTACTTAAAACGGTATATAAGAAAGATATTTCATTCAAGAATGTAGTAACAAATACTCGGCTTATTACATTAAATACAAAGAAAATCCTATAGCCTACTCTCGAAATCAATAAGAGTAATTTTTGGTTCACAAGCTAGAGCTTACTCCAAGCAAGCTTCTTTCTCAGCATATGGGGTCTTAGAGTTAGTAGATTTTTCTTTCTAAACATTGGGGATTTCTTTTAATAGACGTTCTTCATCTTCCCCTGAATCCTCAACGTAAGCTTCGCCATTACCCTTATTCTCAATCTTGGCACCTACCTCATCGTCATCATCTTCGTCGACGCTGCTAGCTTTATCGTTGACGTCGGCAAAGTCAAGGCAAGAGAGATTGTAATCAAGATGAAGCTTTAGGATCTCTTCTCTTGCTGCTTAAATCCCCTCCAATAACTTCTTTCATAGAAGCCTCTTATACTACTAATTAGGAGTGATTATATCGAGAGCCTCTTTAATCGATGGTCTTCTTCTCAAAGTCTCCTCCAATTCGATAACATGGCTTTGTAAGTTCAAGTTGTTAGCCTCTAACTCTTTAATTTTCATTTTGAGCTTATCTTCCCCATTGCTCATCGTGCAAAGAGTTTAGCCCAAGCCCCAGCACTCTTCTTTCTTCTTCTGTGGCTCCTCCTTTAGGCCTTCAAACTCTTTGTACTGCTCTTTCATTTTAGCCTTCAGGCTCGAGACTTCATCGGTAGCAAGGGTATGTACCAACTTCTTAGCATTAAGGTCTTCTTAAAGCTTTCTTTCCTCCATCTCGGCCCTTATCCTTGAATTCTCGACTTCAGCAATCCAGGCTTTCGATGCATTGTATGCATCCTCAATTCTCTACAACGATTTTACTTAACACAATTAGGAATGATTTAGCATAACACATGGATACAACTAAGGATATTACCTTATTTACCTCTTTGTCGGTTTCGTTTAAAACTGTTAGAATGTAGCTGCTTATTTGGAAAAGGAAATATTTTAGTAACCCAAATGAATTTGACAATTAAAAGTAACGATTATGGATACTTACATCATACTACTTGGCAACGATATGGGCCTTATAGCAACCGTCGACCTTGTCAACATCCTTTTTCAGGAAAGCTTTGTCCTTGAGAAGAATAACTCCTTCCATTAAAGCTAAGGACTTTGTCCTATCACCTAGGATCGAGCCGGTGTCTAGAATTGTGCGGCTTCAACATGGGATATAGTACTTACCAACTTCCTTATTGGAGACAAATTCGACACTGTTGATGTCGAGTACTTTGCTACGCATCACCTCCTTCATCCTCTCGTCCAAGTCTTTAAACCTTTTGGCAATAAGTTGGCTGGCAAGTTCTTTTCCCAATCTTTTATTGTTGCTCAGCCCTGCTTCTACTATCAAAGATGACCCTTTGGTAGCAGTAACTTCAGGCTTACTGTGGGGTCAAATCTCATGAACCTCTTATCTCGGCTCTACAGCAGGTATAATATCTTCAACATTCTCAATAAGAATTTCCCTCGAATGAGCAATTTTAGTTTTAGTCGAAAAATCCTTCTTTCGCTTCTTGGTTGGTTAAGAAGGTTTTTGTTATGCTGCAGGTTGCTTAATTGTATCTTTGGCTACCTTTTTCATTACTGTTGGTCAAATGGTGGTAGATGCAGTGGCTACTCACTTGTTAGCCTTTGATTGGGCCAATAGCCTAGCAAGACTTATCTCACCAGCACGTATATCTACAACATGAGTAAACAAGTTAATATTAACATGGAAAAAGAATAAACTTACATTCTCCGTACCGAGCAAGGCTCAAAGGTGACAATTCTTCCCCCAAGTTATGAGAACGGCTTTCCTCTTACGGCTTTATACAATATGGTGGTAACTCATCGATGTACCTTCTTTTTCAGAAAAAATTGGGTCTCCACTTTTGTAACGCCGTATAATTCAATCAGCGTCCCAGAAGAACATTTTAGTCTTCCTTCCTTCCTGAATTTTCCTTGTCGCTACTGCATCGTTTAACATCAAATCAATATCTTTAGTGCGGATTAGCTTAGTCCATTAGGTCTAGAAATCCAACTCTTCATCAAATACTATCGACTTGAATTTATCATGCCACTTATGGATCTTGGACTCTAACCTATCCATGAACTTCCGCCTATGTCTTGCAGTGGCAAAGTACCACCCGTTAGGTTGCCTTCTAATCGTGAAGAAAAACCAAAATAGCTAAGATATAGCCTTGACTTCGATTTCGTCGCAAACTATCTCAACAACTGCCAGAAGCAAGTATGTGTTAGGTGAGAACATACTTGGTGCAACTCTGAAGTAGTTGAAGAAGTTGTTAATAAAAGCCAAAAAAGGGAAGCGCAACTCAAAATCTAAATATTTCAGGTATATATGAAACTCGCATTCCCTTGGAAAACATACACTCTCTTCCTCTCTTGGCCTCCTTAGATTTCATGTTCCAAGAAAGTCTTGCTAGTATTAATTGTACTTTATGACAAGAACTTTATCGGTGGAATTGGCGATTCTATCTAGAGAGTCGTGGAAGTAAGTTATGGTGTTGTACAAATATCTTGCCGAGGACTGACCTTCCTTGTCTTCGGGATAATTATCTACAACAAACTTATTGATTCGATTAAGTTTATCCCACCTTGCCTCAATGCTGTCATGAGAGTTACCAGAAGGACAAGCCACCTAGCTCTTTCTTTGGGGGGGGGGGGTGGTGGTGGTGGGAGAACTGGCCTCAATTTCCATTGCTTTGGAGTTAGATAAGACAAGTCGATGGATAATGTTGCGAATCATACCTAAATGTCTACGAATAGTATCTTAGAAGTTGAAGAAATTAAGAGTAAAGACGAGAAAGCAAGAAAATATGATTATGAAGACTGAGTTTGAACAGAAGTGAATCCTAATTTCAAAGAGTCCTTTAAATATGGACAATTCACCCTCATAATTGCAAAAATGTTTCTAATAGTAATCATCACTGATTTGATAAGTAGTGTAGATTGACGATGCATGTCATGTCTTTGGAATCTGATGGTTGACAACTTTCTGACAGTTATTAAGTTTGCAGTATAGTGGTTACTGAAGCGACAAGTGTCATATTACCTACTTTTTGGTCTCTTTGACAGGCGGGAATTCAAAAATTGTGACCTTCAACTAGGATGTGAACCTCCTTGCTTCCTCTTTTACTTAGCATCCAAAGAACTGCTCCCACTCGGCCTCTAGTGCATTAAATATTACTCACTTTATCAATTACTTGAATACAGGAGTTATGGGGGCAAATGTTGATAGTCAACTTTTGTTCTTGTCTTACTCATCTATTCGCCTATCAATAAGCTGTGCAATCTATATTCTCAACACCTCATCGAATAATCAATATTCTTGACATTACACCATGTAACTCAGATCCATCGTAGATTTGAATTCAAGTTCATAGCGCAAGCAATTATTGCAAGCATGGTTATAATTACATAACTACTTGCTATTCCTATATTTTCAAGGTGTCTGGTTAAAAAGTTTTCACGTGTCTCGGCAATTATTTTGATAATTGCTCTTTTGGATATGACAATCTCTAATAAATACGGAAGATGAACTTTGTAAGAGATATTTGATAACTCTTAACTTCTCAACTCTTATCATTTTTTCATTCTTACTTACTAACTTAGGCATTGGAGTGGCACACCGAATTGATCCCGATACCAAGTATTTGTCTTACCTTTGCAGGATATTTCTAATTCCCAAAATTTACCAACAACAATTTCTTTTAAGTCCTTTGCACATATATTAAGAAGCAATGGAAAAGACTTTTTTACTTTCTCATATATTTATTTTTCTTAAAAGTGTATAATCGATCATTGAAAATTAAATCTTCTCTTTTTCCTTGACCTAGTGCATCAAGGTCCTTTTAATTTTGTGTTCTTTTTCTTAAAATCATTTTTTATTTTTTCGTTTTCATTAATGACGCATGGCCGCGCATATAGTCAAAAACACCTTATTAGGGGGGTTGGCAAGTTACACGGTGCACTTATCACAGTGTAATGGCAAATGTCAAGGGCTACAAAATTTTCATTTTTTCTATTTTTTCTATTCTTTATAATATTATGTAATTTGTCTTATATTATTTAATTAACTATACTTGATAATATCACTTTACTAAATTAATTATTGTGAATTATTCGTATATAATATGTGTCAATAACTAACTATCATAAAACATAGGTCTATAAAATATTAAAAATGAAACCATCGGTATGTAAAGTGGAAAAAAAAAATACATAAATATTATGGATATAATATAATTCTAAAATACTTATAATTTCACTAAAAAAAAGAAAAGAAAACCAGATAAAGACTCAAAATTTTTTCTTTTAAATTGTTTGTTAATATATATAGGGTAAATTGTAAATACACCTACTTATATGTGTTTTATTTGTACTTAGCCCCTATATCTTTTAGATTGTATGTTTATACCTCCAAATTTTTTCCTAATGTGCATTTAAAATGCTATTTTACTATTTGCCTTTAGATAAAACAATGAAAAAACATTAAAATTTAATAAATACATAAAATCAAGGATAAAATGGTCCTAATATACCTTTTAAAAAATTTGGAGATTTAAACACAATATAAATGAATTAAGTATTCATGTAGTAAATATAAGGCAGTATACAAGGTATAAATGAAAGCATAGATAAAAGAAAAAAATGGTTCATTTAGCTATTATATAATATTTTATTAGTGTTTATATAATATAATATATAGAGTGAAGTCATTTTTCTATAAAAAAAAAAAAAAAGGAGGAAAAAAAACTACTACTTGTACTGTGGACAAATGCGTCGAGCAACCGGTGAAATATCCTAAAATAATTTCAGAAGTGATATCAGAGCATCATTGTAAATAAATAAATAAATCAAAGAAATGTTGCCATAAATGTGAGATGTGGTAGAGATACTGCTTTCTGTATTAGAGTTTAACGAAGAGGGTAAAGGTAGCGAAAAAGTCGACGCAGACAGAGAAAAAAAAAAAAGGGGGAGGAAGTGACCAGTGTCACTGATTTTATTAACTCCTCTTCCTCTTGTACCAAGCATTGTATGGTAAGGGAAGGTAAGGATACTCTTTCTAGAGTGAAAAAAGATTCACGACTAGTCTACTACTAATACCTATACTTGGCACATCTCTCAATGTAAATCACCTTTATGATTTGCATTGTACTCTTTAATTAGTTAACGTTTCAAAAAGTTGGTTTTGTTTTGTTTTAATATTGTTTTAATTTAAATTTGTATATCTTAAGTCCGCATCAATAATAAAAATAAATTTTAAGGAATTTTATTAAGAAATTTAGTCTTAAATAAAAAAGTTTATTAAATTATTGATATGGTATCTAATAATTTTATATGAGTTATTAGCATTAGCATTGTGATGCTCTTAAAACTATAGAAAAAAAAAGGAGAAATAAATGTGTATTATTTCCTTAAAAATGATTACAGAAAAAATAATTTATCAAATATAATTTTTAAATCGTATTTTAAAAATACATTCTTCTTGTTGTGATTAGACGTCGACACATGGCACGGTATTGTAACGGAATTAGATGTTCGTTTTGCGATTTTTGAATCGCATTTTGCTATTGCGAATCTAAATCGCATTATGGAATTGTGTTTTTAATGCTGCCCTTGTTCACCATCCTTCAGTGCGCTTGCATTTGGTTTTGCAGGCGTGGGAAAAAAGGGGTAGGTCATGAATTTAAAAATCGCTTTTCGCTTATGTGTTTCAATAATTCTTTGTCTAACTCTTCTTTTTCTCTTGACACGTAGCTGGATGTTGTTATAAAGTAAAATCACGTTCAGAAAATGCGATTTAGTAATAGTATTTGATAAATTAATCTTTTAGATTTTTTTATAGAAAATAATCTGTCCTGAAAGGGATAAATACACCTAATTCTCTAGAAAAAAATGTACAAATATTCTTTTCTGATATTAATTATGTGTTTTATGGAAAACGAAAGTAGGGAATATTTTTTGTTTTATATCTTAATAAATATATCCAGAAGCCTATTCACACTTTCCTTTCACTTCTAAAACAACAACAACAGCTACTATTATTATTTATATATTTATTTATCTTTTATTTTGCGCTTTGGCTAAGCATACAACAACGAATATGCATTACGAAAGATTTAGGTTTCCAATGTCATAGCATGGCAAAAGCATACTGTACACGTAGCCATGGAATAAAAATTGAGAAGAGATCACGCGCATGGCATTTTCATGGTGATGCAATGCAAGAACGGTCGATTTTATTTTATTTTTTTGTTTTCTTTCTTTTACGCAGGACCGACAGTTCGGCAGACATTCCACTGATCCAGGTATGATACTGCCGTAGTAGGATATTAGAAGAGTGTTTGAGAGTTTTAAATAGGTGGTTGGATACCGGTACAACAGCACATATATTAAGCTAAAAGAAGTATTAGAAGATTTTTTGGAGTAGCTACTACAATATTTAAGTCAAGTCCGTATTTTATTAAAGAGGAGAGAAAAGAGTATAAAGTATGTAAAAGTGTAAGTGCATAGGATAAGTCCAATTATTTCTAATAAGTGCATTGCAACCTTAAGATGTGCTTTGGATTTTGTGAAAGTGGATAGAGACAATTGTCCACTTGTCAATTAACCTAAATTATTCCCACACAGCATGGGTTGAATTTCATGGGTTATGCTTAGGTGAACTAAGCCTAACGATATAGGTTATAAGGGATTCGGAGGTCTTTATCTCGGTAGATTGAAATCCATACTTATCATTTGATGGGGTGGGTAGAGCTCTCTCATAACCTGACCTTGGTTTTATCGAACTTGAGGGGTGAACTTCTTTTAGTGCTTCCCAGCTTAACTATGACTTGGCGAATTGGAGCTTTGACCTAGTTCAGGTGGCTAAGCAAGTAGGTTGTCCAAGCTAAACTTGACTTTGGTAGTTGATATACCATAAGGGATGTTGTGGAATTTTATTGAGTTGGTAGAATTGGGGTAAGATTAGTTGCAATATACTAAGTGACGTGGTTAAGTAAGATCTTATTACGTATGGTACAATCTTTCCTTAGACAATTATTATGTGTAAACCCCTAAAATTGAGTTCAAGATAATCGAGCCTAGATTTAGAATTTTTAGGTAAAGTTATCAGATTGAGCTCAAATTTTAGAATTAAGATAGAAAAGTTAGACGAAGTGACACAGTAAAGTTAGATTTTGGAAATAATGACTCAAAATCCAATTTTGCCCTTAGAAGTAAATTATTTAATATAGTATTTAAATATTTGGAACTCCTAAAATCGAGCTTGAATTACGATGATAACTTAGAAATAAGTTAATTAAGCTCCAAAATGAGATATTATAGTATAATTTACTATATGAATATATACGTATTTTTATAAGTATACCTAGTATAAATAATAATTATAATTGTAAATTAACGCCAAAATTACTTAATTATATATATTGTATTGAATTCATGAAATTAATTAAGAGAACATATCCTAAAAATAAAAGATATATTAAAAACTTAATTATATGAGTATAGTTATATATTATGCATGATATATACATGGGATATACACACGTATATTACTAAATAACTAAATATTAATAAAATATACCTAAAACGTTAAAAAATTAATAGCAAATCTCATCTAAATGTTCCAATTGTAGCTAGGAAATTGTGGAATTGCCATGGCATGTCGTAGGATTTGAAGATTGATGAATGAAAAGCTGATTCTCTAGGAAGGAGCCACCTCTTACTTGCAATTAATGGAGGAAAAAGCAAGAAAAAATAAAAAAAAATAAAGGGAAAAGAAACCAACCTAAACTACTATAAATCTATTGAACAACATCATTTCACATCTTTTGAAACTAGAAATTCTCAAAGGGAAATTAGAAAAAAAATCATGCAAAAAATAGAAAAAATTAGGAAAAATAGAGCACCGGTTGAGTTGAGCTGAGCTGAGCTGAGCTAAGCTAGTTCCTAGGGCTTCCGATGTTTTGCTGTTGAGCCACTTCACCACCAAGGAGCACCCCTAGCACCTTGGCCATCCAACACCCACCCCCCCCCCCCCCCCCCCCCCCCTCACGGCTATCAAACAACCCAAGAACAGCCAAGTCGATTCTCTGCCTTATTTTTCGATAATTTTAAAAAAATAGTAAATCTACCTAGAAAATTATGACAAATTATACTTAGGTTATTTTAAACATGCTTTCATGTGATATTTTTATTTTTTAAAAATTCATAATTTTTAACATACTTCTTTAAGAAATCTATTATTCATCCGAAGTTTGAATTATAAAATAAATGTATCAAATGATGTTGTTTATAGATGAAAATTTTTGTGTAGGATGTGTATGATATATAAATAATTGCTATATAACCTGAATTTTAATTTGAATATTTTTAATATTTATTGCATTTTTGGCCTAAAAATAGCTCAAAAATAGGCTAAAACTATGAATTAAATAAGAAATTATAAAATTAATTGATGAAATGGACATGTATTGATCTCTAGTGAATAATAACAATGTGGGATTAGAATGAAATTTATTTGGTGTAAAAAGAATTATAATTGAGTAATTTAGGATAATTTAGGGGTAAAATCGTAAATACGAATATATAGGTGATAGGTCGGAAACTTGAAATCAAGTGATAACCGAATTCCATATATTTTTAGGAGTTTATAGAAATTTTCGAGGAATTATTTGGAAATCTAAACTATTTATTATAAATTTACCTAATAAAATGGTTTAAATTACAAGTCGAGGTGTATTTTTAATATTAATGAGCTAAAATGAATTAAATAGTTAGATAAAAATTATATACGTGATTGCTGATCAGATTGGATTAAATGAGTGTTTTTATTGTATTTACTGATATTTTCTAATCAGGATATACTTTAATATATTAGGGTTAGATAATACTCATATTGTAACGATATATGGACAAATTAGGTAAAATACAATTTAATAACATAAATTATTTACAATACAATAATATTCCTATAGATACGTATAACTATATTAAAAACTCAAACTATCCGTTAAAAGTCGTCTCTAGGAACATGACTTGTAATATGTATTGTTAGGTCTGTACAAATCTAATGATACTAATTTTGTTAAAATAGAACAACCCTAAGTAATATAATCTATAAATTTATTATATTCTAGAATGTACATATTTCGGTAACCTTACTGGAATTGAAATATGATTTAAGAAATTAAAAGTACGTTTCGAGACAATCGAAACGATATATAATATGTAATAATATAGATAACGTATAGTATCAGTAATTAATAACTTAATTCAATATATAATGATAATACGACTATATATTATGGAAATAATATATATATATATATATATATAACCGTTTTAGATTAAACCATAATATTTTCGTAATTATTATGAAAACTGAATTTGGGTCTTTTGCCTAAATAGGATCTTCCGATATAAAGACGATTGATGACTCGAGTCAACAGTAGTAAGTGTCTAAACAAGTAAGTTAGGACTGTAGTTTCACCGCCTGTTGAGATACTGTATTAAAGTATCTGAAGACCCAAGAGTACTTTTGGTTGTGTTTGTAGTTAGTTGACTGTGTGCATACTTTATATGTGTATGATACTCAGTTGTGACAAGAGTTAAACTCCTTGGTGTGTTATTTTACATGTTCGCATTGTTTCTATACTATATGAACTTGTTTGGCCACTCCTGATTAAAACTAACGTCTATTTGACTAAAATGAAACTGGACATGCATAACACCCATTAGGGGAAACGATTAATAGTGTCAGGCTAAATATCGACTTCCTTCGATGAAGATAGTTGAAATGTTCCTTTTCCCATCCTTAGTCGAACTAAGTGGCAGGCAAGGAGGTCGTGGCAAGAGTGGAGGTTGTGGTTCAAAGGCGATTATGGGAAGAGGGTGTTCTTTATTACACAAGCTCGGGTTTAGTCTGACTTAACTCACGATGAAACTCCTCAATTCGGGTTAAAGTGGATTTAATTTCTCTAACCTTACAGTGAATTGGATAACATTGTGCAATGTTTCATTTGATTGATTGCATTGCATTTCATCATCATTAATAACCTTACTTGTAATTGTATGGTACTCTTCTGACTCCGTCCTACTTACTGAGCTAGTTGTACTCACATCCCTATAAACTCTTTTGCAAGTGCTAAGTGAGATCAAGATGTTTCGATACCACTAATCCTAAGTTAGTGTGCTGCTGTTTGAGAAAGTGAGGAACGAGGAATCAATTGAACCAAAGCTTTTAACTTTTTTGAGGAAACCAATTGGGAATTCTATGAGACGCCTACTAGTTTCCTAACTTATTATATATATATACTACAAAACCTATGGTTTTTAATAAACTTTGATTGTAAACTTTAACTTTGAATATAAAATATTTTATAATACTATTGTAGCACTAGACAATAGGTTGTATAAAATAGGTAATTTGTAAAGCTACCACAGGTTTAGTTATTAACAAGTATCAGAACGGACGTTTCAAGTTGGTTAAGTTGTGCATACCTTGTGTGAACTGTATCTATGATAGCAGCTGTGAGGTCAACTTCTATCTTATGATAGTTTACACGGCAGGACTATTATGACTCCTCCTATTTGAGGCGTGATACTATGTACATGTTGTTTCCCATAGAGGTTTTAGATCTAATTAATAAGGAAACATAGCATAATTTTTTTCTCTCAATAAGGAGTCAAGAGAGAAAACAAATAAATAAACCTAATAAAAAATCATCTACAACAGAAATGAAAGAATAATTGATCTCCTTTGTTTCTTCAATTCAAACCTCTAAAGTCTAATTCTCCTCCATATTATGAGTAAAAGGGAAAATGTAAAAACTAATATTGAAGCAGCCCAAGCAAGATATATTATATCCATGTAAATTATGTCCCTTATTTTTATCAAAGACTTTTCCCATTATTTTTCATTAATAATAGTAAAATCACTAATGCATAGTTAAGAAAGGATTCTAACTGAAGTATTAATACTATTACATGAATCATAAATGCATGAATTTGATGTACCCGAAATCTATGTTTCTTAGTAAAGTAAGTAATAAGTAATCTTGCCCCTTACTACCACTAAATCACTACCTCCCTAAGCAACTTATGCTTACTCTTAACTCTTATATTAGGAGTTGTTGCACTAGCATCAAAACATTGATGTTTTGTATTTGTTGAGCAAGGAAGAGTGGATCTAGTGTTGTGTACTAAATCCATGCTAATCACAAGCATTCATACATTAGGTTTGTAGGATGGAAATTCTCGGGGTAGGTCCTTGCCTCCTTAGTTGTAGCAAGCATTAGGTCAACTGGGGTAGGGGTAGCAACAACTATAGTCCCTCTTCCTATTATGCCCCATCATCTTATGAATGGATTTGGTGGATATATTAAGTACCTTCTAACATCAAAATAATCTACATAGACCTTGTTGATTGTTAATTTTTATTCTGATACGCAAGCACCTACAAGACGAGAAAAAGAAAACTCAGCAAATATAGAAGAGGATAGTTTGGCATGTGTTTTATTGTGAGGTCGGGCCTACTTTTGAACTCTTCTTAGAACTAATGATTGCAGCTAAACTTAGTATCTTGTAGGGAGTCAGCATTTTGACTAACATTTGATCTGAAAGAAACTCGAATTTGGGTACACATGTCAATTGCTACTCTTTATTCATCTCCACATGCCCTAAAGCATCTTATATAAAGTGAGATGTTGTTGCAATCATTGTGAGTTAACTTGGCTCAAGTAGTTATAATAACTTGGCAGAGATTTGCATGTTAAAAGGTACTTGGTGTGACTTGATATGGCTGCTCTTAGTTCACTTAGGTTCGAAATGGCTTGGGACTTAGCGAGTTAAGAAGCTATGTTAGCTACTCATCTATGGAGCTCGACGACTTAACAAGTTCAACGTCTCGACCATTGTTGCAAGCCGATAGAAATAGCTCAACATCGATGTTTCTCGACATCTTAGATCTTAGCAGCTCGGCAGATATTTCGAACTCGAGTTGTTTAGTACTAATAAGAAAAAAGCTTCGACAACAACTAACTTGGTTGGAAATCTATGAAGCCGTTCAGTAATTGGCTCAAACCTTATTTAACTACAGTTAGGAGCTTAACATTGCCTTGTTGAAGCTGGTTGTAGTGGTTATGGACAACTCCACTTCATTTGAGGAAGGATTTAGCTATGTCACTCATAAACTTGGTGCTTCGTAAAGATAGTTGCCACAATGTAGTGATTTAATCTGAGTTGATCTTCACTAGAACAAGTAGCTATGTTCGTCGTGAGTCTTGTTGGTATAATCTGTACTCAAACTTTACTACTTGCAATCATGCCAATAGATAGCTTAGCATAGATTGGTCTTGGTTAAAAGAGCTCGAAAACTACAGCTGCTGGTCAAGAATGTTGTATACAGGTGGTACCATTGCTAATAGAAATTGGAACTATCTATCATAATCATGGAGTTGCGACTTGATTAAGGAGCTTTAATTTGCTCAGCTTAGCGTTGTTGAGCTTTGTATTTGAGAAGCTTAAAGAGCTCTTAGCTACAACTTAGATAATGCAATACGTCACAAATTCACTTCACCAAACATGGTAAAATTCAACATCTTCCAACGCAAACAAAATAACCTAATATAACTAAAAAGTTCAAAACATCAACCAATCGTGATTCCCTTTGCCAAACAGGAGTCAACAAATCAGTTACTGGGTTTTGTGCCTTACTTTAGTGTTTCCGGGCAATTGCCTTGCTAGGCTCACCTCTATAGGCCTTGGGCCTGGCCCTTAATGGCCTAAGCTTATGAAGAATTGTAACAATTATAAACTATAAGATAAGGATAAAATAGTCATGTCCTAAATATTAGGGACATGTCAGATATAATAGCTCCACTCTTCCACATTTGTAGGAGAAGATCTCTCCTGCTAACTGATCTCCAACGACTGGCTCCACTTCGTTATAAATACCAGACATCTACTCAACGGTAACCTTCTCTAAAAATTCTGCATTCTAAGCCTGCGTAAGTATTCTATTCCACAAAAGCCAATTGTTGACTTAAATACTAGAGTGACCATGCCAAACAACCCTTCAGCATCCCTTCACTATACATTATTTTGCAGTCTCAGTACATATAGATCTTAATCTACTACCGGTAAGAACTGAGGAACGACATTTGGTGTCATTTGTGGGAACGAGAATTCTTACACTCGAAATCTTAAATATACCGAGCACATAACCCACATCAAGCCTTTCTACATCATGTCTCAATACGACGAGCAAGGAAATCAATAGTTGTTAAACAACTAACTTGGGGGCAACTAGCCCCTCCTAAGAGCTGTGCTAGAAGAACGCTTAGAGCATGCAGAGAACTTGGTTGAGCAGTATGCTGAGCAGAACAGGGAGCTCCAAGCTCGCCTTAAAGAAGCAGAGTACCGCAACGAATAAACTTACCACCCCGAAGCTTTTGATGCCTACACTGGGTGGGATAACATCCAACAACAGCTACAAAATGGAAGGAATCAGTAACCCAACCCGCTGTTGCGATAGCAGCTAGTAAGGTTTGCGACTACCAGTGACCGAGCTCAGGCTGGCAATGAGCAGGAAGTCGACTCGCAGGGACTTTAGGCTCATTCAGCTGTACGACGAGCTCACCCGATGGACGATGCTGACCTAAATGAGCTTTGTGTGATGGTATGGCGGCTCTCCAAGCAGTAGGGGAGCAAGCCTATTAGCGGCACCGAACTGGTTGCCGGCAATAAGACCCCCTTCACCAAAGGTATCCAGGACGAAGTATTGTCTCCCAACAGTAAACTTCCATCTTGGACCAGTATAATGGTACGAGCGACCCCGATGGCCGTCTCTTCCACTTCTATACCCTTATGAACCTTTACGGCCATGGAGATGCCATACTATATAAGGCTTTCCCGGGTATGCTAAGAAAGGCAGTACAGACATAGTTTAACCACCTCCTCGACAATTTGATCAACTCCTTCGATGAACTGGCCAAGAAGTTCAGCCTCCATTTCAGGGCTAGTAAGCTTCCGTCTAAGGACACATCGTCCTTGTACTTGGCAAGATAGGGTGAGGGTAAATCTCTACAAGACTATGTAACTCAGTTCAATAATGCTGTGGTTGAGATCCTTCAACTAGACGAGGGAGTCGCTGTCCATGCCGCATAGCTCGGCATTAAACCCTTGGGAGATTTTTTTCGATCGCTTACGAAGAGCAAGTCAAAGACCTTGGCTGACTTTTGGAACAAAGCCTAGAAGTACATCGACCAAGAAGATAACATTTGCTCCAAGCGTGATGCCAACTGAGAAAGGTTGGGTGGAAAGCAAGATAAGGAGAAATTGTCCATTAAAGATCGCCTCGATGGAAGGATGCCAAGCAAGCTAGAGGGGGAAAGATCTAGAAAGAAGAAATGCTGAGTAAAACACAACCCTCCCCTCTCCCCTCCCATTTACAACCAGTATACTCCTCTAAATAGACCCATATCCTAAGTCTATTTTAATGTGAAGCACCGAAACTCACTGCAGAGGCTGTAGAAAATGCGAGGAAACCTCAATCACCGGAACTCCGACAAATACTGTCAATTTCATGATGATCACGGCCATTCAACGACATTCAACACGGCTTCTTCAATGAGGATATGGCACATCGGTAGAATGGCGATCGGTCCGATAATGACATTAACTGGGCATCTTAAGGGCAACAGACCAAAGATGCCCAAGTAGAGCAGAATAATGACCGCCGTAATGATCGCGCCCCCAATGGCATCATAAATGTAATTATGGGGGGCTCGTACCCTGGGAGTCGGCCGAGCACCAACAACTCGGTTAACACCCAATAAGAGGTAGTGATAATTAAGGAGAAGAGATAGAAGTTAGACATTTTCATCTCCTTCTCTGAAGCCGACCTTAAAGGGTTCAACACTCCCCATCAAGACGCCCTAGTGATTGGGGCGAAGATCTCAAAATTTGAGGTCGTAAAAATCATGGTAGACACTAGTAACTCCACCAATATACTCTTCCGCCACACATATGACAGGATGAGGAAGAAGCTGCCAATAAAGATAAAATCGTACCACCATAACTTGATTAGCTTCAATAGTAGCACAGTTCGAGCCAAAGGAATAGTCACGCTAGACATGGAACTTGGCAATGACGACCATATAATACAACGATCCATGGAGTTCGTTGTGATTAATTGTCCCTCCCTATATAATGCGCTTTTGGGAAGACCAAGCCTAAACGCATTTGGGATGATCATATCCTCCCTGCATCTGAAGACTAAATTCTCAATGCCCATAGAGGTGGGAGTATGTAGGTATGATTAGAAGCTCTCACGAGAGCTATATGTCAAGGCGGCCAAAGGTGGTGGCGTCTTCGCCATAGAGATGGGCCTACAAGAAAGACCAATTGAGAGGGGCAAGCCTGAAGAAAAAACCGAAGATGTCCAAATCAGTGACTCTCCCGACCAAACAACGAAAGTCGAGATTGAAACCCCAGCCAAAGTGAAGGGCGAAATCATTGCCCTCCTGCGGGCAAATTTGGATATGTTTGCCTAGTCAGCGTCTGACATGCCTGGAATTTCCCTCAACCTGGTAACCTATAGCCTCAACATCAACATTACAATGTGGCTTGTCAAACAAAAAAAGAGGCATTTCGCCTTAGAACGGTCGGCCGCTATTGAAGAGGAAGTGTAGAAGTTGCTTAAAGCCAACTTCATAAGGGAGGAAAAGTACCCAATGTGGTTAGCAAACGTGGTACTAATTGAAAAGAAGAATGGGAAGTGGTACATGTGTGTCGATTACACTGACCTCAATAAAGCCTGCCCCAAAGATTGTTTCCCCCTCCCTAGAATCGACTAGCTTGTTGATTTTACGTCAGGACATGCCCTCCTGAGCTTTATGAACGCCTTTTCGGGATATAACCAAATCAAAATGGACTCAAAGGACGAGTTCCATACCTCCTTCATCACCGATTATGGCATATATTGCTACACTATAATGCCATTCGAACTAAAAAATGCTGGGGCCACATACCAGCAAATGGTGACGAAATTGTTCAAGCCCTAGATCAGGCACAATATGGAGGTGTACATCAATGACATGATTGTCAAGAGCTAGAAGCCAGTTGATCATGTTAAGGATCTCTAGAAAGCCTTTGATCGAATGTGCATGCATGACATGAAGCCGAACCCCTAGAAGTTCATTTTTTGCATCGGCTCTACTAAGTTCCTCGGATTTCTAGTCACCCAGAGAGGTATTGAGGCTAACCCTAAGAAGATCACGGCCATTAAGGGAATGAAGCCCCCAACTTCCGTCCGAAACATACAAAAGCTTATTAGCATGGTGGCTACCCTAAACAGATTCATTTCGAAGAGCGTTGACAGATGCGCTAAGTTTTTTAAAATCCTTAAAATTCCTAAGGGTTTTGAATCGACTTCAGAGTGCATCGCTGCCTTTCAGTAACTCCAAGACTTCCTTGCTTATCCACTGGTCCTCTCCAAGCCTGCCTTAGGGGATGATCTATTTTTGTTCCTAGCAGTAAGCAATAGGGCTCTCTCCTTTGTGCTGGTTAAGGCAGATGGAAGAGAACACAGGCCAGTATATTATATCAACCACATAGTTCATAAGCCTAAGGTCAAGTACACCCGGGTAGAAAAATTTGTGCTAGCTGTCATCATTACTGCTAGATGGCTAAGGCCCTACTTCCAAGCACACTAGGTAATTGTATTCGTGGATTAGCCACTGTGCACCATGCTATAGAAACCTAATGCATCTGGGCGAATGATGAAGTACATAGTGGAATTGAGCGCATACGGAATCCAGTACCAGCTATGAATGGCTTACAAGGCTTAGGTCCTAGCCGACTTCGTGGTAGAATATGCCGAAGAAGAAAGACCATTAGGCGATGACAAATCAGTATGGACTCTCTACATTGATGGATCATCCACCATTGGAGGTGGAGGTGTAGGCCTTGTGCTGACCGGCTCGCATAAAGTCACAATTTGTTACACCCTTAAGTTCGGGTTCAATTTTAGCAACAATGAATTAGAATATAAGGCGCTTATTGTCGACTTAAAGCTGGCTAAGGAGATCAAGGACGAGTAGCTGCGAATATTCTCGGACTTCATGCTTATTGTACAGTAGGTCTGGGGTGAATATGAGGTTAGGGACAGCACCATAGCCAGGTACTTAGAGAAGGTAAGAGGGCTCTTAGCGGACTTTCCCTCTTGGGACATCGAAGAAATCCCTCAAATGGAAAATTCAGTAGCCAACTGGCTATCTAAGCTGGCCTCCATTGGCATATGGAAGCCTAAGATGAAGGATAGCAAGATCTTTATAGAGTACTTGCCGGAAAAAAGCATAGCTCCAAACCTGGGTGAAGTTCTGGAACTGACCACAGTGGTACCAGAGCCAAGCTGGATGGATCCCATCCAAAGCTACTTGGAGGAGGGAATGTTGTCAAAGGACAGGAGGGAGTTAAAGAAGCTTCGATACCACGCTACCAATTATACATTAATTGATGGCGTCTTATACCATAGGAGAATCGGCCTCCACCTCCTTCGATGTCTCCGAGAAAGGGAAGGATTGTACGTTATGGAAGAGCTGCACATCGAAGTGTGCAACAATCATATCCAGTCCCAAGCCCTGTATCTTCAAGCACTACAGCTCAGATATTACTGGCCTACTATGAGGCAGGACAGTGCTAGAAGCATGCCCCAATCAATTGCATACCCAGCACTGCGCTCCAACCCTTGACGAACCTATAACCATTCGCCTAATGGGGGATTGACATCTTCGATGCCTTCCTGAAAGCATCAGGAGGACAGCAGTTCATAATTGTCACCATGGACTACTTCACAAAGTGGGTGGCAGTTGAAGCCGTGGCTAGAATCATGGAGAGGAGTATAGAGATATTTGTTAGAAATAACCCATTCACTGATCACAGATAATGTGCGACAATTTGATAACCCCAAGTTTAAGGAGTTTTGTGCTAAGCACCACATCACTGTATACTTCACCTCGGTTGCCGACCTCCAATCGAATAGATAGGTAGAGGTGACCAATCGGGTCATTTTGGACAACCTTAAGAAATGCATGGACCGATCTCATGGTGCTTGGGCCGATGAGTTACCTAACATTTTGTGAGGGTATAAGACCACTCACCACACTTTGATGGGTGAAACCCCCTTCCGTCTAGCTTTTGGGTCGAAAGTTGTCCTCCCTATCGAACTTGAACTCCCTAATATCCAGACTCAAAGTTTCGACGCCACCTTGAATGACTCATTGCTGCAGGTAAGCATTGATATCAGGCAAGTGCACTTATCGGTTTTAATATAGCGGATGTGAGTCCGAGTTGATCCCTTAGAGACTTCGAGTACTAATATTAACCTTAGCTCTATTATCTAACCGGAAAATTGTGATGAGTTGAATGAATTAAAAATACT
The DNA here is from genome assembly GCA_024138015.1 of Lumnitzera littorea. Classification (NCBI taxonomy): domain Eukaryota; kingdom Viridiplantae; phylum Streptophyta; class Magnoliopsida; order Myrtales; family Combretaceae; genus Lumnitzera; species Lumnitzera littorea. Next base: position 37,204,894 of record JAMXBB010000012.1, read on the forward strand.
GAAATTAACAAACTAACCTAATTATGAGACTTGATTAAGCAATTTAGAAAGCGATAAAATTAAGAACGACTTTAAGAAAGCAAATAACGTATTTAGCAAAATATTTCCCCTAGTGTTTAACATGTGACCACTTAAAATGTTTCCAATTCAATCTCTATTATTCTTGACTAGAGGGATTCACAATTAAAGTTAATACCTTTCTCAAGCATATTAACCCTAATCCTAAATTATTTACCGGAATCTCTTCACTTAGTAATATAATTTAGAATCGCATTAATATATAATGAATTCCCATACAAACGAACAACTTTCCGGAAGAAACATGTATCTTATTTCTAAGTACACATGTAATTCTCTCCAATTATGTCAAGATCTCATTACACATATAATTTCTCAATCATTATGCATAATATCATAGATTGATACTCTAGAAATATCAATTAACAATTAAATAACATAATTGAATCAAGAAAAGATAGAAACTTTATTGAAAATTATCAATCAATCAATCTAATAGTCACATGAAACCCTAGGTTCCATAATCCTAAATACAAGAATCTTAAGCTATCATAATGAAACTAAAAACGAATTCCAACAACTTTAAGAAATAAAATATGAAAAACCCCTTTTTTGTTGATGAAAAATCTCTTCAATCTTGAAGTTGAGTGTTGCTTTCGCTTTTTTTTCTTCTCTTCCTCTTCAAGTCTCTTCACTTTGAATGTCCAATCTTGTGTGCGAAACCCTAGTATGTCCTTTTATAATGTATTGTAAGGTTTTCGTTTTCGTCATCAGACACGGCCTGGGACACAGTCGTGTCCCCAAGTCATGTAACTTTCTAACCTTGGCAAATTTTCCTGGATGGACACAGCCTGGGGATACGACTGTGTCCCAGACTGTGTAACTTCAAAACTTCATAACTCATTCATTTGAACTCCAAATTGAGCGAAACTTGATTCCTTTTCTTTGTTTTCAATCCAAGAACGCATTCAAACCTTGAAATAAAAATTTTACTCAATTAAGTATCAATTTCTTTAAAGAAAACCAAAGATGTAAGGGAAATACTATAAAATCACCATGTGAAATATGTTTAAAATAAGAGTTATCAAGCGTCGACGCAATCGAGGAAATCAAAGATGTCATTGCTACTCAGGTTACTACATACCAACATCGGGCCACCCGGTATTATGATCAAAAGGTCCGACATAAGGAATTTAAGGTCGGCGACCTAATGTGCTGAAAATTAGAGGCTACTAGTTCACAAGAAGGCCGGGGCAAGTTGGCCCCCAATTGGGAGGACTTGGTCAGAGTCGGGGAGAAATTGGGCAATAGAGCATACAGGCTGCAAAGATTGGATAGCGAGCTTATCCCGTGCACGTGGAATGCTGACAATCTACGCCTCTACTTTGATTAAAATTTCATCATGTACTATTTTATTTTCAATTTGAGTCAAAATAAAAAGCTCTTAATTGACTGTGTACTTCTCTCTCTCTCCTTTTGTTTCAGTCACCTTGCCAGCCTTTCAAAAAGATACATGAATAGTTACTTGAGTAGGTCAGAACATCATCGACCTAACTCCCTTAAGGTAACCTCGGCAAGGGGAAACACCCCTTGCACAGAGGAACTCCCATGAGCTGGGCAGGTCAGAACGCCACCGACCTGACCCCCTTAAGGTAACTTCGATAAGGGGAAACACCCCTTGTACAAAGGAACTCCCATGAGTTGGGTAGGTTGGAACACCACCAATCTAACCCCCTTAAAGTAACCTTAGCATAGGGAAATACCCCTTGTAGAGGAACTCCCACGAACAGGGTAGGTCGGAATACTATCGACTTGACCCCCTTACGGTAGCCTCAACATGGGGAAACACCCTTTGCATAAAGAAACTCCCCAAACAAAATCTTGACCAAGGGTTCATAAAGCTTATAGAGAGAATGGCAAAAGACTTGAAAAACTTTGTTTATTTATTATACACTTTTATTTACAGAGCAAAGGCCGACATCCCGACCTAAATAAAAAAAAAAAATATTACAGAACCCCATTACTACTTAGGATCGGTTAGCTCGAGTAACTCTGAAAAATCCAAGGAATCAATATGCTCCGAACGCTAATCCGCAGGCACTTTAGCTAGTAGGCCTTGAGCTACAAGGGAGCACGAGACATGAGAATCAGGAGTAACAGGACCCTTCGCAGGTGGATCTTCCCTAGGGATGGTTTCTGAGGCATCCTCTTACTGAGTTGCCAAAATAGAGCCAGATGTAGAAGCACCCTCCCCTCTAACCAAGGCCTCCCTCTTCTCGATGAATGTGGGGGAGTCTAGAAAATCCAAGAAGCTTGAGTCTAGAAAATCCAAGAAGCTTAAGTCTAGATTTAGATAATGGGAGAGGAATTCTCTCCTGGTGAAGCAAGGGGAATCAGTAGACAGGTCCTCCAGCTCCTCTAGCCACTCTTCGATGGCCCTATAGTCGGCAACTGCCTTCCTTGCAACGGCATCACTAAAGACCTTCTTACTCTCCATCTTGGAGACGATCTCTTCCATCTCCAAAACCATGCCCTACAGTTCCCCGACTTATTGCTCTAGAGTGGACTTCGAGCTAGCTAGCTTAAGCGACATGGCCCTAACACCCTCACATTCAAACGCCTTCATCGCCAGCTTGGCTTTCAGCGTGGTAACGGAAGCCTTTATCTCAGTATTCTCTTTTTCAATTCAAGCCCTAATTGTTCCCTCCTCCTCCAATAGTTGCTAGAGACAAGCTTTTGTCTTTTACTCGTTCTCCAACCGAGCCTTCAGTTCTGTAACCCTCTAGGCATCCTTCTTTATTTTGCCCTTCTCTTGCATTGTATGCTTGAGCCGTGCCTGAACCCCTGCCACCTGCACAATAGAGCGGTGGAGGGGCTTGTTAACTTGAGCAAATTTTCTTAAGTACCTCCTGCTAAAAGTCTTTACCTCTAACAAGCACTTCTTTTGTTAATGCAACTCCTCCCGTAATCTAGTTACCTCTTTTTGGGTGGCATGGGACTTGCTCAACTCGAGGAGCATATGGCCGTGGTATTGTAAGATGAAAATAGAATGCACAACTGATACGAGGCAAGCGCACCTATCAATTTTAATATAGTCGGATATGAGTCCGAGTCGATCCCTCAGAGATTTTGAGTATTAATATTAACTTTAGCTTTATTATCTAACCGAAAAATTATGATGAGTTGAATGAATTAAAAATACTGAAATTAACAACTAAACTACTTATGAGACTTAACTAAGCAATTTAGAAAGCAATAAACTACTAACGACTTCAAATATGCAATGATGTATTTAGGAATTATTTCCCCTAGTGTTTAACATGTAACCTTTTTAAAATGTATTCAATTCAGTTTCTATGATTCTTGACCGGAGGGATTCACAATTAAAGCTAATATCTTTCTCAAGCATATTAACCCTAATCCTAAATTATTTACCGGAATCTCTTCACTTAGTAATATAACTTAGAATTGCATTAATGTTTAATGAATTTCCACACAAACAGTCAACTTTTCCGAAAGAATCATGTATCTTATCTCTAAGTATACATGTAATTCTCTTCAATTATGTTAAGATCTAATTACACATGCAATTTCTCAATTAACATGCATAATATCATATATTGATACTCTAGAATTATCAATCCATAACTAAACGACATAATTGAATCAAGAAAGGATAGAAACTTTCTTGAAATTATAATTCAATCCAAGGGTTACATGAAACCCTAGGTTCCATAATCCTAAATACTTGAATTCTAAGCTATCATAACGAATCTAAAAACGAGTTCCATCAAAGACATAAAATAAAACATGAAAACCCCTCTTGATTTGATGAACAATCTCTAATCTTGAAATCGATGTCGTTATCGCTTCTTGATCGATGTTCGCCTCAAGTCTCTTCTCTTCTCTTGTTTCTCTCCGTTTCTGTAATGTCTCCCCTTTCTTTTGAACCCTAAGATCCCCTTATATATGTGTATTACACGGATTTTATTTTCGTCACCAGACACGGCCTGGGACATGGCCGTGTCCCCAGGTCGTGTAACTTTCTGCACAAAGGCAAAATTTCTGCACAACGGCAAAATTTCTGCACAACTTCAAAATTTCATAACTTCTTCGTTTGAACTCGGAATTGAGTGAAACTTGATTCGTTTTCTTCGTTTTCGAGCCTAGAACGTGTTTAAACCCTAAAATCAACATTTTACTCAATTAAGTATCAATTTCTTTAAAGAAAACCAAAAATGTAAGGGAAATGCCATAAAATCACCATATAAAATATGTTTAAAATTAGAGTTATCAACAACTTAGTACCAAACACTAAAATATAACACCACAATAGCATGGAAGACTTACCTATCACATTAAGGTACTTAAAGAGCTTGCAGTTTATATGGGGTTACTCGTACCCTCTTGGGAGATCCTCTCTAGCACAGTCTAGTTACCAGGGGTGTAAAACCCTATTAAAGCTTGGTAATTGAGGGTCCGGTGGCGCAGCGTCAGGTTGCCAACATGGACCTCCCATTTCGACCGCAAGATCATTCCCCGAGCCCTCTTCTTCTTCATCTCGAAGGCTCCCCTATTCAGTGCCTTGGCCAAGGAAGTGTACGGTGCTTCTATGAATGAGTCTGGCCCTAGCCCTGGCCCCATCTTTCGAGAGTTGTTGAGGACATCCAAAAACTCATCCCCAACATCATCTACACTTTGGAAGGGATGAGCTAGGGCCACTCATTCCACTTCCCTTTGGCCAAAGGGCCCTTTGCCAGGGGCCTCTACCTCTTCGTCCTTGGACCTAGCTCACCGAGTACCTAGGAAGCCTTGCGCTTATCGCCTGCGGTAGCAGGAGGGGCAATTATTTCCCCAATTCCTTCATCGATTGCCCTCTAAGGGGAAAGCACTTACACGTCAAGCCCCTCCGCATCAATACCTTTATTACCCATGAGGATGGGTTTAGACAAGTGGATAGTAAGAACGGGCAAAGCTACGCTCAAAGGTTCCATGGCCGTCGGCTCGTCTCGGGTAACAAGTGGAATCCCCTAAGGTACAAACCTTGGTCATGACTTGCTAGTCTCTCCGAGCCCTGGCTTCAACCTTGCCACCTTGCCTATCGACTGACCTGCCTTCAATCATGCCTAGCGTCGGCTCATTAGATCGTCTACAAATGGATGAGACACCCTTGAAGCCAAGCTCTTACCTATAGGAAGATCGATCTAAAGGTTAGATAAAGAAAACAAGGACAAATCAAATGAAACTACCACTAACATTTGTAAAACACTGCCATAACTAACATGACTAAGGAAGTCTACCCATCCATCAAGCGTCGAATGAAGCACCTCAACACTAGCATAACAAACAAGTACGTGGGAATGAACTAGTACCTTCAACCCACTTCTCAACCATAGCTTTCTTCATGCTGGGGAAGAGCTCGGAGATTGGGCGCCAAAAATACCTTTCTAAGGTCTTTGCAGGATCGATCTCTTGGCCACCTCTCAGCTCCATGAAGGCTAAGAGCTCCTCGATGGCTTCGGCATCGCTCGAACCAAGCCTCTTCTTACCTCCAGTATGGACCATTCCGATCCATCAGGTCTAGAAGGCGGCCTCTTTGGGCAACTCCATTACCATGTATTCGTCCTGCCAACCTTTAACCAAATCGACAAGGCCGCAGAACAATGTCTTTCCCGGGCGCGGCTGGAGGTAAGGTTACCCCTCAATGCTCTTCCACATGTAGAAGTGGTAGAAGAGCTCGAGAGTAACCCTTATTACCAAGTATTCGCAGAGCGCCTGGAATGCCTTCAACACCCTCCACCCCTTTGGAGGGAATTACGACGGGTTGCAGCGATGGTAGTCGAAAAACTCCCTCTCAAAATGACATGGGGGGAGGCATTGCCCAAACTCTAAGCACTTCTCGAATATTACGAAATGCCTCCCTGATAGCAAGGCCACCCGTTTGTCCCTGCGCAGCAACCTACTATGCTACCCTGGTATCGCCCCATCGAGGAAGTTGCTGACGACCCAGCTGAGGGCAGAATCCTTACTTTTGCTGATATGGCCGTCAGGGCCCTTCCCTATACTAGGAGCGTCGAATAAACCCTTGGTGGGGGGTAAGGGAATATCTGCGTACACGTCTCTGGGGATGGCATTGATAATTCTAGCCCTATCCAACGCTTCTACAGCCATCCTTATAGGTTGGTTGAGTTGTGCTAGTGACGACACTTCGCTCTCTTACACTCGAAGAGGATCACTCCTTATGGAATCTGAACTGGAGGTAAGTTCCAGTGAAGAAGAAATATTCTCACCCCTGTTGGTAGGCATGATTGTGATTGTTGAAAAGAAAAATTGAAGCTTTTGAAGAAGGTTTGAAAGTTTGAACGCAAACGTAGAAATTATGATAACTGAGTGAAAAGATTACAGAAAATCATTTTCCCTTTGTAATCCTCCTATTTATAGGAAAATCGCTTGGGAAGCCGTTTAGGCGGTTATGGGGATACGTATAAACACGAATCCCTTGGAATGTTCCCTAGCAGATACGTAGAAAGTATTTCAATCGGATGGCCACCTTTAAAAGGGTAGAAAGCATGTAGTTGCACGCTAGTCTGTTACAATGCGACACCTGTTACGTCGCATTTAATACACAGAATATAAGTGGGCAAAAGTTGCACTTTAAAAGTCCCTTTAACAAGAAGCTTCTTCAAGGCCCATTTGATCTACACTTGGTTGACATCACGAAGACATGACGCACCTATGTTCATTCGATCCCTATCAGGCCCTATTCAAGCTGATTAGTCTATAGCATTAAAGCACCTTAGCACCCCTACTTGCCTAGCCTCGGACAATTTCAGACCGACAGACTGCTACCTTAGACGACTCACTACTTCAGGCCTTCTCACCTTAGATCATCCATCACTTTGGATTTGCAACCTCATCACGACGGCATCATGGCATCGGATGGAACTTCTTGGAGTCGGATTGCTTACATTTCAGCAGCCCATGCTTTCCTTCTCCTTGCCTCTTCTTTAGCAATGAGACTCCCGGGGGGGTGCAAGTGTTGATAGGCCACTTTAGGTAGGGACCTCTCAAGCTCGACCAGATCCACCAAGCCTTACTTCGCTAGGCTTATCTCTATAGGCCTTAAGCCTGGCCTTTAGTGGCCCAAGCCCATGAAGAACTGTAACGACTATAAACTACAAGATAAGGATAAAACAGCTACGTCCTAAATATTAGGGACACATTGGATACAATAGCTCCACTCTCCTATACTTGCGAAAGAAGATCTCTCCTACCAACTGATCTCCAACGATTAGCTCCACTCCGCTATAAATACCAAACATCTACCCAATGGTAACCTTCTCTAAAAACTCTGCATTCTAAGCCTACGCAAGTATTCTATTTCACAAAAAGCCTATTGCTGACTTAAGCATCAGAGTGGTCACGCTAGACAACCGCCTAGTGTCCCTATACCGTACATTGTTTTGCAATCTTAGTACGTGTAGATCTTAATCTACTACCGGCAAAAATTGAGGAATGTAGGAGCCATACGCAAATAAGATTGGAGTACCAACGACATAAACATATACTCCTATAACTAATGCTAAACTCTAATCATGCTTGTTGACAGAGTTGTATCTTGCTCTTTGTATCTTGCTCTATGTATCTTGAACTCATCATTTAAACGATTAAAAAACACTAGGGAAATCATTAGCTTCATGCAAATGTTTCCTTCGAGAAAAACTAAAATCTAGTTAAAAGTGCAGTGGCGGTTAATGAGATGGTTTTCGATCATCTTTGTACTTACCGGTCTTAAGAAATGCGAAAATCGTCCATTCAAACACCAAAAATCATAAAGATGTCAAGGAAAGTAACATCTACATGTAGATTCATGCCTGAAGAATAGAAACAAATTCATAGCCGAAGAATAAAGACAAAGCTAAGAATCTACAATAAACTATTAAACTACCAATGTCTTTCCAGATGTAAAGGATGAATAAAGAGGACAAACTATCACAATAGTACTCTAACAAATCTATAAAAGGGATATTACTTCACCATGTAATTTGGGAAAATTGTTTAAAATTACAATGCTGGCTTGCATTTTTTTTTCTTTTTCTCATTCCTACATATGGCACCAATTGTTAATTGTTGATTTTCATTTCGGTCTGCAAATACTTGCAAGACAAGAAAATAGTTACAGGGGTACCAGAGAGTGCTTTGACGTAGCCACTCCAATACCTAAGTCAGCCTTCTTATCATGTGAATAAAATTATAAAATGTTATAAAGAGTAAGAGAATGGAAGAGGGGGTCTTCTTACCTAGGGTTCTTATTACATATTTATAGTAGGCGAGTCAATACTTATACTTGGACTAGACCTTAGAAGTTAGGCTTAAGCCTCAATATTATTAATTTAGGCCTTTGGCCTATTCTACTAAAAAATGTTATCAACAAACCTAGTATCTTCTGATCCTATCCGAGCAAAGTACTATCAAGTTGCATGTTAATGGTGATAGCAATGCTGACCACTACTTCAAGGCAAGCATTTTGTGAAGGCATTAAAATGAGAACCTAAGTGTCCCTTTGCATGGCATGTGCTATAAGCAACGTATCAGCAAAATCATTATCTTATGGAGACATGAAGTTGGTGTTCTCCTCTCTACTTAGATTTACTTGACCATGTCTAGGAGAATGTCTTATTCTGGATGCTTTTGACGATAAGCAAGTACATCTATTAAGTTACAATATAGTAAAATAGATTTTAGTCTAAGTGTCGATCCCATAAGGAACCATGAATATGGGGAAAATTATCCCTAGATTACCAATTATCTAACTTAAAAAATTAGAACAATTCTAATTAACAAGTAAAAATAAACAAAGAACAATGAATAAGACAAGAACAAATGAAATAAACATGATTAATTAAAACTAATAAGACTAATTGAATTAAAGAAACACTTAATCCTTAATAAATCTTATTATTTACTACCTAGTTCTATATAACCTTCAATCTAGTTGCACTTTTAGACTATAGAGATTCCTAAAATGTTCTAATCGGACTTACATCTCTAATTGATTCCTAATCCCGAGTATATTCTATCCAAATCGCTTCTGCAATAAAGTATCTTAAGACATTCAGATCTTGAATCCCTCTATTAGATTGCCTCAATTTGAAGAAATCAAATACCCAATTACTTAGCTTATTCAATTACTTCTACTTGTATCAATCCATCTCTTACAAGATCTTGCAAACTCTATAATTATTCAAACATTAATTCAATCACTGGTAAAATTGACTTAAAGACAATACAAATCAATATAATTAGATCATAAAAGCAATATCATAGATTAAAAAAAGAGGAAAGCGTTGCCAAACGAAAAAAAACTAGAATTCAATAACGATTTACAAAGAATAATAAAAATTACGACATGGAAATAAAAAGAAAGGAAGAAGGCAAGAGAACCCCTGTACAATTTTATCCTATAAACTCTTCTTAAGGGGGTTCTCTTTGCAACCTAAGCCTAAATACTTATTTATAGAGAGTAGACTTAGGTTTACAAGGGAAACTTTCTAAAAAAAAAAATATTCATAAATTATTACATAAATATACCTTAGGAACATGACCGTTGTCTTGGGAGTATTCTTCTTCTTTACGTACAATTTGTATTTTTTGAATGAAAATTCCTAACAGGAGCTACACAACCAAAGCACATGGCCGTAGTAGTTGCACATGCTCTTCTTTAGACTTTAATTTTTGCCTAAAATTCTTCACTTCAATCACCTAGTCAATGCATTTCTTCAATTAAGCCCAAAAATTCCATTGAAGTCTCTTAAAAATTCATCAAAGGCTTTCAAAACTCCTATGAATAAAATATTGACCAACTAAGCTCTAAATCATTATAAAATTAACATAATTAGTAGATAAAATCATGCAAAACTACCCTAAAATACATATGCTAAATGAGTGTTATCAGCTTCCTTTAGGTATTATTCCATCAATTACCTCCTCTCATGTAGAGTTGCCATTTAATTTATGGAGGATTGTTATAGTTGGCCAATCAAGTGCAACAAGCATGCTAGTTAGCCTTATAGAAGTTTTGAGTTGACGATATGTAGAAGGATGTTATAGAGAGAACTATAAGAAGAGGAACAAATAAACTCAAATTCTTAGAGTATGCATATGGTGATGGATTGAATACAAAGCTTGCGATGCATTTTTGATCAATTAGTCAGCTTGATTTTCTATGGAGCAATTTTGACAAAGTAATAATGTTTATACAAAGTTCGTCAATATTTCGAATGTTGCAAATGAGGAGAAGGAGGCTTCTATATAGAATTTGGACCCTTTTATCTCAACCATTGGATGAATCTCATATGAATAGACTTGATGAGTCGTCTTGAGAGCCATTAGATCGATTCTTAATGATTGATGGTTCAAATTGAAGCCTTGATTTCTTATATAATTATAGAAGCCTTAGCCCAAGTTGTCTTAGCTTATAAAAGCTTAAGCCTTCCTTCTTTATGGATATAAGCTAAGGCTCATAAGAATCCCTATAAGCATTCTTTAAGGCTATACCTACTCTAAGCTTATTATCACATATAAGAAAACTGAGCAAGAGTGAGAGCCAAAAACACTCAAGCAATCACTATTTTGAGTAGATCAAGTCAAATCTCCATAAAATATTCTCAATTGAGCCTAATGTAGGTCCCAAAAATAACCAAGAGGGAAGGTGAATTGGTTATAAAGAAAGTTTCAAAATTTTTCATAAATCAAAACTTAAACACATATCCCCTTTGATTACTTTAGCAAAACAAAAAATAAAGGAGAGTAAGGATCAAAAGATCAGGTGCAAGATTTATAATTCTTTGACTTTATGCCTAGAAGACCCAGTATTTTACACCAATGTCGTTACACTATTTACTTTTTACTAACTCAATCAAAAGAGTAACAAGTACAAGTCTTCTACTTTATCTCATTAGGCTAACCTTGCCTATATACAAATCTACATAAATTTGTATCTTTTCTTTAACACAAGACCTAACACACGATTAATAATGTTTACAATAACAATGAGGACCAAATACGATGATTCTCTCAATGTTAGTATAAGATAATATCATAATGTAAAAGTAGAATAGGCAGTGCTGTCTTTGAATTAGATTTTGAATATGACTTTGAATTTTCTCGAATATTAAGTTTATAGTAAATGAATGAAGCTCTCATCTGTTTCAAAAATTTGAACTCCTTTTCTTTTTATATCTTCATGTGCAATGTCTCTTTGTTGATTTCTTAGATAAATCTTGAAAAACTTTGAAAGATCTTAATTTAGTTGTTGGTAGTTGTGATCCCTTGAATTGTGGAAGCTAAATCATACTCATTGATGAATTCAATTTGAATGTTGTACTGCTACTCTTTTATTTGATAAAGTTTGCAAATATTCTTATATAATTGCTTTGGTTTCTTCTCATATTCCACTGATAAGGCTTTCGAAAATTGAACTTCTTTTGAAAATAAATATCTACTAAAAATTAAGTACAAATCTTGACGCTTGATACTTTTGAATTTGAATCTTAGAGCTTTTAAAATATTCTTGCTGCTGCTTAACTCGTGTATGTTCCAACAAATCCGATATCTATAGATAAATATCCTTCAAAAATATTGTTATAATAGCTCCATTTCAATTTGATAAAAATATGTATCAGCAAAGTCAAGATTCATCCTTATCTTAACATATCTTCGCACGTGTCATCATCTATTCTTGATTTGAGTTTGAATAAAATCTAATTTGAACTCTTGAAGATTCTCCACTTATCTTGATGATAATCTATAAAAAAATCTTGTGAATGCTTTAATAATATAACTTCAACAAAATTCGTTCATTATCATAAAGTATTATATCTAATTAAGCTTATTCTTAAATTAATTCCTCCTTAATCCTCTTGGATTTGATTATCCAACTTAATAGAATGTGTTGAATACATTATCCAAAGGAGCTGAGCCTTCAAACATTTATAAGTCCAATAAACTTCACGAAACATTCTACTCTATAACTTTTGATACCGTACGGAGATTCTAAATTTGTCCCTAAATTTGGTTCTAATTTTCAAATTCAGTACTAAAACAAAATTCTTATCTCTTTACTGATTGACCTGTACATTTAACACTCTTGTTAAACTTCTTTACTTTTTTGCTATCGTCAAAACACTTATAAAAGAACTCAACATTCTCCTCCTTTTTTATAATAACAAAACCCTTTCTTAGAAAAATATTGAAGGTTTTCTAATGTAATTCATATCAATTTAAAACGGTTTTAATCATAAAATTTTAAAGTTAAAATTTTTTTAGAATTATTGTATATATTAGTACTTATCTTGAGAGGTTTATCAATTTAGAATTAGATTAGTTTTTTAATTCAATATTTTTCTATATTTCTCTCCCTTTTTATTATCATTAAAAATAACTTTGATTTTTTTTTATAACAAAAATTTTGAAAACTTTTCTCCCCTTTTTTCTTGTAAAAAGATTACCATTTTTTAAAAGGAATATGGGATGACACCAACTAGTCATAAAACTTCTCCCCCTTAATAAAATAAACAAAGCCTCTTTTTTTTTTTTTATTTAACAAACTTTTTTTTTCTCTCCCTTTAAAATAATCTTTTAGAAAATAAGCTCCCCCTCAAAATGATGCCAAATGGTTTTTTATGATGAGCAATAAAGTAATAGTACATATAAAATATAAAGAGCAAATTAGAAATAAGAGGGATCAGAACAACGTTACGAAATCATTTATATCACTCATTTCATCCACTTAGTTTTAGTGAAGCTTTCATAGATTGAGATTTATGCCCAATTGCACTTTACCTAATGTGCTTGCAACCACTAAAAAAATGATTAGATCTTCTTAGAAACCCATTTATATTTGAGTCCTTTTGAAATTCAAGCTCATGTCCTTGTTATTAACTTGGCTTTTGTTGAGCTTAGAATTTTTGTAAAAACAAAATTTCTTGATATGTCTTAACTTATTATAGTAAAAACATGCATAAGAATTAGGGGTTCTGTACCTGTGATTTACCTAGTTCCTCATATTTCAGCTTGAGCAGTCTTTAAATTTGTCTTTGATGTATCCATTGATTGGATACTTGTTATTTTGGCTAGAGTATCTTTTGTTATACTGGCTGCCTAGCACAACAAACTTAGCTTTTACACGCAAATTACTATTTTTAATAGATTCTATACCAACTATTTCATTTCCTTTAACAAACATGGTTTTATCAGCTAATTTAGAAGATTCTCCATGTTCATAGACAAGTTTGTTTTTGGAATTATCTAGTCTTTATGATGACAATGACAACTACAACTTTTTATCGCTTTTATTAAATTTGTTAAAGGTTATGTCAATCGTACTAGACAAATCATCTATTCTAACTTTCAATTCTTTTATATCCTCCTATAGAATTAGATTTTCTTTTTCAAAGCTATCTTGACTCATCCTTAAATTTTCATTATCAATTTAGAGAACCTCATTATCAGTTTTTAAGATATCATTTTCATCAGCAAACAACATAGTTGTTTGTAACAATGCTTCTTTTTCATTTTTTAATGCCTTATTTTCATTATCAAGCTTGATTATTTTAGCATTAGCTTTTGAAAGTGCCTTTAAGAGCTTTTCAATCTGATTATACATATCATCAAGCAACTCATCTTCAGATTCAGAAGTTACCTTAGACGTAGCTATAAGACATAAGTTAGCCTCTTCTTCATCCTCTGCTTTATCCTTTCAATCTGTCTTCGATTCATATAGGTCGCTCTAAGTAGTCAATAACCCCTTTTGTTTTTTCTTGTATTTTTGGAGCTTCTTTATCAAAATCGAGCATTCATACTTAATGTGCCCCAATTTCTTACACTTGTAGCATACTAACTCTTTCTTTTCCTTATAGCTTTCTGCTGCATCATATTTACCATGGTTAGATGTGGAATGTTTGGTAATAAATTTTATCTTACCTCATTTCTTGAGCGTCTTATTAAGTCTCCTAGTTAGGCAAGTCATATCTTCACCATCATTTGTTGCTGAATCTATCTCTTATTCAGTCTCTGAGTCGGCTTCCTAACGTTTGAACGAAATGTCTTCTTGTTGCTTTTTGGTTCATTTGTATGCTTGATTTGCAACTCATAAGCCGTCAACTTCTCTCTCAACCGACTCATTGTAAGCATAGATATGTCATGAGCTTCCACTATCATCGTTTTCCTAGCATCCCAAGACCTAAGTGAAATTCTCAACATCTTTCGAACAAGATCAAAGTCATTTATTCTTTTACCAAGTAAAGTTAATTCATTTGTTATGGCGGTAAAGTGATAAAAGGCATCGTAAATTTTCATCCGATTAGAATTTGAACAACTCATATTGTTGTAGTAGGGAATTGATGTGTGTATCCTTAATTGTTGCTGTTCCTTTGTAAGTCTCACTCAATGTATCCTAGATGTTTTTTGCAGTCCTGCAAAATGAAATAAAATAGTATTTAGATGGTGCTATTACCATTAACAACAAATATTTAGCCTAATTGTTCTTCTCAATCTTCTTGTTCTCAGCATCCATAAGTGTTGACTCTTCATCCGCAACAATTTGGATGTCTGCATTGTTGGTCCTATATAAGATATTAAGAGAGAAAGGTAAATTGATGTAAGACCCACAACCAGCTACCTAAAGTTTGACTTGTAAAATTTAGGGCGATCTGTTAAAGGATCCGATTGAGCTTAAATTATCAAATAAAATTAGAAATATTAGTAAAAATGATCCCATAAGTTTGAATTTAAGAAAATAAATAATAAAATAAAAGAATATAAAATTTTAAAATTTTAAGTATATTACTTATTATTTATCGAAAATGTGTAAAATGCATTTCGATAATTAACGAATTACCAGAGATAAATTATATACACACTAAAAATCATAAAATAACCTAAATAATATTTAGGAATATTTATTTATACTATATATGAATTTACATGTAGGTAGAAATACGCGTAATTACTTAAAATACGTGAAATGTGCTAAAATAATACTAAATAATTAAAGAAAATTCATAATTAATTAAGGGATAATAAAGAAAAATCAGAAAAAATAATGAATGATCTAGATTTTGGTCGTAGCAGCTAGGGAAAATAAGAAAAAAATTAGCCAATAAAATTAAAACAACACAAAAGGCAAATTGGAAGAAGATAAGGTAATTGTCTAATCAAATTAATACACAATAATTCCCCAAGACCTTTATAAATACTCCAAATTTTTTAGAAGCTCATTTTGGATGTTAGGAAGTTTAGAAAATTAGAGAGAGGCGAAATTGAGAGTAAATTAGGGTTTTACAAAAATTTAGCAAAAATTTATGTAGTTGAGACTTCTAAGGAGAACCCAAACTCAACGAGTAACTGGGAGTAGACGGCCACCATCACCACACGATGATGGCAATGCCCAAGTAGGCGGATATACCCATGGCCACCGACGGTGGCCGGAGCCATTCAAATCGATGAGTTCGATTTTCAGCCCGATTTTCTGTAATTTTATAAAAATAGTGAATATTCTTAGAAAATTATGAATTTTGTTATTCTAAAATATTTTAGCATTTAGTTTTTAGGAAAAATATTATTTTGATGAAAATATGTCCTGTGATATATAATTCTTAAGAAATCATGCAAAATCGAGCATGTTTTGATTTAGAAATAAATGACTTTAGGAGTATAGTTTTGAGCCCAAAATTTTTGTGTAGACTACTTAGATGATATAGAACAGTGCTACGAAGCCCTTTTCCAAAAATGAATTTTCAAAAATTTTAGATAATTTTTAGGCCTTAAAATGAGGCATAAATGGGTAATTATTGATTTGATGTACAATTATATGTTTTAGGATGTTGAAATCTGATGAAGTATGATACTTTTAGCATTTAAGGTATTAGATATAATTATTAGGGTAATTATGTAGTAAATAAGTAATAGGGAAAAATAGTACATTTTAAGTTAATTTGGTAATTTAGGATAATTAGGTTCAAATCTGATTTGGGATGAATTTAGACATTTTGAAATGTTAATTGATGTTGAGAGATGGTAATTAGAGTGATAAAAATATTATATGTGTATTATGTACATACTAGATGATAATACATAATATGTAATTATTAAAAATATAATAAATAAAAGATATTAGGATAAAAATTGATTTTACATAAATAATAGGGATATATAATAAATCTAATAGAAAACTTAAATTTATGAATTTATATGAAAAATGTAAAAATTTCTCACATCAGGAATAAATTCGGTACACTAATAAGGATTTAAGTATACCGGGTGAAATTAAATACTAACTAAGGGGTAATTATGGTATTTAGGATATCTGGAAGGGTTGAAACGTGTTTCTAGGATTCGGGTATAAAATAGTATTTAGAAATTGAACTAGAATTTAATTTAGAAATCGATACAGAAACTAAACCCGAATCTAGTCCCAAACCCAAAATAATTGTAAAAGATTTGAGAACTTGGATAATTGAACATATTAAACCCTAAGCTAAAGATAACAATAAGTGTTACAAGATAAAAACTAATTTATAATAGTTATATGAAAACTGAGATAACGTTGTTATTATAAGGATGATTGGAAATGGCCTGAGCGGTCAAACCTCAAGTAAGCAAGCGCGGAGTCTAAATAAGTTGAGATTAATACAATGTTGTATTTTGGAGGCTTGAAATTATACTTGATTGTGCTTAATTATGCTTGTTCTGAGCTGATGATACAATTTTTGATTTGCTGCTTGGCTTGTATTATATAATTTGTATGAAATGATTAATCACCCTAAACTGGACCTAATCAAATATATGACCTATAACAATAATCGAACCTATATGGCAAACCATTAGGGGAAACCTAAGATTCTCCGGCCAAATACCGACCCCTTCGAAAGGGATAGCGCTATATAGCATAATAGGTCCCTTCTTTATCCTTAGTCGAACTAAGTGACAAGTGAGGAGGTCGCGGTAAGGGTGAAGTCAATAGTTTGAAGAAACTCATGGGAGGAACGGTGTCTCCATTGCACAAGCTTGGGTTTGGTCGTGAGCTGTTGCATTAACGACAACTTCTCAACTTAGATTAAAACAGGCGCAATTTCTCTAATCTCAAGACGGGCCGGACAACATCGTGCAATGACATTTGCTTAAACATACATTGCACCTAATAAGTTGGTTGATAACCTTGTCTGTGTTTGTGGTATAGTTTTGAATCCTACATCCTAACTTATTAAACAATGGTTGCTTACATCGCTATAGATGTTGTTGTAGGTACTGGTTAAGAAGCAGCTTATAACTACTCTGAAACTAGCAATTGCTGGATCTTGGAGAGTAAGAAAAAACATTTAAAGAACAGACATATAGTTTTAAGGTCTAAGCTCTTATCTTAAAATTTTTCATTTCTGAATAATGTATTAACTAGGAAATAAATTATGGTGAAGCATTGTAAACGTTAATTGTAATAACTGAATTCTAGTATATATATATATATTCTAACTTCCTTAGGTAAATGATTTATTTAAATTATGAACTGTTTACTTCAAAGTGGGTTAGTCGTGGACACTTTATGTAAATCAGGTCTAGGATAGTGGTTGTAAGGCCAGCTTCTATCTTAGAATAATTTAAATGGCGGGGCTGTTACAACTCAGCCGCTTCTAGGCGTGACAATTGATATCTTTAAATTTTTTAAAACTTTTTCGATATAAGAAAATACCCCTTTTAACAACTTATATTGGTGAATAGTGGTATTTTAATAATTCAATGCACAAATAATCAACACAATTAAATAACGCAAATAAATAGAGATAAGAAGGAGAATATCAGTTATAGAGCTTCAGCTTTCTGTCTACTACTCTCTTTTAGCTTCATTGTTGGGGACCCAATCTACTTTACTAGTACTGTTCCACTTGATCCACTATAATAAAATCAGGAGAAGTTTACAAGAATTTGCCACACATAGGCTTTACTATACTCTATTCTGCTTATCCAGCTTCTCTATAATCTATACTAATTATAAATCTATAGAGTACAATCAAACTTTTCTCAACACTCAAATAACAAACAAAATTTACAAATTATAAGTGAGAATAATAATATATATCTCAAACAATTTTGCATTAAAACAAAAATGACAATTAATGAATAATTTGCTTTAGTTCAACTTTCTAAAGAAGTATCTAAGAAACTCTCTGTGTTTTTTTAGATGGTATAATTTGATTACGATTTTAAGTGTAACAAAAGTATTATTATTTTCTCAAAGACGTGCTTAACGTTTTGAATCCTTTTTCCTTTTATACTAGAGTCTTCAAATGGCTAATTTGTTGAAGATTATTTTCACTTTATGTTTATCCATTTTGATTATTAAAGATAATCCATAGATATTTTTAGAGAAAAACTTGGAGTTTTGAACTTAAACCTGATCTTATCAACTTATCTTGATAAGATGCAATTTGTTTAATGATATCTAGATAAGCTTTAGATTTGAAATTGATGGTAAGATATGCTTGATCAGCAATTTTTAAATAAACCTTAGATTTAAAATTAAAATCCTACAAGATCTGAAACCTACCTTACCCTAATCCAATGAAAGATATTATCTTAAATTATCCAAAGATACGTTCACTTTAAAAATAAACACCACGGATTCTTAATTTCATCTCAGTGAAACAGGATTAAGTGTATTTTCCTAATATACCCAATCTAATAGAGCTAGGCCTTGTTCACTTTAAATATGATATTTTGTTAATTTTTAACATTATACTTTTTCATACTAACTTTCTGAATAACCTTCTAAAGAATATCGGTCTTCTTTTTTAAAGAGTCTTAGTCTTCTTTTCTTTGAAGTCTTTGAACAAGTTTTTGAAATGCTGTACCGATTCTTCTGATAAAAGTTTCTAAGATATTCTTTGAAGATTTTCAAACTTATTTCTTTTTCAATCAATTCAAACCTTCTAAATAAGTTTCTGAATACACCTTAATTTGCAATTTTAAACTTTTTGAAGAACTATCTGAATACCTGCATACTCATAAAACATTAGCATTTCTCTCTTTTTGTTATCATCAAAATTTATAAGAGATATCTAACATCCATATTCAATGATTTCTCATGATCCAAAATTGATTGCTTTGACATAAGTCTCCATCCTACATTTCGAATATGAAAAGTTAGTATTATCGAAATAAGGAGCACAATTTATAGCTACGGATATATTATTTTTCGCTATGGATCTTTGAATTCTAAATAATCAAGAGCTAAGTTTTGATATCATTTGTAGGTCCCAAAAGGGGGTAGATTGGTTACAAAGAAAGTTTCAAAATTTTTTGTAAATCAAAACTTAAACATATCCCCTTTGATTACTTTAGTAAGTATAGCATAAAACAATACACAAATAATAAGCAAAACAAATAATAAGCAATACAAGTATAGCATAAATCAACAAACTTCTTAGGAATTTCATCTACAATGTTAACATATCCTAATAATCAGTTCTATCAATATTCTTTACACCTCAAATCTATATTAACTCAAAGATTCTTCTTCATTCAATTTAAATCACTTCAATAAACCGCCAATTCTTAATATACAGACCACTTCCAAAATTGGTCACCCAAGACGCATCATCATCATCCGACTCGGCTATATCACCAGCTCCTGCTCCAGCTATTTCGGTATCTGTAATCACCTTCATAACTACAACATGTATATCTACACTAGGTTTATCCTCATTCTCTTGCTCCTCCTTAGGGTCTTCTTCTAAGTCTTCTTTTTTTAGGTCTTCATCAACGTAAACTCCATCCGCTTGGGGTTCAACTGGAGGTGGGTTTTCCGGTGGTGGTTTTAGTATTTCAAGCTCAGGTTTAGGGTTAGGGTTCAATGGTATCTCTATACCGTCCCCTGCAGGCTCTAGAATTGAGGAAACCAATCGATAATCCCTGGTGGGTACTGTCTAGGAATGTAGGAAATGTCAGTAGGGATATGTACAAAACTAGCAGGGTATGGTCTCCCATCATCCAACCTAGCGGAAATATCATGAGGGCATCATCAATGTTATAATTCCCTCTGTCTCCAACCATCTCTGCTCAAAAGCTATTATGGCAGTATATCTATTATACTGAGTGTAAGCCCTAAAGCCAAGCCAAGCCAAGCAAAGCAACCGTAGGATTGAACTTAGAACCCAAGGTTTAGGGCGATCGGTTAAAGGATCCGATCAAACCCAAATTATAAACTATTTAGAGAAATATTAGTAAAAATGACCCCGTAAAATTAAATTTAAGAAAATAAATAGTAAAATAGGAGACTATAAAATTTTCAAATTTTAAGCATAATAATTGCTAATTATCGAAAATAACTAATAAATTACTAGAGATAGATTATATGTATACTAAAAATTTTAGAATGACTAAAATAATAATTAGGAATGTTCACGTGTATCCCACATGTATTTACGTATAGATAAAAATATGCGAAATTACCTAAATTGGCCAAAAACTAAACAAAAAATTAAAGAAAATTATAAAATAATTATAGAAAAATCAAAAGAGGATAAGATGAATCAAGATCAGGTCGTGGCATGTTAGGATGAGCAAAAGACAAATCAACCAATAAAATTTGGACAACATAAAAGCCAAAAATTAAGAAAAATGGGCAAAGTCTTGTCAAATTAATGCATATTAATTACAGAAAATGTCTATAAATAAGGGAAAAATTTACAGAAGTCATTTGGATAGTTTAGCATTTAGGAAAAATAGGAACACTGAAAAAATCGAGAGAAAATCCAGAAAAAAAAAAAAAAGAAAATTGTGCAGATTAAGCAAGTAAACCAAACCCACCACTCACCACCACCTGGGACCAAACCACCACCACTACTCTACACCAGAACCACCGCCTAAGCCGGCCGACAACCTTGGACCGGGTTTGGACGGCTAGAAAGCTTCAAACCGGTCAGTCTCTTATTTACCCTGATTTTTGAATAATTTTGTAAAATTAGTTATTTTGCCCAGAAAATTATGAAACTTGTTATTCTGAGGTTTTATTGTATGTAGATTTAGGGAAAAATATTTATTTAGTTTAATTATGTCTGAAAATATAGGGTCCTTAACAAATTATTCAAAACCGAGCATGATTAAATCGCAAAATAAATAGGCTTAGGAGTGTAGTTTGGAGCTCAAATTTTTTCTGTAGGATGCTCATATGATGTAGAACAGTGCTATGAAGCCATTTTTTTAAAATTAATTTTCAAAATTTTTAAGTTAATTTTTAGCCCTAAAATGATGGAAAAATTGGGTGATTTGGGGTTAATTAGGTGATTAAGGTGTTAATTACTGACTTAGATATTAATTATATGTTTAGGGATGTTAATCTCTGAAATGGAACCCTAATCCTAGCCTTTGGAGTATTAAGTATGGTTAATTAGGGAAATTAGGTAAGTAATGTAAGAAATTAGTAATATGTGAAATTATAAATTAATAAATCTAAAAATTAGAGTTATTTAGGTAATATTATAATAGAAATAAAAAAAAATAATAAATCTGAAATAACATTTAAATTTAAGTAAATATCTCAAAATGTAAGATTTTCACATATCGGGAATAAATCCGAAACCTCAATTAGGGTTAGCGTATACCGAATAATTTAGAATACCAAATTACGACCCAATAGGATATTTGAATACCCGAGCGTAATGTGATTAATGTCACACTGGGATTCGAGCCTATTTAAGACTTAGGAATTAAAACTAAAATATAGTTTAGGATTCGAACCCCGAAATAGAGTACAATGAATCATTAGTACATTATAGGTATACATGGGGAAAATGAGTTACATTATGAATTAGAATAAGAATCCATAAAATATAAGTACTAAAAAGACCTATTTGTATTATAGGACACCTAGAGACAAATTAGTTCGCGACTAAGGGATCGAGCGACCGAGTAATTTCAAGTAAGTTGGGTTATTGCTTATGGTAATAGAGTACTAGTTTTGTAGTACTCGGAGACTTAGGCTTGTATATGATTGTGATTGTAAGTAGCTTATGCGTGTGTTTGATGTATCTGAATTCGTACTAAAATTTGTATTGTAAATGATTTTGTGATTGATTGAATTGGTATGAAATTGTTTAAACACCCTAACGGAATTTAATCTTAGTCGACCCTAGTAACAAAAAATGTCATGCATTGCAACCCGTTAGGGGATCATAGGACTCTCCAACCAAATACCGACCCCTTCGAAAGGGATAGCGCAGGATTGTAAAATGGTCCCTTCATCCTCAGTCGAACTAAGTGACAAGAGAGGAGGTCGCGGCGGGGGTGAAGTCAATGGTTCAAAGGTAGTCGCAGGAGGAGCGAGGTCTCCATTGCACAAGCTTGGGTTTGGTTATGAGCTGCTGCATAACATGGAACTCCTCAACCCGGATTGGAGCGGGTGAAATTTCTCTGATTTCACAACGGACCGGACTACGTTGTGCGATGACACTTGATTGTTGCATTGCATGAAAATAATTGTTTGATAACCTTGTTTGTACTCGTATGCATTCTTGAGTCTCCAATTCAACTTACTGAGCTGTAGTTGCTCATACCCTTATAGATCCTTTTGCAGGTTCTGATTTGTGATCACTTCAAGTACTATGCCACCCTACAATTACCCAGAGGTCAGTCCTTTTGAAGCCAGGGGTGTGAGGATCAAGTTACTTAGTATAATGTGTAACTAGACTGACCTTGTAGTTAAAGATTAAAGACTGATAGTTATTCTGTAAATTAGTAAATTGTGGTGATTATGTAAAACTTCCTGGGAAGCTTTGTGGACTTACTTATAATTATCTATGTTTATTAGAAATTTGTAATATTTATCATAATTGTAGTATAATTGTTAATCGGACTGTTTACTTCAAAGCGAGGAGTCGTCGACGCCTTGTGTAGATCATGTCTATGGTAGGCACTATGAGGCTAGTTACTATCATAGAATGGTTTACACGGCGGGACTGTTGCGACTCTGCGACTTCGGGGCGTAACACTGAAGTCCTAGACTTATCTCCATTCACGCCCACTCATCCTTCCAACTATAGCACATCTTATCATGAAACTTATCAATAATCTCATCAACTGTTCTAAATATATTCCAATCGGCTAATTCCATTGATAGCTGCTATAATCTAACCCTATAATCAATAGGAGATACTTCTCCATTCCATCCGAACCGTATCCAACTATGGATTAGTTCTCCCCTTTGACCTTGTAATTATAGTTAAACCAATTAATATTTCCTATGTTAAAGATTATGGTTACTTATGTTTTCATATTCTTAATACAAACTTTTATCGCCCACTTAATATTACCTACTCTCAATATTCTTAAAATTTCTAATTCTTTTAATTATTCATTTCAAAGCGAGTTCACTAAACTACGCTCTAATACCAATTTAGAATTATCACGCCGCGAAGTAGTAGAGTCGTAACAGCCCCGCCGTGTAAACCATCCTAAGATAGAAGTTGGCCTTACAACTGCTATCTTAGACCTGATCTACACAAGGCGTCCACGACTAACCCGCTTTGAAGTAAACAGTTTGTAATTTAAATAATTCATTTACCTAAGAAAGTGAGAAAAGTTATATATAGTCACTATAATTCAGTTATTACATTAATCAGAAATGAAAAGTAATAAAATATGTGTTGATTCTTCAATGTTTTTCTGCACTCCCCAGGATCCAGTAGTTATTAGCTTCAAAGTAGTTGTTTGCCGCTTCTTAGCCAGCACCTGCACGACGTCTATAGGGATGTGAGCAACCACAGCTCAATAAGTTAGAACAGAGGACTTAAAACTATACCAGAAACACAACAAGGTTTTCAATCACCTATTAGATGCAATGCATGTGCAAGCAAATGCCATCGCATAACGTTGTCCGGCTCGTCGTGAGATTAGAGAAATTGCGCCTGCTCTAATCCGGGTTGAGGAGTTACCGTTAATGCAACAGCTCACGACCAAACCCAGGCTTGTGTAATGGAGACCTTGCTCCTCCCGCGACTACCTTCAAACCACTGTCTTCACCCTCGCCACGACCTCCTCTCCTATCACTTAGTTCGACTGAGGATGAAGAAGGGACCATTTTGCAATCTTACGTTATCCCTTCCGAAGGGGTCGGTATTTGGTCGGAGAGTTCTAAGTTCCCCTAACGGGTTGCCATGCATGTCCGATTATGATTACTGGTCGTATATTTGATTAAGTCCAGTTTAGGGTGATCAATCATTACATACAAATCATACAATATATGCCAAAACAACATCATAGCATCACCCATAATCAAGCATATGCACACATTTAACCATCTAACAAGCATAACCAAGCATAATCTTAAGCCTCCAAAATACAGCATCATATTAATCCCAACTTATCTCGACTCCTCGCTTACTCACTCGAGGTCCGACTTTCTCAGGCCATCGCCGATCATCCCTATAACACAAACGTGGTTTCAGTTTTTCATATAACTATGATAGGTTCATTTTATCTTATAACCCTTATTGTTAGGTTTTGTTTAAGGTTTAATATGCCTAATTATCTAGGTATTAAGTCTTTTACAATTATTCTAGGTTTAGGGTTAGGTTCGGGTTTGGTTTCCGCATTAATTTCTAAATTAGGTTTTAGTTCGATTTCTAAGTCCTAAACATGCTCGAATCCTAATGTGAAATTAATTACATTAAGCTCGAGTATTCAAATATCCTATTAGGTCTTAATTTAGTATTATAAGCTATTTGGTACACGTTAGTCCTAATTAGGGTATCAGATTTATCCCTGATGTGAGAAAATCTTACTTTTTTATATAATTACCTAAAATTCAATCTTAATTCAGATTTAATATTATTCTGATTTTTACTCTAATATTATCTAAATAACCTTAATTCTTTTAAATTTATTAATTTACAATTTCACATATTACCAATTTCTTATATTAATTACCTAATTTCCTAAATTAACCATACTTAATACTCTAAAGGTTAGGATTAGGGTTCCATATCAGAGATTAACATCCCTAAAATCTAATTACTATCTAAATCAGTAATTAATATCTTAATCACCTAATTAACTCTAAATTACCCAATTTTTTCATCATTTTAGGGCTAAAAATTAACTTAAAAATTTAGAAAATTAATTTAAAAAAAAATGGCTACATAGCATTGTTTTACATCATATGAGCATCCTACAGAAAAAATTTGAGCTCTAAACTACACTCCTAAGTCTATTTATTTTCCGGTCTAATCATGCTTGGTTTTGAACAATTTGTTAAGGACCCTATATTTTTAGACATAATTAAACTAAATAAATATTTTCCCCTAAATCTATATACAATAAAACCTCAAAATAACAAGTTTCATAATTTTTTGGGCAAAATAACTAATTTTACAAAATTATTCAAAAATCGAGGTAAATAAGAGACTAACCGGTTCGAAGCTTTCTGGCAGTCCAAACCCGGTCCAAGGTTGTCGGCCAGCCCAGGCGGTGATTCTAGTGTAGGGTGGTGGTGGTGGTTCGGTCTCAAGTGGTGGTGAGTGGTGGGTTTGGTTCACTTGCTCAATCTGTACAGTTTTTTTTTTTTTTTGGATTTTCTCTCGATTTTTTCAGTGTTCCTATTTTTCCCAAACGCTAAACTATCCAAATGACTTTTGTAAATTTTTCCCCTATTTATAAACATTTTTTGTAATTAATATGCATTAATTTGACAAAACTTTGCCCATTTTCCTTGATTTTTGGCTTTTAGGTTGTCTAATTTTTATTGGTTGATTTTTCTTTTGCAGATTTGGACCTGCCACGACCTAATCTTGATTCATCTTATCCTCTTCTGATTTTTTCTGATTTTTCCATAATTAATTTATAATTTTCCTTAATTATTTACTTAGTTTTTAGCCAATTTAGGTAATTTCGTGTATTTTTATCTACACGTAAATACATGTGGGGTACACGTGAACATTCCTAATTATTATTTTGGTCATTCTAAAATTTTTAGTATACATATAATCTATCTCTAGTAATTTATTAGTTATTAGATTACACTTTTTGCCTTTCGGTAATTAGCAATTATTATGCTTAAAATTTGAAAATTTTATAGTCTTCTATTTTATTACTTATTTTCTTAAATTCACATTTACGGGGTTATTTTTACTAATATTTCTCTCAATAATTTATAATTTATACTTGATCGGATCTTTCAACCGATCAAAACCTTGAGTGATTGGTTGTGGGGCTTATAGTAAACAAATGTAGCTCTTATTTGTTTCAAAAATTTGAACTTATTTTCTTTTTATATCTTCAAGTGTAACGTTTCTTTGTTGATTTATTGGATAAATCTTAAACAAATCTTGATAAACTTTGAAAGATATTAATTTAGCCATTGGTAGTTGTGATCTCTTGAATTGTAGAAGCTAAATCATACCCATTGATGAATTCAATTTGAATATTGTACTATTTCTTTTTTATTTGATGAAGTCTACAAATATTCTTGTATAATTGCTCCAGTTTCTTCTCGTATTATATTGATATGGCTTTTGAAAATTGAACTTATTTAGAAAAAGAATATCTTTTAAAAATTAGGAGCAAATCTTAATGCTTGATACTCTTGAATTTGAATCTTAGAACTTATAAAATATTCTTGCTGTTGCTTTGCTCGTGTATATTCCAACAAATCTAATATCTATAAATAAATATCCTTTGAAAATATTGTTATAATAGCTCCATTTGAATTTGGTAAAAATCTGCATCAACAAAGTCAAAATTTACCCTTATCTTAACATGTCTTCACACATATGTCATTGTCTATTCTTGATTTGAGTTCAAATAAAAATATAATTTGAACTCTTGAAAATTCTCTATATATTTTAACGATAATCTATTAAAAAATCTCGTGAATGCTCTAATAATATGACTTCAATGAAATATTTTCATTGTCATATAGTATCATATCCAATTAAGCTTATTCTTAAAGTAATTCTTCCTTAATCCCCAAGGATTTGATTATCTAACTTAGTGGAGCATGTTGGATACATTACCTAAATATATCCAACAAGTGGAGCTGGGCCTTTAAATAATTATAAGTCCAATATATTTCACGAAATATTCTGCTATATAACTTCTGATATTGTACTGAGGTTCTGATTTTCAAATTTAGTATTAAAACAAAATTCTTATCCTTTGCTTATTAAAGTGCACACTTAGCACTCATTATTAAACTTTTTTACTATTTTTGTTATCATGAAAATATTTATGAGAGAACTCAACACCTGATTTCGCAAGTCCTATTACTAGCCTAAGGAATTGATCTATAGTATCAAATTGGGCAGTCCAATTGTCAAAATAGTTCTCTACATATGTATATGTAAATATATTATTATGTTCATTTACATATTAATTATGCAAATTATCATAATCTTTTTCTTTTTTATGTTATTGCTTGATGTAAAAGGTTATGTAAAACAGTCATCATTTTGCTATTTTGGATGGTCCATGGTTATATCGTCATCCATAGGATTCGACAAGAAGAAATTATACTTGATTTTTGTAATTGAAAATAGATTTTTGTTATTTGAGTTAACATTCTTGTTTCTTATATTTAAGTTTGTATTTGTATATTTTAGTCAAACACATGATAAACACTTTGGTCATTCTAAAGAGGTAAATTGGTCAACTTAGATGGTTATTTTGGTCAACTTGTGCCATTACTTTTATTAAGTATTAGTTTTTTCTTACTTGAGTTTGCCATTTTTTTAATTCTTTTAATAGCGAGTTAGAGTTATTTATCCATTTATTTGAAATAACCCTTTTTCTAATTTTCCTATATATATATATATATATATATATATATATTCTATTATTACTATCCTTTTCCTATTGCCTAATTTGGTTCTCTGTTTTAAATTTATTAGCCTTTGAAGCTCTCACATTGTATCATTATTGAATATAGCTTCATTTATCCTTCAATATTCTTTTCTTACATGTTGTAACAAACATAGATTTAGATAAGTTTACGATTGGAAGCATTTCATGTTGTAAGCCATCCAAGGTCATTCAATCGATTGTTTTGATCCCGTGTTTTCAACTAATAGAATTCAAATTTATGAATTGAATTAATCACGTGATGTTCAACATAATGTCATAAGTGACTTGATTGTAGAGTGAGGAAATAAGTTTGGATTCAAAGTTCATAAGAAAGTAATTAGAGATTCTAAAGTAAGATGGATTTTGGGCGAAGAACATAAATAACCCCCTAAATTTTATGTTTTATTCTCTCTTAAAACTTCCCAACAAACCTTTGTGTGGCATTGTAGCTATAAGCCTTTTTCCTTGTCATCCTAGATCTATAGATCCACCATTAGTAATCTCAAATCTATTATTGTTTTACCATTCTTGCCATTACTAATCCATTGACACTATATTTTTACCATCACAAGTTTATCTCTATATAATTGGTTAGTTTAAAGATTTTATAGATTTGGTTTATGTGGGTTTGTCATAGTATATAAAGTAAGCGATTTTTATGATTTTGCATTTTCCTTTTTATATTTATTTCTTCTTATGTGAAAGTTTATGTTATCTCTTTGGTAGGGTTTATCATACTCATCAATTTCTCCTTCTATTATTCCTTTTTTGCTTTGATAGATTTATTCCCTCTTCATTGAATTGAATTCATCTTAACAAAAAGAAAAAAGATGGAGTTATTAGAATGCTAGTTGTTTTGATTAGCAAATTCAATTTGAATTATTATAAAACTAAAGGTATACACTATGCGTCTCTTAAGTTTTACTAAAAACACACTTTTTATGTGCCCTTTTGTGAAAATGCTACTTTAAGGAAAAAATGAGTATTATCTAGATACTTTTAATTATAAAAAGTTTTTCTATTGCAAGTGCATAGAACATTTATCACGTTTTTGCACAGTAATGTTTAAACATGTAAGTAATGCAGTTTATTGAAAATTGAAGATATTAAAAAGCAAACTAAAAAATTTTTTATGACACATAGGAAAAAATAAAGTTTGAAGTTTTGAAAAGTTTAAGCAACAACTTGCAAAGGTGACATGTTTAAATTATTAAATTATAAGATGTGAAAGGTGTAAAGCACCTATATAGCAATTGTATTCAATTTGGAATAGTAGAGTTGTTTGGAGAATATCATTGTAATGCTCCAGGCTAAAAGCGGTGAATAGTCAAGCCAACAAATATTGATGGGCCAATTTCAATCACTTGCCCCAAAAGTTCAAGCTTGTGTTGACAAGGTATTTATAATCATGACATTTATAAACTAGTACTATAATTTCTTATAATCTATGTGGAACACTTAACTATGGGGTGTCACAATCTCCCTAACCCCCCCACTAAAGATGTGGTGTCTTCGTTGCGAAACTTTACAATTGGACTTGGATTTTCCTCTCTTTTTGATATACGATTCAAGCCACCCATCACCTATAGGTCATCTTGAAAACATGTAAGGAGTCACACTTTAGTGATACTCCTCACCTTCCTCAAACCTTTTATCTAAATTAGAACTAGACCCGAATCATCTACTTACTGGCAGGAGGTTCACTCTAATACCATTTCCAATGCTCCAAGCCAAAAGCAATGAGTAGCCAAGACAACCAACATTGATGGGCTTATTTCAACCACTAATTCCAAAAGTTTCAAGCTATATTGATAAGGTATTCACAATTATGGTATTTAAAAACTAGTACTATAACCTCCTATAATTCATATGGAACACTTAATAATGGGATTTCGTAATCATATATGTGGGTGTGTGAAACTTACACTTGTTTGGATAGTTATGTACAATCAGTAAATATGGGATTTGGAATTGATTTTTGTTTTTTTTTTTTGTCAATTACATTATAACTTAGAGAAAATATGGATTCAAACTTGGTTTATTCAATTGAAAATCAATCTTAATGCTACTATACTATAATATCCTTCACATGTGGAATTGATTAATATAGGATAAATTTGTTTGTTTTCCTTTTAGTTTTCAACATAAAATATCGTTAGCCTTACATCTACTTAGTAACTCAGACACATAATAATTCTTATTAAACGCCCTTGATCAAATACGTGTAAGTGGGTAATGGCAGCAGCTAACAATGAAGTCAAAATTGTAGCTCCCATTAATGAGTAGATAGCACCACGACATAGTAATGAGGGTTGCATAAGCTTTTGGTTGATAAACAAAACCTTGAATTTCCATCAATGAAGACAACTGTCATAATAATGGTGATGTATCCCATAAATCCATGGAACATAAACAAATTTGAAATTAAATGATCCGAATCGATAGGTAAAGGTGGATCCCATTTAGACTAAAAGAATGTTATATCGATCAAATCGATGGATACAAATTATTCAAAAATAAGAATTGGGATGTGAAAATACAATTGGATAAAAGTACACATCTCTTCAAGAGTCAATATATTCCTATGAGGATTATCTATTATTTTTTCTTGACAAACGAAACTCATAAACTACTCTAGTCAGTGCAATAAATCTCACATAAGGGAGAGAGAAAAAGAATGAAAAATAACCAGCATATAACATGAGATTGCTTACTCTAAAAGCTACTGATAAATCAATATCCCAATAAGCATAATCCTCAACTAATCAAATTTATAGAAACAGACTTATATGATGGATATATAATGTGATGTATCAAGGTGAAAATGGTAAAAAGTAGTACACTTAAGAATTCATACTTATATATATAATATATATATTTATATATATGGGCCAACTACGATCCTTTTACAATATTAGGAAAAGAGAGGAACAGATGCTCATGCCAATAAGTTTCAATAAACTTAGCGAATTCGTACTTATTTAATAAGTTTGAAGTAGGACTTACGTATATTTATATCAGAATTTGTAAATTTGTAAATTTAAGATGGTAGAAGTGGAGAAATGGTTCGGAAAGGAAGAAGACAAATGGTTTAAAACGGAGTGACAGAAATATAGGCATACCTCCATAGCTAGGATTTGTTTTTGGAGTTTTTGAAAGTGAGTTGTTGAAAACTTAAAAACTGAAACACTGGTTCATGAAGAAAGCTTTGACGAAAGTTTGGGACCATCAATTGAGCTTCGTTAGCAAAAGACAAGTTTTAAACTCAAATGCTGTGGTTTATAATTGGAAGAAGTTTCAACAGGTCTTATCTATCATGTGTAGTAGTACATAGTATATAACCACCAATTATATTCATATATATGGTAATATATATGTTTAATTTGTTTAAAAAACTATCCATCACTATTACCACGTGTTTTAATACAATTGGTAGTTATACATCATGTATAGTAGAAAACAATTAAACAAGTTCTATACACAAAATCTAGGATTCTTTGTTTTATAGGGCATAAAGTCTAGAAAGATTCGGTACTTAATTGATATGTATTGAGTGCTTATAGATGTATTCATTTCAACTGATTATAATTAATGCTAGCTATGAATATTTTCTTTTCTCCAACTATATTATATTACAATTTTAGAAGAAGAGAAAATCAAACATGATCTATCCCATTAGAGAACTAAAATTCATGTCTCAAGATTATAACAGTTATATCATGTACTCTAAAACTTAATGCAATCATTTTTATATATCTAAAAATTAATTAAAAAATTAGAACAACCTGATTTTATATGAAACTGTTCTTATAGCATGATTGATCTTGGGAAAAAAAAAATAAAGATAACATATTTAATCTTCACCAAAAAATGGCATATAGATATACGTAGGATACAGAAAATGTTTACGTTAGAGCTTAAAACTCCATTTTTTAGAATCTTACTCTTTTTTATTTATACCTGTATTAGATTTCTCATTTCTAACTCTTATCAAAGTAACGTTTTTGTCCTTCAACTATATGTGTGATACAATGTCGTAGAATTGCTATATTATTCATTATATCCATGAATAGAATTACCAGCAAGATAATAATTGCTTATTACTATAATTATATTATTTCTAAATGGTAAAAGATCTTATTAATAATTTAACCTATAATAATTCCTAAAACTTAATAGGATATAAAAATTCATTTAAAAAATGATTAACTATTATCGATATATTTTATAAGAAATTAAAAGATCTAACTTTTTACATTTTTATTATGTATATATATTAAATGAAAATTAATTATTAATTTATAAAAAATTACATTAATATATAAAACTTATCTAAGTTTTGTTTTTAACACAAAATTGATTTAAAAAAAAAACAATTGAATAGGAAATTATAAGTAAAGAAGAAAGAGTATATCGACATAAATATAAGTATTGTACTATTTCTTCTTAAGCTAATCTATATTACTGTTACATTAGCACTGCGACAAAAAAAAAAAAGAATATCATTTTAAATATAAATTATTAGGTAATCAATTATTTAATAATTCACATTCATTTTTGTAAAATTAATTGTAAAAGAATTTACTATATCAAGTCATATAATTGGTATAATTTATTAATACTTTATGTGATAAGATCGATATACTTATAATATGGATAACACAATTATTTTTTAAGGTATTACTTATAAAAAATAGTAATTTAAGAGAATTTATTTAGTTAAATATGATTTGTAATTAATCAATTTAATGTTATTGGTTGTTGTAAAAAAAAAAAAACAAAATTTTAATACATGCAAAAAGATAAAATACCATTTAAGTAATAAATGCATTTAAAAAAAAAACTAAATGTTAAACATAAGATTTGTACCCAAGACCTCATGTTTCTAAAACAAATATATAACCACTAAGTTATACTCATTTTATATTACATTTTACTATTAAAAATATATATTTAGTATATATATTTTTTCCTTTTCTAAGAATTTTAAAAGGCAACTTTTTCCAGCTTAGAAAGATGAGGCCCCTATCACTTAGACCAGCTTGCCCTTGAGTATAGAGATAAGTGTATAATATTTATTTAAACAACGTATTATTATCTTATTGGTATGCTTTTCATTTTATTTGGGTCCATCAAAATTAACAATGTTTTATTGAAAATCAACCATGGTTGTCAAGTACATGAGATGAAGAACAAGTTGGAATATCAACTAAAAGCAGCTTTTAGAGAGATGATGGGGTGGTAATCCACCAATCAATAGGACACATTCCTCTCTTAGAAGCCACCTAATCTATAATAAAATTTGCATTTCTCTTAACAAATGAAAAAACAATAGATTGACTTAATGGATTAGATATCTTCCATTAGACTTCCAGGAAGAAAGGATGCATAAGCTAATGGACCACATTTGCTTTCCATCAAGGCTTGATAAAGAAGCAGATAATCCATTTCAGTAATTAAATTAGACTAGCCTTTTATTTTCACTAATTAGAGCTTAAGCCTAAGGGCCTGACACTCTACAACTTCAGCATTTAGGACTAGGATTGACTTAGAATAACTACAGATAAGTCTTCCCCCTATGATCACGTACATTGACGACTAAACCAATAGGGGAAGTGGCTTTAGTCTAAGAGACATGAAGAAATGTATAGGGGGCACCACCCACTTTACAGAGCTATGTGATTCAATGACAACCTTTTTTCTCTAAGAACATTACATTTATTTCCACAAGCCAGCTATCTTTTCCTTTTCCATCCACCAAAACTATTACTCACCATCATACTTTGGTAGCAACTTTCTCCTTAAAAATTCAAAACATGAGTTGTCTTAATTATCGCTCTCTCCAAATCGCACTTACTACCATCAGACTTTATTGTAGATGATCTTGCAAGATTGCTATCATCATCTTCAAGTCTTACTCCTTTTTTAAAAGAAGGGTTTTTACTATCATTCTCCAACAATACAGCCTTAATTTCATAGAAAAGTCTTGTTGCTCTTTCAATTGTGTGATTCAAAGAGATATTTTTGTGTTCATACACCGCTTGACACCTTTTACACCATATACACCATAAAACTACAACAACCTTTGCCTCGACATACTTCTTATCAACTCTAAATTTACCATGGCTTTCAACCTCTTGTCCTAACAAGAAGCCAAATTTGAAACCTCTTCCTTCACTACTTGGATTCCTAAAGTCCTAAACCAAACCTAATCTATCTAACCACATAAAAGTAAGGCATGTTCAATGGACTCCTCTTCACTATAGAAGCAAGAGGATGAATCCAAACAAATGTTCCTTTTTGCTAGGTTGAGCATTATAGGGTTTGAATTGTTAAGAGCATGCTAGAGGAAGTGTTTGATCTTAGGCCATGTTTTCGCAGTCCAAACTTTCTTCCAGGTAAAAAATGAAATCTCATAAGAGGAATTTGGTGTAAAGACTAGTGTTGTTGTATGACTATTGGTCATGTAATATGCAGATTTGGTAGAGAAATCACCTCTTTTGTTGAACAGCCATCACAAGCAATTGCGCTTAGGTCTAATGCTCAAGGTGTGCTTCTAATAGCATATATCTCTTCATTCGATAGGAAATCTTTAATCCAACTAAGATCCCAAAATCTTACTTCCTTGTCAATCAAAGAACTCACCTTCATTTGTTTAATGTTGTCTAGTAAAGGAGAGTATAAACATTTACTTTAAGATTAGGGATCCAAGAATCCTCACCTATTCTCACTCTCTCTTTATCTTCAATTTACCAAACAACATTTCTATACTGCAATTTCTTCCTTTCCAGTATACCAGTCCAAGCCCACAAATCTCGACTACTTCTCTTAGTATCCCTAAAATCCAAGTCTAGAAAGTAAAAACCTTTTAGTATCTACACCTACAAAGTATCAAGGTTCTTCTCAATCTTCCATACCATTTTACTCAGTAAAGCTAGGTTAAAATTTGTCTAAGTTTTTGAACCCAATGCCCCGTTTAACCTTCTTTTATGATAATTTCTTCTAGCTCACCTAATGGACTTTACCCTCTTCTTATCTTTGCCCTTACCGAAAGCTAGAAATAAGCTTGTTTACTTTGTTAGACCACTTTAAAGGGAACTTAAAAACAACCCATTTAATATATCAAGATAGCTTTTGCTATTGCCTCAATGAGTATTTCTCTACCATCTTCATTTAGTAGCTTTTGTTTCCAGCCTTGTAGCTTACAAACAGTTTTCTCCTTTATAAAACCAAGGGCTTCAGATTTAGATTTGCCTTAAATGGTGGGTAAACCTAAATACTTTCCTAGATTGTTAACCATTGGGATGTTCAGCACTCTAGCCGCATCATCTTTGATTCCTTTAGGAGCATTAGAATTGAAAAATAAGCTGGACTTTCCAAAATTCACCACTTGACTTGATGTAAGACAATAAGTTAGCAAACTTTTTATAGCTTCAACACTTCCTTTGTCCTAGCTTCAACAAAAAATAATGAATCATTTTAAAAAGTAGATGTGTTAGCATGGGACAACTCCTTTGCAATTTAATGCCTCTTAGTTCTCTACAACTCGACATTTTTATGTAATCTTTTGGATAAGATATTCGCTACAAGAATCCAAAGATAAGGTGAAAGTAGATCGCGTTGTCTAATTCCTTTCTTAGGTGCTATATGTCCTATTGATTTACCATTAAGGACAATATTCCGACACACAATCCTTACACATTGTATGATTCATCTCACCCAAATCAAACTAAATCCCATTCCCTCCAACATAGCTTCTAAAATGTCCCATTGTAGTTTGTCACATGCCTTACTCATGTCCATTTTAATCACATAGTAAGCTTGTTTCCTCTCTTTCTTATTTTTCAAAAATTGAAAGACCTCATGAGTAATAACAATGTTTTCTTGTATCAATCTTCTTGAAATAAAGACACTTTGATTATCCAATACAAGATACCCTAAGAAAGATTTCAACCTATTAACCAAAATTTTAGAGATTATTTTATACAAGACATTGCTAATTTTTTGAAAAATTAGCGTATCTAAAATTTTAGTTAATAGGTATCCTAATATTTTAAAAAAGATTAAATCCTTAAGTGATGGTTCTTATCACTAAAATATATAATTTATATTTAATTTTTTAGATGTTATATACTTGCGAAGTTATAAAATATTTAAAATGTTAGTCATTCCTATATTATGTTTAATTTATTTTATGAATTCCCATTCAAGTTATAACCATCCACTCTCGTATCTGTATTTAGACTTGTGTAAGGATTAATTCCAAACCGTGAAGCGGTCCAGCCTGAATGGAGACGGGCTTGAACTAGTCGACAAACCACTAAGTCCTAAGGGTCTTGGCAATTCAACTTTAAAAAACCGCTGAACCGCCAATAGAATTGGCAGTTCGACCATCAGTTCGGGTCCGTCAAGTTTTCAATTTATTTTTTAAAAATAAAAAACAAAACAAAACAAATACCATTAGGCTTATGTAGTGATCAAAATCAATTATTTTGGAACAAAAAAATAATTTCAACTGAAAATAAAAGTGAACTATTCATACATTACTAAATATCCATATAAACTATTAGAATTATTTGAAGGAAAAAAAGAAATACATGAGTAAAGAACGAATTATTAATAGTAATCAATAAAAATAAAAATAAAAATAAAAATAAAAAAAACACGATTCAAGAGCCAACAATCAATCTTAAACCATTGGTTCAGCTAATCACCGATTTATAAATCGATCGTTGAAGGCGGGTTTCAAGTTGAAACGGCCAGGCGTACACCTCTATGTGTATTTTGTTGGCGTTTTTTTCATCGTTATCTGACACGAGCTTTTTTGCATGTTATCTGACACGATCGAATTTAACATTATATTATTCATAAGGTAAAAATTGATGGACATGGAAAGCAGTGGCCAGTGGGTATTATATTGACGGAAATGTTATATTTGGCATAAGAAGAATTGAATAGAAATGGATAGAACCATTTTCACTTGAGGGCCGCTTTATTTCTTCCGAAATGTAAAGAGAAATGGAAGGAAAATTTATAACTTTACAAGGAAGGAAAACAAAGTTCAAATCCAAGAAGAAAATAAAATTTAAACCATCATTCATATTAGTTTTCTTTTCTTCGATTCCATATAAACCAAACAAAAGAGACATTTCTATTTAATCCGAATTGAAATAAATCGAGAATCAAACCAAATTGTGAAAAGTGTTTGAATAATTGTTTATTTATAAAAGATCCAAATGATTCATGGCTCGA
Organism: Lumnitzera littorea; assembly: GCA_024138015.1. Lineage (NCBI taxonomy): Eukaryota > Viridiplantae > Streptophyta > Magnoliopsida > Myrtales > Combretaceae > Lumnitzera > Lumnitzera littorea. The sequence goes on from JAMXBB010000012.1 coordinate 37,242,052, forward strand.
GGAAACCAAATTGTTTCTTACTTTAAGAAAATATCGGTACTAATTTTCCTTTTTAAAGTTGTCTAAAGTATTTGAATATTTGAAATTGTGTAAAGAGCATAACTAAGATATGGAACCCTTTTAAACAAACTGTATAAACTTTACTCCTTTATTTGTGGATTTAGAGTTCTAATTGGTAATGTTTTAATGACAAATAAAACCTTTTCACTTTGAGTTTTTAAATCAACTAATAGTATTATGTGTTGTGGGTTGGCACTGTATTGGGCGCTAAGGAGCAGTCGAGCAAGTTCATCAGCATTTCATTACTTTTTTAATTTAATCTCCTTTTTACTTACTTATAATGTAATGTTGAATGATCGTATAGAAAATTTATAAGATAAATTTGAGTAACACGTTAAACTTCTTTAAGGGAAATTATGATCCATACTTCTTTTGCAACATGCATGTATAATTATAATCCACTTGTTAATTTTTCTTTTACTCAAATACATTGTGATCAAAAGAATTAGGATTTCCAAAAGCGGTTCTAACCGAAGAAATCGAATTGAATTGCACTTAAAGTAATTCACTTTAGTAGGGATCTAAATTGGAACTGGACCATAGAGACCATAATTTCATCCTCCATATCAAAACAAGAACAAAAATAGATATCTTCCTTTTTTTATTTTTTCTCTTATCTACTTTTTACTTCCACGCATCTCCTCTTATCCTGCCAAATATAATGAATACAAGAAGAAGCATTAAAATGTCGTCCATATATCTAGCTGCCAACGGACAACAAACATGACGCAATTGAAGCCATCTGTTTCCAACTCTTTTCTATTTCCTTCTTCCCAAGGCTTATCTCCTGTCTTTTAAAGACGAACAGATTGGGAGGAGTACGGGTACCCAAGATATGCCCCAAGGGTTCGAGAACAATCCTTTTTATGACTTTTGATTATCGAATAGCATTCTAGTTGACCGATTCAGTTTGTACTCGTCAATTCGTGTTAGTGCCATTGTTATTTATAATCGAATAGAGAAATTAGATAATTAGTAATTATTTCTTCATACTATAACCGTACCTTTTATATAGTACATCGTATCAGTTTTTTATCTTATCTTCATAATATTTAAGAGAATAAAGTTCATTTTTACATTACTATATTTAGACTTGAGTAAGTGCTGATTTCGAACCGTAAACCAACCCAGAGTCGACTCAGGTGAACTTTGAATCGACCTGACTTGATAATAGCCAAGTTGAACTACCCTGGCGAACCGCCTGGCTTTAAGAATCCAGGTGGTTTGCTTAGACAGAACTGCCCAAACTGACGAGTTATGAACCGTCGGATCAACCAGTCATTAAACCGACAGGTCGCCTCAATCGGTTTACTCTCTGAAAAAAAAAAAAGAAAGAGAAAGAGAAAAAAGATGTCATTAAGTCGAAAAAAATAATTAGATGATATTTATTAAATTATTATATATCAAAGTTACTTTATTTGTGATGATGAAAGATAATTTTTTTAAAAATAATATTATCAAATTAATGATAAATGACTAATCATAAATTAATTATGTGTTAAGAATAAATAAAAAATTTAATTTCAGTTAATATAAGTTTTTTTTGTAAAACTTATCAAATGTTAAGGATTTAAATATGAGAAAAAAATAAAATTTAAGAGAAAAAAATAAAAAAGTTGAAATCATATTAAGTTCAAAATTAATAAAAAATTAAAAATTATTAATGAATTAGTATACTTAAAAAAAAAGAGAAAGATAATGACATTATTAGAAATTATTAATGTATTTAAAAAATTAAATATTAAAAAAAAAACATTTCAAGAGTCTCAAACCGGCTCTTGAACGTCTTGGCTTAATGAACCAACCCAAAACCTTTAACTTACAAGTTGATCACAGTTCACCATGTCATTAACTCGTGAACCAGCGGTTCATGGCCGATTCCAAGTCGGTTCGACTTGATGCTCAGGTCTAAGTCTATATTGCGTTGAAAATCAATCAACCTCTATTTCATAATGGACCACTAATGCAAATAAAAAATAAACAATTGATAACCGAATCCATATGAAATGCTAAAAAGAAAAGCGAAAAAAAAATCTAATCTCATAACCTTGTGGTATTATATATTGAAAAAATCGAATTTACAAACGGACTTATTTCTAACTTTTTTTTTTTTTTGCTAAAATAAATATAAAATCAAAGCTATACAAAAATATAGAGATACTATAATATCATATGGAATAAAATAACAACATATTTGTTAACCTAAATTCTATTTAAAATTTATATATAATTGTTAGATTCAGATATATGACATCCGTGATGATCTCTATTGAACATGATCTAAGAGATCATTGTAATTCTAAACTTATATTACAACATACTTTTTAAAATGATCAAAAGTAATGTTGTAGATAATATTTTTTAGTTAACAATTGATTATAAAAATATGCTCAAAAGTAGAGTGAGATAACATCATTATATAAAACAAAGCATTAAAACAAAAACACATACAAAGAAAAGGGAATATAGCATAACATACTTTTTTTCTTAAAGTTTTGAATACAAAGAGATGATGATGATATATTCAGCTTAGGCACTTTAAACCTTAATGCGATTGCAATAAAGGAGGCTTGGATGAGAATGGCGAGGGGCAGATTAGGGTTTATCCCCTACTTTTGATACGTAAGAGGTAAAGGACCGTAAAAATGGATTAAGGTTTGATAAAAGTAACGAAGCAAATGCAAAATCAATTTCTTGAGAGGAATATTATAGCATGTTTGATGTTTTTATGTGAAGGTAGGAGTTGTAGTTTTTTATCTTTAACAAGGGTAGTTTTGGAATAAAAAAGGGTAAATTAGTGTGGGTAGGGGTTGGGGGTATGTGGAGTAGTGCACACACTTATGAATCTTCATTCATAGTTTTTGGGGAATTGAGATTTAATTAAGTTCCAATTACAAGGAGCCTTAAAACAAGTAAACAAAGTAATTAAGGGCCCAAAAACAATAGGGAGACTTGAATTGCCATTCCCCCTAGCGAACATGCTATTAGTGTATCAAAGAGGAGTTACAACTGAAAATGTGGAGGTGGAGTTTGATCATCATTTTGCCATAGCGTGTTATACAGATTAGATTAGGCTGTAAGCTTGTAAATCTATCCAACTTGTGTTTGTTTTTTGTATATGGAAAACTCTCTTGTGTCTTATTTTTATGTCATGTGATGTTCAGAGATTGTTGGCTGACTAATTTAATTGTATACCAATAACTAAATAGTTTTATTTCTCATTTAAGCTTATCCACTCGGAGCCAATTGCTTCAAGAGTTTACTTTTTCTCTTTATCAATTTGAGCCATGTAAATGATAGTATGGTGTAGTAAGTTGAAACTTCAAATAAAGAAAATTTTCTTTCACTATGATTCTCTTAAGAAGTGAACTAGCTCATTGTGTAGCAAAACACACGAAATGATGCTTTTGAAAATGATTTGCATTGAGGTAGTAGCTTTGACATTATCTTCCTGCAATTCATATGTCTGTCATTGGTAAGCAAAGTGAATGGTAGCTAACTTTTGATGATATTTAAGTAGATAGGTGCATCCACATTCAACATTAGTGTGCTTATAATTAAGTCTTAAAGGGTTCATTTTTTTTTTTTTTTCACAAGCATGTATGCTTGACTCTCCCCTCTCTATATATTTCTGGTGCTTCTACTTCATTGGTAATTATCTAATTGTTGTCTTTTGCTTTTCATGAATTACGAAGGTAGTTATGTGTTTTCATTTCTTATTTGAAAAAAATGGTTTCTATGATAATACATTTGGAGATCTTCCTTTCTTCCTAATTAGATTTTGTGTGGTAGAAGTACTTAAGCGGATGAACATTAGTTAAACTAGCATTCATAAATAGATAAACATATATATGAATGATGATTTGAGCCAAAACACATGAATGATGATTAAAGAAGATAACTTACGCTTTGAATGATGTTTAGTGAAGGGAAAGAAAGAAAAAAGGAAATAGTGGTAAGAAATCAATTTCATCTTGAATAACTTTCTTTTCTTTTGGCTAGCATGCAAGCTTACCTATTTTTAAGTTAAGTTTCATTAGTTTGTTTTATAAAAATTTCATATTTCAATTTCAATTGATGGTTATTGATTCATTACTAAAATTAGAGGAGTTCTAAATTTCAAGATTGGTTTTTATTTCCAATTTTCATATAGGACATCATGTTCCTTTTAGTTGATCATGTTTTTACCGTAGGCCACTATCATCTCTTACTAACAATACTTAGTCCTAGTCTATTACTAGCTATTGTTTGACTTTTAAGGGGAAGAAAAGAAATCCATCTTAATTTACTTTTCCATGAGAATTAAAATTATTTCATATACTTAAAAAAATCTATGGAGGGTATATTGAGAAAGAGACCCTAAAAAATTGGAGGTTCTATGTCTTCTAAGTTCAAATAATTACCTCATAGCAAACCAATATGCATAGCGCTATTGTATAGAAAATGAAAAGGTAAGTCTTAAGGTTGAAATTGTTGTAAGGTGAGACTTGATAGTTGACTTTCTATAACTTTTACATGATTGGTTTATTTTGAATTCAAGCACTTAGTTGGTTATGGATTGAATTTTTCTTTTGCTCTTTCTCTATAATTGATATGTAAGCATATTTTAACATACTTCAATGAAGGATCAATTGATGTGCAAAGAGAGTGAATTACCAAGGGAAAAAAAAAAGACAAAAACTTGCTTGCTTCGTGTTAGTTAATAGAAGTGTACAAGTGCGTTAAATGGCCAACCTAACCCAGTCTACTTTAACTTATAAGTTAAATAAATTGGATTCATTTGGTTCACTTTTTAAACGGGTAAAAAAATCTCGACGTTTAACTCGTTAAACTAGTCAATCCATAAGCCGAAGGAGTAAATAAATTAAATGAGTCAATCTAAAGTGGCTCATTTTGACCCGTAGGTTAAATATATTGAACTTATTTGATTTACTTTTAAATAGATAAAAAAACCTTTATCTAAACTCATATAAAAAATAGGTTAAATGAACCAGCTCGTAAGTCAAAACGTATTTGCACACCTCTATTAATTATACGATGGACTATTGTGAAGTTGCACATTGCCAAATGCTTCTTTTGTATGCTTTGGTCTTATACACCTACTGTCCTCAAGTCCGATCTAATTATGAATTGAATTTCCGTCAACAACATGAATGTATCGAATAACTAACACTAGATAGGAGTTTATTTTTTAAACTATGCTAAATGTTAAAGGGTGTAAAAGAGTAAAAAGATGGTAGACATTTGGTTGTGGATGAGTAAGTGACAATATTTTTGCATATACTTGCCAATCATGCAAAAAATAGAATCATACTTGAGAAGTGACACTACAACTATGCTAAATACTGTGACTCAACAACCGGTTTTTATCCTGCATATCTTGAAATTACGGATGCAAATGTTCTAACAATATAATACCTTTTTCGGTTTACTAGGAGTAACTATTTCAATTCTTTAAAAATCGAATTCCATTACTTGGAAATAAAGAATCTTGAACCTAAAAATCTTTAGAAGATCGTTCATTTTCATTCCTTATTATTAGGATTCAAATCTGTAGAATACATTTTTACCTGGTCCAGTAAAATCTAACGAAATGAAATTCTTACAATGTGACAAGAGTCATCACTTCTCTTTTTTCATTCTCTTCTTCGAGTCACGTCACTACACCCACACGAACACACAGAGAATGCTTACATCCTCTCCTTTCCGGTCTCCAAAAATAGACAGCCTTCAATAGGTCAAGCCAACAACGTTTTAAACTTGGAACATGGAGAGTACATTTCCTTCGAATAGCAGCAGTCGTTCCATCATTACCAACGGATAAAATTTTATTTATTATAATTCGAGATGATTTCCTATAATATAAAAATAACAGTATTATATAATTACTTCTAAATAACTGAATTATAACATTTTTTGAATATTGTGAGTTATGCAGATTTCATTTGTCTATACGTACTAACAAACACTACATATCATATTATAAACGAACTTTTTTCCTAGAGTACCCATAATCAGGCCTTATGTGAACCTGTTTCACTCAATTAGTTCCTTTCCTTTTCCCAAACCGACTTTTCCAACTAACATCAATAAAACTTTTCTTTATCAAATCCTTCTCAGTAGGTGGTTCTGTGCTGTCATATAAATGGACGAGTACCAGACATATCGATAAATTCCGATTCCAATCTGATGCCTCATTAAATATCTTGAAACACATCATAGGTTTACATCATTTTGAAACTTGATCGATACCCTTAGAGGGTCCCCTAAACCTGGTCGAATTGTCCGATAAACTAATTCAATTCAATTAAAGTAATTTAAAGATGTATATCTATGAACAAAAAAAAAAAAGTAAAAAGTAAATGATCCGAATAATATCTCAAAGCAAATTAACTTGAAATTTGAGGAGATACAACAATCTTTCATCAATTTTCATTGCTAATATGTTATGATAGAGTAAGTATTTTATCGGATACTTAAATTTTCTTAAAAATTCCATCATAATCCTATAAGGTTTTAAAATAATTTCCATAGTTTGTACCAAACTTTATAAAAAAAAACTACTTTGTTGTATTATTATTAGGTCAGATTGAATATGATTTAACTTGGATGCGTTCCTTTAACTATAACCCCTTGTTTAAGATTAAGGATGAAGGAAAGAGGAAGGGAGAGAAGGAAAACAAGAGGAAAATTTCATAATTCATTGTTTAGTGAATGATGCAATTAGGAGGAAAACTTTCCATAGGTCCCAGAATTTTTAATCCCTCCCAAATGGGAAACATAGTTAGAATTTCAATTTTATCCCTCCCATTCACCATTTCTTTTATTTATTATTATTTTGATGGACATTTTGATAATTTTACATTACATCTCTTTTTTTATTTTTAGTAATAATTATCATTTCTTCACTTTTCCTTTTTCTCACTATCCAAACATATTCAAGATAATATTTTTCATTATAATTCTTTTCCTTCTAATTCTCTTCTCCCTAATTTTTTCCTTCTAATTTCTCTCCTTTATACCAAACAAAGTGTAAGAGTCACGATGATTCTCCTTAGGTGTGGATGCAAACATTTAGAATTGAAACTAACTTGTTTCTCCAGCCGAAAGACTTGGGTTCAGTTGATTTACCTGCAATGAATGCACGGTCCTACATTATTCATACATTCATGTACATATAATGATGAAGTTTGGTAAATTGCCAACTTTGGCCAAACATAACTCTAGTCCCATATGGTGCATTAATGTGAACTAATCGATTGTAACACCAATGCAATTTTATTTAAATGCCTAAATGGTGTTTCGAGATTTTAGTCCATATGAATTGGGCTTGAGAATGTCGGGGTGTTATCTAGTATGATTATTTTAATATTTAAATTAGTAAGGTGTTTTGGAGAGTATAAGTACCTAAGAACAATAAGTAAGCTTGAGTGTGCAAAATATCAAGTAATTTACCGTTATATGATAATCTTATATTTATAAAGAAGTGACGTTAGTAATTGAAAAACAGTTAATAAGTAGAGCCACTTCTGCAAATATTAGAAAGTGGATTCATGATGTCGAAGTCCAACGTATCCCAAATATATTAAAAGCAGTTGTTGACTTGATCCATTAGTGTTATCCAGCATCTTTTAGCCATTAGAGGCTTTCCTTAATCAATTAGGTCGTGCCTTAGGCTTGGTCTACATCGACTGGCCTTAAGCTGTAAGCGACATTAGATTGGGGATGAGTTTAAATGGCTCATGTTCAAAAGATCCTATCAACTTTTTTTATTAGGAAAAAAGAAATTGTTAAATATTATATATCATGTATTATTTATATATAGTATATAAATATCAATAAAATATTAATATGAATAATAATGAAAGTAATACTTTTTAAATAAATTATCGTTCACGATTTTTATATAATATATATGTATATATTAATATTTATGTACTATTTTATCTCATCAATGATGGTTTCTAAGACTCATTATTAATTCACCAATTTAATTAGGCAATAAACAAGTATAAGAAAAGATAATGACGTTTTGTTTCGGGTTGGGGTAGCCTGTACTATTTTCCTATATATAAATGCGTACGCGTACCTATGAAACTGCGTTTCTCTGAAAAAGTGTCTATCCCTAAAAAGGAAAGGGGCATCAAACCACATAATTGCTAAGAAATATTCCCAGTTTCTTCATTTAAACTTGTGTTGTTCCTTCAAATTCAAAAGCCATGGTTTCTCTCCCAACCAATGTAAATAGCCCTGTCCATGGCCTCAAGTTCTCATCCGTTGTGCCTGGTACTCCTAAACTAATAGGACACAACAAAATCCACGACCTTACGCCCATGGACCTAGTCATGAAGCTTCACTACCTTAGAGGACTCTACTTCTTTCGACCGGAGGCGGTTCGGGGGCTTTCCATATCAGATTTTAAGAACCCGATGTTCGCTTGGTTGGATCTATACGACACCGTCGCGGGTCGAGTTCGGCAGTCCGAGACGGGAAGGCCGTATATAAAGTGCAATGACAGTGGTGTTAGGATTGTGGAGGCACAGTGTGAGAAGACCATGGATGAATGGTTGGAGATGAAGGATCATGCTTCCCTTTCAGATTCATTGCTTCTTCAAGATCAAGTGCTTGGTCCTGATTTGGAATTCTCTCCACTTGTATTTATTCAGGTTAGAATTTTTATGTGACTATTACTATGGATGGTTATAAATACTCTTGCACGTTGAATTTTTATTTATTTTATTTATTCTTTGCGTGGTCTACTCATGAATATTTGCTCTATCTCTTTGGTAATTTACGAAGAATGTATATCTTTCAAAATTACAATTATTTTTCATATCATTTCTCGGACTTTTACTGATACCTAAGTACTCAAATCCATTAGTTTACCATGGTTGAATCAACAATAAAGGCTATGGAAGAAAAGGAAAAGGCTAGCTAAGATCAAGAAAGGATCAATAAACATAATACACCACGTGTCTTTTCGTGTGATGCATATATAAATCAGATATATCAAAATCATATTAAAAATCGTATATGATATAGGTGCATATTTTTCCTCGAACTAAGAAAATCCTATTTCCACTAATTCTGTTGCTGCCCTAAGACCAACTAGACTAGACATATATAGTTTAGCAATGGTGCAATTCGGCACACAACAACAGTTTTATTAAGGAAACCGTTACCCTAATGTTCTGAAGATACATATCGAAAAGCTAAATGTAGGAACTTTACATCTTTTTATTTATTCTTTTGATGAAATGTATAATCAATATAAAGAATTGATCTTTTAATTTTTAACAAGCGTGTTGAAAACGGGTGATTGCCGCAATCAAATTCATGGGCTGATCTAAGAAAATTAGTAGTTGGAACTTTACTTTACAGCAAGACGTATTAAAATCCATATTAAATGTCGCGGTTTGGGGCATATCTGTTTTTTTTCAGCCTTTTCTTGCTCATTTTCGATGGTTCACTTAGATTTAGTCGGGACAAAAGGAAAAAGGTAACAGCTTACAATTAATGATCTCTGACGAGGTTAAACCAAAAACCAGGAAGTTCTGTCCAATTCTTCCCTGTATTTTGACACGCTCGTTTTTAGTGCGCCACGCCACTTATGGAAGTATTTTTAACTTTGCAATAGATCAAGTACTGGTTTTTTTCTTGAACCCAATATATAAATAAATATATACCTATATTATTAAAACGAAACCTTTATTTTAACTACCACAATTATAAAAATTTGGTATCCTATGAGTTTAATGCATTGAATTTATTCCGCATGTATATGGTAGTTAGGAAAATAGATACCAAATACATCTCACACACTCTTCAACTGGCACCACTAAGCTATAGAATATATTTATTATCATTGTACTGTTGAATTGCCAAGTTTTTAGTAAAAGAGTTTGTAAATTCATTCCACCAATTCTTCATGCGTCACCCACTATTCAATTATCTTTGTTAATATAAAAATTGTCTAAAACAGGATAAGAGTAAGCTATTCAATTATCTTTGTTAATATAAAAATTGTCTAAAACAGGATAAGAGTAAGAAGTACAATAGCTTATATTATTAGTTAAGTTACCGAAAAACTATAAAACCAAGTTTCATTTTTATACATTTAAAAAAAAAAAGTTCATATATTTATAAGTGGAATAATTATAGGTGATCATACAAAATATAAAAAGTTATTATTAATAATTACCACATTGATGAAATCACCAAATCATTGTCTTTTTTTTATTATATATATATATATAAATTAAATAATTAAATTTAAGCACATGCAACGTATATATATACGTATTCGTAAGCGTAAGCGAGCTCATTTTTTACATGCACATAATGCATGCTTGACGGCTACCCATAGTTATGATAGTTTCACCTGTCAACCATGTTTTTTTTTTTTTTTTTTTAATTGTAATGGTTGTCCTTCCCATCACATATCATAACATAATAGAAACTCAACCACGCATCTATACATGTGAAACCGATCATTTTACAATATTTTGCTTCTTTTTTTCTTTTCTCCTTTTTCTAGGGCTTTCCTTTATAGCAAATTTCATTTGCCGACATAAACATTTTGGGTAATTAAACAAATTTAAAAGGATGCTAACATTGTTTTATTATTATCAATATATCGTGTCAATTACGATAAGCAATTTTCGTGTTCAGATGGGAAATAAGGTTGGTTAGGAAATTGGCCAAACTCATTTATTATTGTAGTGATTGCATCTTGATTTAAAATATAATAATCATACACTTGGTTGGCATGGAATTGGTAGTCCGATTCAATCCAGCAATAAACACTGTTTTTCATGTAAGCATCGGTCAATATTAATTCATGTCATCCATGAATGCGGTCCCAAGAAGTTGCAATAAAAAGACAGAGACGAATGGTTATGACTTGATGTATTACATTACATCAAAAATAATGGAGAAAAAGAAAAGGTTTTAAATTCAAAGATCAGTTTGTTTTTCCATCTCAAGATTTGGCTTTTGAATATTACGAAAAATTAAATAAAACAAGAAAAAAGAAACTTGATCCGCTGTAGTCTCTGCTAATTAACAATGGAACACAATTATAGAAATACCAGAAATAGTAGATTTTCGTTATATAGAAAAGAATATTAATAGTTGCTCCCGAGGTATTTCTTATAGACTGAAAAAACAAACTTTTATACATTTTTATACACTTTTTTTTTTTTTTGCATGAAGTGTAAAATCATTCTTGAAAATATAAAAAATTTTCTTTAAGTTTCTTAACAGGCATCCTGAAAACACTCATTAATAGAATTTATATTACAAAACTTATCTTAAAAGTCTCCTATTATACATTTTCTTCGTTAAGTAAAAGAAAGAAACTTGTCAAAATGCAAATATAAGAAATTTTAAACAAATAATTTTTTTTTTATTTTCATTACGTCTTTCAACAAGTGACATATTCACTGGGCATGCGACGTTTGGGATTTGTGGTCTTCGTTTATTAGGATAATTAATTAGTGTCACCTACTTAATAAATTAATATCACAATTAAATCCAGATTCATCTAAAAGCTTAAATTTCTAAATATAGATACAGTTTTTTTATTTATGCTTTGATAATTAAAAGACTAGTAACAAATTAAATTTTCTTTAACAAACCTTGAAAAATTTACAGCTATTTCACATTAGTGTTTTTTCAGCAAATAATATTCGTGCAACTTTACTGCTGTAATGAAATTATCTTAACATATGAATTCTCGTGTATGTATATATTATATTATATATATGTACGGCCAAAGTTGTAGAAGAGTAAGAAATTTTACGTATATTTATACCATTGCCTCAGTTATCTATGTCAATTCCGTATAGTTATATGGCTAGTGGTTAGATCCCAGAATCAATGGAAGTACGTCCCTTCTTTGCTTTTCTCACAATTTCGTACATTATCCTATCCTAGAATTTAATTTATGGCGCCTCCGCTTTCTATTTATTTTTTTCAACTTTTGACAAAATGTATATGCAATAAAATAATATATATATAGATAAGTATATAATATGTACAATTTATTGGTGTAAAAAGAGCCAAACTCATTCATGAGATACTTCATAGGCAAGTTTGAATTTGAACTATTTAAATAGTTTATTGAATTAAGTTTCAACTCCGTAATATTGAGCTTTAATGAAGTTTGATTCAAGTTTAAAAGTATAAATTAAATGTGCATTTGAGTCAACTTTAGAAATTAATCTCATTTAATTTTAATTAGAAGATTTTTTTTAATAAATTAAGCCTAAAGAGTTTAACCGAGTAGAACTTGAACTATTTAAAAACTACTTAGAGTCTAGTTCGAATTAAATACTACTTTGAGTAACAGTCAAGCTCTAAATCTATAAAGTTTGAGTTTCAAAATTTCAAATTGAATTTCATAAACCTAAATCAAATATTGTGTTGTCTCGAAATACCTCATTTATAATTTGATCTTGTCGATTATATTAGTGTATATAATTACTAAATCCTTCTAACACATTTTTCAAACTTGAGCTAAAAGTTATGATTTAATTTATTACTATATAGAATTCAAAGGTTGCTTCTATATATGAAATTTAGTAAGAAGTCCTTGATAAAGACTATTTATCAGAATAAACTATAGCAATAATGGAGGAAAATTTGTAAGAAAAAATCAACCATCTTTCCTAGAGATAATTTCGCAGGCGAGCTCATTTTCTTACAATAATTTCGTCTCTTATCTTTTTCTTTCTTTTTTTTTTTTTATTTCAAATTGTGATGATTGTCCTTCCCATCACATATTGTAATACAAACTCAACCAGGCATTTATACATGTAAAACCTATCATTTTATAATATTTTCTTTTTTTCCTTGCTTTATTTCCTATGGCTTTCCTTTATATCAATTTTTATTTTCCAACATAAAAAATACTTTGGTTAATTAAACAAATTTAATAAGATGCGAATCGTACTGTTAATTATTATAGAAATTTTCGTGTTCAGATGAAAATAGAGTTGGTTAGGAAATGGGGCAAACCTATTTATTATTATAGTATAGTATCTTAATTATTTTAAAACAGAATATTCTTGGTTTGCATGGAATTAGTGGTCTGAATCCGTCAAAAACACTGTTTTTCATGTAAGCATCGGTCAAGGTCATCAGTCGCTGTCCCTATCGATGGAAATCTTTTGCCTTAATCTAATTTTAAAAAAGTGTCATTTTAGGAGTTCGACTTGTACTAATAAAGAATTAATCCATGAATGTGATCCCATGAAGTTGCGATAACTACGGAACAAATGCTTATGTCTTGATATATTAAACTAGACCAAAATAATAGAGGAAAAGAAAAGGTTTTAGATTCATAGATTTATTTCTTTTTCCATCTCAAGATTTGGCTTTTAAATATTATGAAAAATTAAGACATTTAACAAAAAAAAAAAAAAAAACCAAAGACAAACTTGATCCGTCGTAGTCTCTGCGAACAATGGAACAAAATTATAGAATCCCAGAAATAGTAGATTTTATTATGTGGAAAATATATTAATAGGTGCTCTTAAGGTATTTTTTATAGAATAATAATAAAAAAATTTACACATTTCTATGCACTTATATTTTGCATGAAGTGTACAATCATTCTTGAAAATGTGAAGATTTTTCTTTTTAGGTTTTCTAACAAGTATTTGGAAAACACTGTTAACAGCATCCTTATTATGAAAGTTATTGTTTTCCGAGTAAAAGAAATTTTAAAAGTAACTTCCTTTTTCTCCCTTCACTTCATCTTTCAGCAAGTGACATATTCCCTGGACATGCGAGGGTTGGGATTTATGGTCTTCTTTTATCAGAATAATAACCAATTGAATTTTTTAACAAACCTTGAAAAATTTATAGGTATTTCCCATGAGTTGTTATCGTGCAAAATGAAATTCGTGCAACTTTACTGATTTAATAATCAAATTATCTAAGCATATGAACTCTCGTATGTATTATATATATATATACTGCCAAATTGTAGAAGAGCAAGAAAATTTAACGTAGATTTACGTCATTGCCTCAGTTGTCTATGTCAATTTACTTATATGGTTAGCAATTAGATCCCACAATCCATGGACCTACATCCCTTCCTTATCTTTCGCACATCTTCGCATTTTATCCTATCCTAGAATATAATACATAGAGCCTCCGTTTTTTTATTTTTTTGTAGACCTTTGACAAAATATATATGTAATAAATAAAATATAATTAAGTACATAATATAATGTACAAATTATTAGTTAAATGAATCGAGTTTATTTATAAGCTAGTAGAGTTTGTCTAATAAATTTGAATCAACAACGGTTGAGTTCAGATTTGGTCTTTTTGAATAGTTTATCGAACCATAATATTTAGCTTGATGAGTTTGTGAGTTTTGCCAAAGTTGGGTCAAGTTTAACAAGGACCAAGTTTGAGTTAAGTTTAAAGATCAATTTTATTTTAGTTAGAAGATTTTTTTTTTTTTTTTTTTAATAAATCGGTTCTTACAACGTTAACTGAGTTAAAATTCAGCTATTTGAGGGCAAGTTCAAGACCAGTTCGACTTAAAATTTAAAATTTGATTCGGTTCGGGTCTTGAATTTCTAGTTGGTCTCAGCTGAAACTAATACAACGTGAACACAACTCTTTTCATTTACAGTGCGAGTACAAACCAGCTTTAAAGATTAAGCACCAAGTTTGGAACAAGACAAAGAAACTATATAGAAAGAAAATGAGAGAGAGAATTAAGAAGGAAAGAAAAAAATTCGTCTGTTGGCTTATTTGGATTATGAAAAGGGAGAAAATAGTAGGCCAAAATAAGAAAGGTATGCTTAAGTTACTTTAATCATTCAATTACGATATAATCTGCAGCAAAAAGCAAACCATATAATTTTTTATAGTTAAATAAAAAGTTAGAAAGATTATTATTAGAATTTCAACATTTTTTTTTTTTGTTATAATGGCTCTAATTTGCACGAGAGTGAAAGGTTTTTCTAATTCCTTTACATTTTCCTTTGCTCTCTCAATTCTATCTCTTTCCAAATAATGCAAAATAATCAAAACCACACCATTTTTTTTCCATTATAGTCCTATTTAAATTATCCTTTTATTTTTTTTTAAATCTTTGCCGTATCTCTATCTTATCTATATTTATTATGTATATGATTTGTATCTATTTAAAATTTAGTATTTGAAAAACTGTTTTATTTGTATTTTATCTATTTCAATTTCATAATTATAATGAAAGTGGCGATCGAAATGTTGGAATTGAAAAATGGGAATTCACGTAATTTTAAGAGAAAATATTTGAAAAAACATATTTTATACATTAGATATGGTAATTTTAATTTATATTTTTATAAATATGAATAAAGTAAATGTTAGATAAATTATTTGTTGGGTATTTAAATTTAAAAAAAAAAGAGTATATATGAACACAAGATTTAAGTAAATATAAAACAGACATCAATAATATAAAAAAAAAAAAAAAAAGAAAGAAAGAAAGAAAACCAAGTCCTATAAATCATTCCCATCCCTTTCCGCAATTTAGAACAAAAGGGTAAGAGTCGGTGTACGAATTTATTGCAACAGCTGATACATAAAGTCATGAGGTTGTGCATCACGTGAAAAGCAGAACTTAGGTTAGGTAATGCATATCTCGTAGCCCCCCAAAGCAGCATCCACAATAGCCAATAGGGCAGCCCTCCAACATGTTTAACTAGAAAGGACCATCATCGGTGGCACAACCCCTTCTAGGCTGTCATTGCTGGGCCAGTGTCGCTTTGAGATTGTTTAACTATAATATAGTTTTTATCTTTTGGAAAATGATTCTACTCATAATCGGTGGACGGATGCAGAATCATAGAATTAAGGGTTCGAACTTACTTTTTTTTTTTTTTTTTTTTAAGGAAGGGAAAAGAAAAAAAGAAATCGATATTTGAATTTATCACAAAGGACTCCCATTTGTTGTTGTGATGTAGAGTATATGCTATATACACGAGGATTTTGTTATTATATATCGTACAATCTCCTATAATACATGATTACACGCTATTGTAATTCTCTGTGCATATACATATATCTTTTTAGTTTCTATTCTAAACACAATTTCATACAAAGAGGTATTGTAACGATGACGATGATGATGATGTTACATATGATATATAAGTTTGTATATATGTGCATACATACACTAAACGCGATTGGCTTTTTTAACTATGTATCCGTATGAGCTAAGAAATAACTACTATATAATATGTATGTAGGTAAAATTTCTTTTATAAGCACCTAAAGTTATGAACAACGAAACATTTGTAAATTAAAATAATCATATTAAAATAATCATATTACAACATATATGGTTATTTATATTATATGTGTAGTGGACGGAGGTCGGAGTACAAGAGTTATATGGTTTTCATAGCCGGGAGAATGCGCATAAGTTTTGATATGGTACATCCTAAAACACAAAACTTAAAAAAATAATAATAATAATAATAAAATAAAATAATTAGTGATGGGTAATAGGATTAGTATAAATATCTTTAACCATAAGTTTATGGTGATTTTTTTTCTTGACTACTAAACGTAAGAGATTAATTCGAATTATCTATTTTATCCGCGATTACTAAATACATTTCTTAACAGCTATTATGAAATGAAGACATAAAAAGCAGATAAGGTTTCGTTTATATCACAAAATTCGTAAATGCAATGTTTCAAAAAATTAAAAACCAAGTATGGCTTCGATTTTGATCTGTTTTTTTTTTTTTTCCTTTTATCTACTTGAGATAGTCTGATTATAAAAAGTAGTAAGAAAAATAATAATAATAATTTAGAATTGGAATTTCATGATTCATATATATTTTTTTGCCAACAGTTGACTTGGTTCAAATGTGGTGGTTTATCTATGGGACTCAGCTGGGCTCATGTCCTTGGAGATGCACACTTTGCCTCAGCAATCATGAACAAATGGGGCCAGATCATGGCAGGTCAGGTGCCACCAAAATCTCTCCATATGACCTCCCCCAATATATCCACAAAAAAACCCTCCTCAGGATCCCATCAAGTAACCTCTATCAAAAAGGTTGACCCTGTTGGAGATACCTGGAAAACCATCAGTAACTGTAAATTGGAAACGCACTCACTTCACATCTCTACCGAACAGCTCTCACATTTATCACATAAATGTGGCTTAGGCGGCACACCGAAGGTGTCGAAATTCGATCTTTTAGCCGCGGTCCTGTGGAAATCATTGGCAAGGACTAGAGAAGATGGTGGTCCAAGAGTTGTGACAGTTTGTGCTAGAGGTGCCACGTACATTGGTGAAACATATGATGTCTTAGCAAATGGGATCGTCATGAATAGAGTCGAAGCTGACTTTCCTGTAACTAAAGCCGATGTGCCCGAATTGGTAAGGTTGATTGCTGATAAAAAAGTTAGTGAGAATTCACTGATTGAGGAAATGGTAGAGAAAGATAAAGGAAAATCGGATTTCATCGCCTATGGAGCAAAGTTAACAATTATCGATCTGGAAGAAGCAGATTTGTATGGACTAAAGTTAAATGGGCACAAGCCGTTTTTTGCAAATTACACGGTTTCCGGGGTCGGTGATGAAGGGGTAATTTTGATTCTTCAAGGACCAGAAAATGAGAAAGAGCAAGAGAGCGTAGGAAGAATCGTAACCATGATTTTGCCTGAAAATGATATGGCATTGCTGAAGAAGGAGCTGAGTGAAAATTGGGAAATCGTTTGAGAAGGAATGGATAACGAGTTCCAAGTGAGAAGGGATGAGATATATCTGCTTAGGGATTATGTCAATGTGATATGCATATAAAGTGTTGGCATTGCTGTTTCCATTAATTTTAAAACCATATCTTTTTTCTTTGCTCGGTCTAAAGCTCTCAGCTGAAACCTCCATTAAGGCGTCTAATACATGAATAAATAGTTGATATATTGAACTTCCTGCCTTGAGTGTATTTCGGTCAATCATTTACACACATCTCAACAATAATTTATTAAATAATTATGGAAATTAAATTGACCTGTCCATACATATGCATGGGATTAGTTATCATACACTCGAAATAAGGTGCTCGGAATAGCAAATATTTGTCCTTAATAAACAATTAGTGGACCCTGCATTGACTATCCATGTGCTTAAAAAATAAAATGTTAAATTGAGCTCCTTTAGAAACTTTTAATATTTTACCATCAAATTATAAAATTTTTTATTTCATTAATCTATTTCTAAAGTTTTTAGAGTTTTTGAATTAATTTTAGTAGTTAAGTCTTAAAACTTTTCAAAACTATATATTCAAATAATTATAGATTTGCATGATCCAAGAAGGCATGTAATCATGGGGTAAATCAAAAGGGAATTACCATGTCCTTAATTTGGAAGATAAGACATGATAATTATTTGAAAGTAACATAACTTTTAACATTGGTGCAATACATATAGTAGGTATTGAGTAGGAGTTGGCTTTAGAAAGAGAAACCTGAGTATGAGAAAAATATTATCGTAGAAATATTTATTAAAATATCCTTTTTAATTGTCTTATTTTCTATCTATATAATTAATGGGATGGCAGTTAATAAAAAAATATAGAAAATATTTTAATCACTTATTTTCTTAAAACATGTAAAATATCAAATTTTGATAGCTGTTGGTAGTTATTAAAACCCTTTGACTCTAATAATAAAGATATATAATGTGAAGATAGCCACTACTTTCATGGGCATTTGTTTATTTATTTGTTTTCTATGAAAGTATCCATTATTCAAAAAACTGCAAATAAAATTTGAGGAGGACAAAAATATCGTTATCCAAATGATTCTCTCTTTTCTCTTTGCCACATAACCACAATCTTCAGGGAGAAAGTCTAGATATACGACTAAGGTTCTTATTTTGGAAGTATTGAAAATCATACATTTATCAATTGTTTTCTTCCAGATTTTAGCACCTAAGTAATATATGGATACATGGTTAAATCTAGACAAAATGAACAATTGATCATTTTCATCACTCATATCATTTTTGTTAGAGAAAAGATTCATCATATATTAGATTGAAGCATGGTGGATTTTTGGGGTTGTCATATAATATCTTTTTTTTTTTTCTCTGTAATTTTACTTGGTTTGTAAAATTGATTAAATGGAGGGAAAGATGATTGTGGTCTGCACTCTGGTAATTAAGATGTCGTAACCTGTAAATTGTTCCGGTGAAATGAACAAGTGTATTATGGAATTGTAAATGGAAACAATGGAAGGAAGAATATTTGGCTCCGAATGCAAAACCACCTTTTACCAGATGCAGCAAGGGTTTTCTAAATATAGAAAATTTTAGAAGACAACGCCATGTGGGGAAATATTTTTTCTTCTTCTTCTTCTATTTTTATTGATGATTGATGTCATATATATACAAAATATGCTAGCCTTCCCAATACCTAATAGTAAACTAGCCTATTCTCGCACATAGCAGCACATGTTTTATGCCCCGAGGGATAATTTTAACATGAAGGCCCTTGGTATGTGCTCGAAAACCCATGATTGTTACCCTTACACCTTTTTGGATTTACAAGATAGTGAAGACATACATGAGGCATTCGTTACCTCAGGATTACTCTTAGGATTCATCAATTCCATGCAGTAACTAACAAAACCATAGATAGATCATAGATAAATAAATAATGGAATATAAATAATTTAAGATAACATTTATTATATATTTATAAGAAACTTTGAGCCGAACAAACCACTTGAACATGTAAGGTCTATAACGATAAACTTTATTCTCACTTCCCCCAAGGTACACTAAACCTTTACATGAGTTGAATTCGGTACTCACATAGGGTTGGTCCGAAAAGGTACACGCATAAAGAAACTGTAGGGGTGTAGGGGTCTAAGTGCACTCACTTAGTGACATTCCCTTCTTACACCATGCGTAATAAAGTAACAAGAAGTAAGTTATCAAATATTAAATGTAATCTAATCAACAAAAGCATATGAATACAACTGCTGTACGGTCATTAGTATTTATACAGGGTTAAGACTTTATCCCCTTTATGACTATGGGTTGGAAAGTCTATCTATAATTTTATTATCAATCCTAAGTGTCACTATTCTCTCTTACTTTTAGTACATTTTAAAAATAAGCATATCATCCTGCTATCAATTCATATATATGCAGTTTTATAAACAAAACAAAAAAGTAGAGAGAGACGTGACTAACAAACCAAGCATTAATTTCACCCCTAAGCATTGAATCCTTATGGCGCCGGTTCCTACCAAAGGATGACACTTATCACTACCAAGTAGTTTCTAAAGCTCGGAGTAGGCATACCATGACGTTCCAAATAATTAATTTATTACCACCTAAGGGTCCCGGTGAGCAATCAAGAAAAGGGTTTGAATTTGATTGTTACTCTTAAATTTTAAAATTTAACTATTAATCCTGCTTCTTAATGCTTAAGATTAACCATGTAACAATAAACTTGTTCTTACTTTTAGGCATATCATAAATTAATAAATTTAAATCAAAGATTTGTGTGTGAAAGCTTAACTTTAATTTGAAATTTGATTTTTCTATTTATTCTTTACCTTAAGTTTGATTTGCCTTTATCCTTTAAGTATTTTATATGCTTTGATTAGATATTCATGTGCTAATATAAACAAACAATCAACATATAATGTACATTACAGAAAATGAAAAGATAAGAAATCAGAAGATCAGACAATCAATGTATAGCGGTTCTTCCTCACAAGTTAGTTCACTCTTTCAACACCTAATGTAAGGGAATTCGTCTTTCACATCACCTTATCCATTATTTGAAAGTAATCAAAATGAGGTATACAGTTCTCACAACTCTACCTAACCTCCCAATTTGTACCATATTATTACATAAGTTTACAAAGCTTCCACCACTATCGTCTTAAATAGCTCTCTACTAAGTTTAAAGAATTTAATAGCTTTTTGAGAGTTATGATAGATTTTCTTGCACTCTAGCTTAAGTTCTCAATATAATAGATCTAACATTTAGCTCACGTAACTTTCTTAGAAAACTTTATAGCTCATAAATTGCTTGTTCTTCTTTGTTAGGGTTTTTTATATCATATGTCATTTGTTCTTTGAGTCTTCCGCCTTTAAATAGCCTCCAAACTGAAAGTTTAAATGTTATATTCTTGGTAATAGTCATTGTCCTCTAAACCTTGTAATTCTTCATTTGTTTCTATTTTCAAATATGCTTGGTTGTCAATGATATGTGTTATTTATTCTTTCATCTTTTGCTTCTTCTAGAAAAATATCCTTCCTTTCTTTCTAGTAATTCCCTTGATTTGATTCATGCCTAACAATTTTGATTAGTTTCATCTTGTTATCCTTGACTGGTCAGATATATTATTGCAATATATATTCTCCTTCATTCTACTAAGCAGCTTTTAATTCAAATTGCTTTTGAATAAATATTATTTTTGAGCTTATCTGTCTTTTGTGGCTATCTAGCTTCTGAATTTTCCCTTACTTTGTATTTAGCTTCTAATCTATACCTATTTTGTGTCTGCCTTTTGAACTTTCTTTTATTCTTAATTTGTTATGAACTTTGAAGCTTTTGTTACAATTTTATTACTTTTTTTTTCCTTAACTTCTATCTTTCTATTTTGTTGTGACATCTTTAATTTTGTTTGATCTTTTGTAACATGATTTTGAGCATGTAGTATATATGCTTTCCTTTCGGGTTTTGAGCGATATATGTTTTGATCTTTCTCTTTAGGTTCTAACTATTCTTTTGAATTTCATGAAAAATAGTCTTTTCTACACTTTCAATAACTCGATTATTAAAATTAAGCACATATCTTTCATTATCATCAAAACACCTTTAATAGAGAATCTAGAAGTTTTTGCATGCTTATTGATTCAAAAGATAAAAATTATATAAATACAAATTACACAAAAAAAATTACATAAACACCATTGCAAAATTGCATATTTTAGATGAGATTTTGCCACAATATACTAATGTCACATGTTATAAATGCGATATTTATTTTGCTACAATTGAAAAATGCATCTAAAACATGTGATTTTGCAACAATAGTATTATGTTGCCACATCGCATGTTTTAGATGTGATTTTACTACATTGTACGTATGTCATAATTAGGACATGCAACATGGGTTAAAAATCGCGTTAAAAATCGCATGTTATAGATGTGATTTTCAACTACACAAAACATATGCCATATGCCCTAATTGTGATATTTGTATACTATTGAGAAATAGCATTTTTTTGCGAGGTATTTTGGTAATTAATTTGATATAATTGACATTTATATAATTTTTTCTTATAATCGGTGGACATTTGTTGTACTTGGAGGTTCTAACACCACTAATACAAATCTTATACATATATGTGGATATATGTATAACTTATTGCCCCCATACTAATGCGTTGACAATTTATTGAGTTTAATGCAATGCATATGTGTCCAATTATTATTAAGCCCGATATAATTAAGTTTGTATTGAATCAAGCAATCACGAAATTCCATAAACACTCTACAAGTACAAAAATGTGTCAACATAATCAAGCAATTTTTTTAAAATTATAAATTAAAGGTGTAGCAACCAATCAAATGGTTACACAATTACATGTACGAAGTCTTAGATATTACCCCATTCAATAAGCAAGTTTATACTATGTTAAATAGATTCAGTCTATTATACTACAAGCATAAACAAACATGGTGCTCATGGAAAGTAGCTCCCTGAATCCATCTATGTGGCTTAATCATCGTAGTATTCTAGGAATGAGTTGCAAGTAGGGTCTTTGAAATCAAGATCCAAGTTGCCTAGGCAAAGTAAAAGTTAGAAACTTAAGGCTTATGTTCATGAGTTCTAGACCTAATTGCCATATTGTGTTGTGGCCTTAATTACTATCTTTAATTTATAGTTATTAATTTATAAGTTAATATGTTAAGAAGGAAGGTAATTGCTAACTTATCCTATATTTATAGATTTAATTTTTAACTCTATAATTTAAACACAATTTGTTAAGAAAACATAGTCTTTCATTGTGTAGCCTCATTTGAAAAGGAAGGGTAACTAATTTAAAGTGAGAAATGATGAGAAACATGTACTTTGGGGTTGTGTTAATGTGATATGCAAAGTGTTTGCACTAGTGCTGTTAGCATTAGTGTGCCTTTACTTATTGGATGCAGCTAGGAAGCATTATTATTCCCATGTATATTAAAGCTATATGATACTTATATGTATATTTACTTTCTTTTAATCTTAGCTTGGTTTAAAGTTCTAGTTGAAACCTCCATCAAGGCATCTAATACATGAATAAATATATCTTGAAGTCCCTGTCCTGCGTCTTTCAATAAAACATATATGCATATTTGAATAAAAATTTAATAAATTGAGGAAATTTACTCCATTTGTTCATATGTGTACATATGATTAGTTGAGATACACTCTAAATAGAGAATTCGAAATAGCAAATATTTATCCCTCATAGATAATCTATGATGTGAATGTGGCTCGTAGTTTTGTAAGCATTTATTATTTTTTTTTTTTATCAAAGTATCTATTATTTAGAAAACTGTAAATAATATTTGAGAAGGATAAGTATGTCATTATCCTAATGACTCCATCTTTTCTATTTCCCACATAGCTACGTTCTTTAGAAAAAGAGTCTAAATACACGAACTAAGATTTTTATCTAAAAGGATTTCAAAATCATACATATATCAATTGTTTTATTTTTCTAGATTTTAACACCTAAAAATTATATGGATATATAGTCAAATCTCAACCAAACAATTCATGTTAGACCTTTTCAATTTTGTTTTATAATGTTATATAATTTTTATTAAAGAAAATATTTATTGCATGTTACATGCTATTGGAATTGTCTGGCGATTACCAATAAAATTGACACATGAACCCAACACTTTAAAGCTATCTATATAGCATTATAAATATAGCTCAAAATCCAAAGTAATTCTTTTAACCTTCCTTCTATCAAGGAGAACTTTCATTATTTAAATGCCAATGAGCCAATATCTACATCTTCACCATTCAATTAGTAAGACTAATAAGAACTTTTCAATTTTCAAAAGCAAAATACCTTCAAAATTCATTTTAAAATAAAACACATTTTCTACCATGGTCTTCCTATGCTCTTTATTTTCCTTCTCCCTCATACTTTGCACTATACCCTATCTCTCTCTTCCCCCCTACTTACCACCTTCTTCCCTCTTTTTATAAGTATCAATCCCCAATCTTGTGGATAATATTCACATTCCTTCCCATGGTGAGATAAATAATCTCTAAATCCTATCTATTCCATACTTATTCTGATTAATCAATAGAAAATTGATAATAGACTAATTAAAGCTCTTATAAGTGCATGTGAAGGTGATCATAAAAATTTTTTAAACTATATGCATGCATCAATGAGTAAATTATGCATTATCTCCTTTCATAATTTTCTTAATGAGAACCTTGCTCACAAATTGATTCTAAAGGGAATTTATACATGATAGAGCTTGGGAAGTGATGAATTGTTAACCTTCAGACCTCTTACTCATGCCCGCATTTGAAGCCCACAATCTCTCATCAAAAGGATCCTCTCTTGTCAAACTGTCAAGGAAGAGTTCTTATACATAAAAGAGCTGTGGGTAAACGCTCTAAAGCCCCAGCTTGGATATACTCTACTCTATTCAGACTTTTGCCTAATTGTCGACCTATTAAGTGTTGAAACAAACTTACAAAGCACCAATGTTGATCTGCCAAGTGTCAAGTCAGAGGTCCCTATATGCTGAGCTCTTAGCACAGCTCAGCTTAGCAATAGCAGCCCCAACATTAACTTAGCTTAGCTACAACGCCCCAAGATTCTAAAGCACGAACCCATTAATAAGCTACCACTTGTTTGTCACTTTTCCTAACATTGTATTATATTTTTTTTAGTAATGTACTCAGTTATTATCTTGTATTACCCTTTATTGTAATTACACGCATTTCCTTATTGCCTTAGAGACTTACTATAAATAGTCTCTTATCTTTTGTAGCCAAAAGTATTTATGATCTTACATATCATTGTTAATGAATATTTTTGCTCTTACAATACACTCTTGTCTAGTCTTACTAAGTAGCTCAAGATCAATGGTGAATAAATCTTAGTATTAGCTTATGTGTCATATCAAGTGAAATATGGAGTCATACTGTGTTCCTTAATAAGTCATATTCGGAGAGCAGCTTCACGGAAGCTATTGTGAGTACTGACCTATTAATTCCCTCTTTCTTCAATATCTTGAAGGACCCACTATTACTAATTCCTACAGTAAGCCCTATTGATTAATCGAGTTCCTAGTTACATCATATAATTTTGGTATTAGAGCTTAAGGTTACAACCTAAAGCTAAGTACTATGGTAGTTGCTTCTTATTATAATTGTATGTTCTATTATACTTTTTTTCACTAATAGAAAATAGAGTAAGTTCTAGAGTCATTGTATGATATTGTATTAGCAAAATTGTGTGAAATCTTTATTGAGTAGTGGATTTCTAAAGGTTTATATTAAGAATGTCGAATCCTAGTGTTCAAGGACAGATTGATGATGTTAAAAGTGATGCTTATTGTTACGACCATATTACTTAATGGATCCTGTGAACTACTGATGAGCAATTGCAAGATCTTATTGCTATTGTAGCTAATCTAGCTATATCAATATTGAGAGTTAATGAACAAGGTTGAGACGTGAGAGACAGGCCAAGAAGATAAGTAGCTAAACATAGAGCGCTAGAAGCTGCTAATGTAAACTCAGCTCCACCTCAACATGTTAAGAGGCTTATAAGGAGGAGACTTGAGTTAGATGAAGTTGAAGAGTTTGGGGAGGAGGAAGAACAATATGATGGACTTAAAGAGCACAAGTTGGCTCTTTTAGGAGCCAAACACCTCAAGGTGCAAATTGGGTCTGTTAGTGCTAATGACTACCTAGATTGAGAGGAAAAGATTAAGAAAATATTTGACTTCTATGATTATGAAGACTCAATGCATAATAGAGTAGCTACTTTAGAATTTTCTAGGTATGTAACAATGTAGTGAAATAAATTACAAAATGTACATCAACGAGGTCAACAAGAAATCCAAACCTATAATGAGATGAAGAGAGTTTTAAGGAGTAGATTTATTCCTAAACACTATGAGCAAGACACTTTTCGATGTCTTCAAGAACTCTAGTAAAGTAGTCGTTTTGTGGACGAGTATATTCAAGAATTCCAGTTGCTAATGATCTAATGCGAAGTTGATGAGCCCAAGTGTGGACAATAGCCAGGTTCATTTCTAGATTAAGATTTAAGATTGATAATGTAGTAGAAATGCAACAACTTGGAAATTTGGATGAGACCATCTGAGTGGCACAAAGAGTCAAGAGGTAGAGGCGAAATCAACTTAGCCGAGCACAGAGTAGTCGACCTGGTTTGTTGGGTAGAAATGGTATGCCAAGCCGACTTGGATATGATAGAGCTCAGCACAACTCCAAGGTCAATTGCTGAGGTCAAATGTCAAGTAAACTTGATGATAGTTAAGGAAAGACTAATGTCGAGGAATCTAAGGTCGAAGGGATCAAGGTTAGAGCTCTAGTAGGAAGACCTGAGAGATAAAGTGTTTCAAGTGGCTTAGTTTTGAAAACGTGGCTAGTCAATGCTCGAACCGACGTATCATGACCATCAAAGGTAATAAGCCCCAATTTGAAGTGGAGAGTATTAGTGAAGGAGAGGAAGAAGAGGTGAATGTTTATCACTTGTTAGACAAGTTTCAGGAAGATTTTAACACCTAGATCCAACTAGAATAAGGAGAATACTACATGGTTATGTGTTGATCACTCAGTACCTTTATTGCTGATGAGAATGAATAGAGAGAGAACCTCTTTCATATGAATTGCCGAGTGAATGGCAACCTATGCAATGTGGTCACCGATCGAGGAAGTTGCACTAATGTAATAGCGCGAGGCATAGTGAAGGCCTTAAAGTTGTTGACCTTCCTTACCCTAAGCCTTATAAGATTCACCAGCTTAATGAGAAGGGAGGTTTGCTTGTTGTCGAGCAAGTTAAAGTATCGATCACTATTGGTGAAAGGTGCTTTATACATTCTACTTAGTCAACCCTAGCTATTTGATTTGAAAGTGCTCCACGATGGGTATAAAAACACTTATATGTTCTAGAAGGATGGTAAGAGGGTTGTACTGACTCCTATGAGCCTGAGAGAAGTTCAGGAATCTTAAGTCAAGGTTACCAAATCCTTGCAAAAGAAGTCCTTAGTGATTTCTTGAGCCTAATTTTCCAAAGATGTTAAGAAGGAAGAATGTATGCTCTTAGTAGTCAAAAGACTACTAAAGTAGAAGAAAGTCGAAGCATTACCTACTAAGGTGAAGATATTGCTCCAAGAATATGCCGACTTGTTTCTTATTGAGTTGCTAAAAGATTTACCCCTTATCAAAGGTATAGAGCATTGTATCGACCTCCAACCTGAATTTTGCCTACATAGCTAACTTACCTATAGGCTTAATCCCAAGTAGGCAACCGAGATGAAGAAATAAGTTGATAAGTTGATCGAATGTAGATATATTCGAGAAAGCATAAGCCCCTATGTTGTATAGGCTATTCTAGTATTGAAGAAGGATGGCTTATAGAGAATGTACATTAATATCCTACGATTAGATGATATGCTCAATGAGTTACATGGCGTACGAGCATTCTCAAAGGTTGATCTAAAAAGTAGTTACTACTAGATCCGAATGAGATCAGAAGATGAGTGGAAGACAGCTCAAGTACGGTCCATTCGAGTGGCTGGTGATGCCACTTGGGCTTACAAACTTGCCGAGCACCTTTATGCAACTTACAAATTGTGTTTTGAGATCTTTGATTGGTAAATGTGTTGTTATCTACTTTGATGATATTTTGGTATATAGTACCTACTTCATTTCTCGTGTCATGCACTTAAGATCTGTATTTGATATCTTCCATGTTGAGCAATTGTTTAGCAATTTGAAGAAATACGTATTCTGTTAGAGCAAAGTAGTATTCCTTAGATATATTGTCTCTTGCAGAGGAATCGGAGTTGATGACGAGAAAGTTTGAGCTATTCTCGAAAGGTCGACGCTAACCAATGCTGTCGAAGTAAGGAGTTTTCATGATTTAGCTTCATTTTATCGAAGATTCATTTAGAGCATTAGTTCCATAACTGCTCTACTGACTGAACTAACTAAGAAGAACTCTAAATTCAAATATTCTGAGAGAGCTTAGAAGAGTTTTGAGGAGATCAAATCCAAGTTAACTTCTACCCCAATGCTAATACTGCTTGACTTTAGCAAGGTTTTTAAGCTAGAATGTGACACATCTAGAGTTGGCATTGAAGTTGTTCTCATACGGGAGCACCGATCAGTTGCATATTTCAATGAAAAGCTCAAAGGTGCCATCCTGAATTACTTGGTATATGACAAGGAGTTCTATGCGCCTATTTGAGCACTTCAAAATTAACAACATTACTTGCTGTCGAGAGAATTCATTATCTACACAGATCATGAATCTCTCAAGCATCTCAAAGGACAACGAAAACTCTCCCGATACCATGCTAAGTGGGTCGAAGATCTAGAAACCTTTTGCTACGTCATTAAGTACAAGAAGGAAAGTTCTAACATTATGGTCGATGCCTTTTCTCGTCAACATGCTCTTATCACGACATTACATGCTAAGATACTTAGGTTTGGTACTCTACCTGATTGGTATGAACATGATTCATACTTTGGACCCTTAGTGGCTAAGTGCAATGTTGGAGGAGTAGTAGATGGATTCTACTTAAGCTAGGGATTCTTGATGAAGGGGAGACAAATCTGTATGCGGTAGTTATGCTATGGAATTACTTGTATGGAAAGCCTATGCTAGGGGCTTAGTCTGTCATTTTGATGAGAAAAGGACTACCGAGTCGTTGAAAGAACATTTCTATTGACTTAAGATAACGAAGGATGTGCATAAAGTTATTAAACGTTGTGAGGTGTACATGCAAACCAAGAGAAGAAAGGATCCATATGGAGAATATACACCTTTACCCATAGTTGAGCAGCCATGGACAAATCTAAGCATGAATTTCATGCTTGGCCTACCCAAAACACCTCGGAAACATGATTCTATTATGGTCATGGTCAATTGATTCAACAAAATGAACTACTTCATCCCTTACCACAAAACTAATGATGCTTTATTTGTTGCTAACCTCTTTTCACAAGAGATTGTATGGCTACATGGCATTCCAAGGAGTATTATCTTAGATCGTGACTCGAAGTTTACGAGCTTCTTTTGGAGAACATTATAGAAGAAGCTCGGTACTAAACTCATGTTTAGTACTTCTTGCCATCCACAGACAAACAACTAGATAGAGGTTGTGAATAAAATAATGAGTAACCTCCTTCGAGCTACTGTTGGGAAAAATTTACATGATTATGATCTATGGCTGCCCATCATTGAGTTTGCATATAACCGCTCCACCCATAGTTCAACAAGAAGGTCTCCTTTCGAGATTGTCTATGGGCTTAATTCGAACTTTCCATTAGACATGATTACTAACTCGACCTCTTAAGGAGAAAGTTAGTCATGTCTGCAGCTTATTGAAGAGTTTCAGAAACTGCATTAAAAGGTTACTGAACAATTAGCTAAGATTGTAGCCCGACAAAGAGAATAGGAAAGTCGAGGTAAGAGGAGAATTAATTACAGCCTACGAGACCTTATTTAGATTTACCTTAGCAAGGAGTTCTTAGGGAAAAGAATAAACAACCTATCTCCTGGGTTGGATGGCCCTTTTAAGATCCTTCAACATATTAATAATAATGCCTATGAGCTAGAACTACTCAAAGGATACAGAGTGTCTTCAACTTTCAACATCACCAGTCTGACGACCTATATGTCGAAAGAAGAGGAAGATCAAGATTTGAGGATAAATCTTCAACAACCATAGGTAGCTAATGGATTCTTGAACTCTAGACCTCTCATTCATACCCGCATCTGAGGCTTACAATCTCTCACCAAGAGGATCCTCTCTTGATATGAACTAAAGTAGGGGTGAGTCCAAGCTTACCAAAAGCTTAAAAATGAAGGTGGAAATGCATGAAAATAAGAAAGTAAACAAGCAACCCATGAATGAATTCTGAGGATATGATGCACCAAGGAAAATGCTGAGGACTCACGGCTTAACTCGATATGACGTACGAGCTGATCCGATAAGAGTGCTTGCCACCTAATCTTGCTTAAGGGTTATGATAAGAGTGAAATAGGCAAACAAGATAAGAGCAATGTTCACAAAAGGGAATATATTCAATATCAAGTGTAAGATGATGATAATGATGTTGTTTTTTTCTATTGTAACTACATATTACAGGGGTATTTAGATGCAAAATGCTAAGGCATCCTACTCAAAATGGAAAAGACAAAAAGGGTAATGTTCAAAAGAAGTAATGTACAAGGAATGATAAAGGATATAATTGAAAATACAACAAAAAAGGGAATCCTATATGGAAGATTCTGTCACAAGGGGTCTTTAAACACATGATAGACGGCTAGTTGTTATGTTCTTGGCAAAAAGATGGACAACTATTCGATTAGCTTGGGTATTGCTAAGTGATGATGTTGAGTCAAGCTAATAACTCAACAGTGCTAGGTTGATCAGGTGACCTTTTTGAGTTGAATTCAACTTGGACGTATTAGGTATAGCTTGGATTAAGGTCGATTGAGCAGCTGGTCAGATGGGTTGAGTTATTGTTTGAATGTGTCTCTAGTTGGCAATTGGAGACTATCGATAAGTACAAGAGTGTTCGGCTTTGCCAAGGTATCAAGTTGGTAGACTTCAGTAGTTCAAATTCCTTAATTATGGTGCATGAAGAAAGAACTAGTTTGGCCATGCTTTCTAGTCCTAGAGCTTGGGCTCGAGCTTAAGTTAGTGATCCAGCGGTCTAATTCCTATCATCCTCGCCAAGTTGATTTAATCGTCCAAGTTTTCTTCGAGTTAGTAAGGGCTGAGGTCGACAACATTAAAAACGTTTGACACTCCAAAGTCTTTTGGTAGATCTAGTTGGTAAGCATTATCATTTATCTTCTAGAGTATCCTAAACATCCTTTAGCTTTGGTAGACAATTTGTTCTTCCTCTTGTTAGGAAAACTTTCCTTGCTTAAGTGTAACCATACTTGGTTATTGGGTTGAAATTGCTTGGTCTTCCTTCTTTTGCCTTTTTCCTTTAGTTTTTTGGTAGCTTAGTCCATGTATTAAGTGACTCGTTAGTAGATCTGTTGGAAGGAATAGGCTTTAGTCCTTACTTCTGGATCTTTTTGGTCAATGGTCGGCATTGGGGTATGGTCAAAGGGGAGCTTAGGGTTGAATCCATAAATGACCTCAAATGAAGCGTGCCCAATAGTGGCATGTACAGTCCCATTATAAGTAAATTCCATCACTGACAGGCAGACGACCCGGTCAGCTAAGTTTTCTCTTACTGTAACTCGAAGCAGTTATCCCAAGGTGCGGTTGACCACCATAAACTACTCATCAGTTTGGGGATGGTAAGAGATGTTGAACAATAGTTTAGTTCCCTTTATTTGATACCATACTCCTTGGCACTCCATGCAAGAAAACTATTTCCTATGAAAATAAAGAAGTAATAGCCGAAGCATTGTTCGTTTTGGTGCAAGACACAAAATGTGCCATCTTGTTGAACGTATCCATAACAACCATTACAGAGTCTTTACCTTAGGCAGTTCGAGGTAATCCAATGACAAAATCCATACTCAAGTCAGCCTATCGCTTGATCAAAATAGGAATAGGCATTGCCTTCCCTTATTTTACTCAGCTATTTGCTCTTTTATAGATGGCACATCCTTTAATCACATGATGCAAGTCACGCTTCATTTTAGGCCAAAAGAACCTGTCATTTAATAATTCATGTATCCTTCACTCTCCAAAGTACCTATCTCCAAAGTACCTAGAGAGTCCTCCGCTGTGGGCTTCTCTCACTAGCAACTCTCTAATTGAATAGGTCGGCACACACAATTTACCAATTCAAAATAGATATCCATCATCTATATGGTACTCATATACTATTCTTCCTTCTTTACAGTGCTTATATATAAGGCTAAAATGAGAATCATTTTGATACTGTTCTTTAATACTTGCAAACCCTAATAACCTAGTCTATAACTCAATGAGAAGAACATGTCTTCTTGACAAAGCATCAGCAACTACATTATTCTTGCCTTGCTTGTATTTGAAGAGAAAATTAAATCCCTCCAGAAATTCAATCCATTGAGCTTAGCGTTTGGAAAGCTTGGATTGGCTCTACAAATATCATGACGACTCATGATTTGTGTATATGAAAAATTCCTTTGGCAAAAGATAATGTTGCTTTATGCGAAGAGCTTGGATTAGGGCCAAAAGCTCTTTGTCATACGTAGAATAGTTTAATTTCACTCCACTAAGCTTCTCACTATGATAAGCAACAGGTCAGCCTTCTTGCATCAGCACAACTTCGATGTCGACACTTGATGCGTCGTACTTAAGCTAAAATACCTTATCAAAGTCAGGCAGGGCCAAGACTGGGGTAGAGGACAATCTTGCTTTCACCTCGGCAAAACTCTTCTCTTCTTTCTCTACCCACTTGAACTCCACATTCTTCTTTATTAGCTCAGTCAAAGGTGCCACTATAGAGTCGAATCCTTGGATAAAATGTCGATAGAATGATGTTAATCCATGGAACGTCCTCACCTCATCACATGTGGTTAGGGTCAGCTACTCAACAACAATTCGTACCTTCTCTTCATCAACTCTCAACTCTTTCCTACTAACCACGTAACCTAGGAAGATCACTTCTTCTTGATCGAAGTAGCATTTCTTCATGTTTCTATATAATCTCTCTGCTCGGAGGACATCGAAGACACCTCGAAGATGGTCAGTATGCACTGCCAGGCTAGCATTATAGACAAGGATGTTGTCAAAGTAGATTATGACAAACTGTCTTATTAGATCTCTCAAAACATGATTCATCAGTCTCATAAAAGTACTTAGGGCATTTGATAATTCAAAAAGCACAACCATCCATTTGTACAGGCCATGTCAGGTTTTGCAAGAAGTCTTCCATTCATCTCCTTGTCTCATTCGAATCTGGTGGTACCCTGACTTCAGATCAATATTACTAAATACTCTCACACTACTCAGTTCATCTAACATATCGTCTAGCTTCAGATGGGGTATTGGTACTTGATCATAATCTTGTTGACAACTTTGCTATCCACACACATATACCAAGTTCCATCCTTCTTTGACACTAACAACATGGGCACAGTAAAAGGCTAAGGCTTTCTCTCACATACCCCTTCTCTAATAGCTCATTGACTTGTTTCTAGAGCTTTGCAGCTTACTCAAATTTCATTTTGTAAGCTGATTTGTTCAGTACGGTAACGCTGAATATCAATTCAATGCAATACTCTATGCCTTAAAATGGGGGTAATCCTTTTGGTAGCTGTTCTAGAAACGGGTCGACGTATTCATCTAACAGTTCCTTTATCTCTAGGGGGAGTTCAACTTGCTCCTTTAACTCTAATAGTCGTTTGATCAATAGGAAGGTCAACATATCGGTCTTCATAGCTTCTCAGAGCTCGGCTCTAATCAAAATCAAAGTCTTATTAGATCCTCAAGTAAGTTTAACTTGTAGCTTGCTAACTTAACTTGACATCACAAGGTTTAAAGTAATCTTGCTTTCATCCTACTCTAATACATAGGTGTTCCCGAATCCATCATGTATAAACCTTCAATCAAAAAGCTATGGTCAGCTTAATAGCACATAAGACGCGCATATGGGTAACACGTCACAAAAAATTTCATTGGAATAGTTTCCAATTGAGATCAGCGGTAACACTTACTGAGTAATATGTAGTGTTCCCTTCTCATTTGGCTAATGTAGTTCATATGGCTTTGGATGTGAAATGGTTGGCAAATTTAGTTCCTTAATTAGGTTAGTAGATACTATATTAGTACAGCTTCCACTATCTATTATGAGTGTACAGACCTACTCATTCACTATACAAGTGATGTGAAATAAGTTCTCTCTTTGCTTCTCACAGTAAAAGGTTCTATACTCATTGCGCATCGGACAACTAAGGTCAGTTTGTCTAGATCTTCTACAAACACATCCTCTTCAACAAGCTCCTCTCCTCAAGAGCAACCTCCTCCTCAGGCTCCTCATTAATATCATCCACATCAAGCTTTGAAGCATCTCTCTTGATAATCATGGTCCTTCAGTTCGGATACTGAGCAGCCATATACCCAAACCTTTGGCATTTAAAGCACTTGATATGGCTTGTCTTCCTCCCAGATCTTTGTCCCTTCTCATATGTCCTTAACTACACTTCACTATTAACTGGTCAATTCTTTTGTTCAGCTCTAACTTGGTAACTTCCCGAAGTTGGTAAGCTTAATTGTATAGGTCAGCTCATTAGAGTTTAACTTAACTTGTTCCTCCTCTGTCTTTCCATTCGCTAAGCCATTCTTATAGCCTTGTCCAATGTAGTAAACTGTAGAAGTTCCATGATATCTCTGATGTAGCTTCTTAACCCAATAAGAAATCTGGATATTGTTCGGGCTGATGGCTTATCCACTTCATAGTAGATCATCAACATTTAGAATTCTTAAACATACTCATCAACAATTTGACTCCCTTGTCATAGCTCCTGAAGTCTAGTAAAAGTATCCTGTAGGTAGGTATTTGGCATGAACCTATTTCAGAGAATTCTTTTCATCTCGGGCCAGGTGCTGACTTCTTTATATCCTTTTCGCCTTCTCATGGTCTATAAGTTCTTCCACCATAATGCAACATACCCTGAGAATTCAACTGCAACAACCTTTACCTTCTCATGGTTCTCATATTGATAATAGTCAAAAACACATTTAACCTTTTCCTTCCAATCCAGATAGTCACTTACATCCTTAGAGTCATTGAAGCTTAGAATCTAAAGCTTCACATGGTCGGCAACTTAGGTGCTCTAGCTTACTCCTCTTCTTCATTGTACTCTTCATCTTCTTCCTCATCCAAATCACCTAAGTTAATCCTCTTTTATACTCGTCCTTTTACTCCTCCACCTCAAGCTTGTCGAGCCGGGTTTTATCCTCTTATAGGTCGAGTAACTTAGGGAGTATTCTACACAGCTTCGACAGGTCGAAAGGTCAATACATGAAAAGCCTTGGTAAGGTAGGCTATAAGGTTAGCCATTTCATCAATTCGTTCATCAGTAATTCTAGAGGTGTCTTAGGGTTGTCGTCTATGGTGGACAACACCATTATTGTCATCTCCAATACCGACATTGACACTAGGATCTATCGTTCTCTTCAATAGAACTCAACAACAAACTCTGATTCTAAGAAACAACAAATATAGTTCCTTTAAGCCAAACAACACACATATACTTCTTCCACATGAATATTCAACTAATTTGTGAACACAACACATACTCTAGAGAAAAATAAACCAAACTACAACTTGTTCTATTTTTGTATATTTGAAACAGGGTAAACTAGAGTATACAACCACAGCAGACTACTACACCTTCTACTTACTCAAATACTCACAGCTAATCTTCTATGCAACTTTAATACATTACTACAACCAGCACTACTTCACAAAAGCTCAAATACAACTTACCCAAACAAACCTCTGTTATGATACCAAGATGATACGAACTAAAGTTAAGGATTGATAAGGCTGGTCGCAAAGGAGTCAGTCTAAGCTTACCAAAAGCTTAAAAATGAAGGTAGAAATGCACAAAAATAGGAAAGTAAACAAGCAACCCACAAACGAATTCTGAGGATATGATGCACCAAGGAAAACTCCTAGGACTCACGGTAAAACTTGATATGATGCATGAGCTGATCCGACGAGGGCACTCGCCACCTTACCTTGCTTAAGGGTTAGAATAAGAGTAAAATAGGCAAACAAGCTGAGAGCAATGTTCACAAAAGGGAGTATATTCAATATCAAGTGTTAGATGATGATAATGATGCTGTTTTTTTCTATTGTAGCTACATATTACAAGGGTTTTATACCCGAAATGCTATGGTATTCTATTTAAAATGGAAAAGACAAAAAGGATAATGTTCAAAAGAAGTAATGTATAAGGAATGATAAAGGGTATAATTGAAAATACAACAAAAAGGGAATCTTGTACAAAAGATTCTGTCACAAGGGGTCCTTGGACATATGGCGAATGGCTAGTGGTTGTTTGCTTAGAAAAAAGATGGACAACTGTTCGGTTAGCTTAGGTGCTGCTAAGTGATGATGCCAAGTCGAGCTAACAACTCAACAGTACCAAGTTATTTAGGTGACCTTTTCAAGGTGAACTCATCTCAAATGTATTGGATATAGCCTGGATTTAGGTCGGCTGAGCAACTATTCGAATAGGCCGAGTTATTATCTAGATGTGTCTCTAGTTGGCAACTAGAGACTATTGATAAGTACAAGAGTGTTCAGCTCTGCCAGGGCATTAGGTTGGCAGATTGCAGCAGTTTGGATTCCTTAATTGTAGTGCATGAAGTTAGAACTCGTCTGGCCATGCTTTTCGGTCCTTAGGCTTGGGCTCAGGTTAGTGATCTAGTGGTCTGATTCCTATCACTCTCTTGTCAACCTATCAAAGACAAGTTCCTATACATGGAAGAGTTGTGGGTGAACACTCTAATGCCCCAACTCATATACACTTTGCTTTGTTCGAACTCCTACCTAATTGCTGACCTACCAAGTACCAAGACCAACCTACTAAGTGCTGAAGCCAATTTGCTTAGTGCTAAGTCAGAGGTCCCTATGTGCTGAGCTTTCAGTACAACGCAACAACAGCAACCCCAACTTTAACTTAGCTCAACTACAACACCCTAATATTCCAAAGCACAAACCCATTGACAGGTTACCACCTGTATATCACTTTTCCTGACGTTGTACTATATTTTCTTTACAGTAATTGTCTCATTTACCTTTTTTAGTAATGTACTAGGTTATTGTCTTGTATTATCCTTTATTGTAATTGCACACATTTCCTTAGTACCCTAAGGACTTACTATAAATAGTCCCTTATCTTTTGTAGCCGAAATTATCTATCATCTTATACATCATCATTAATGAATATTCTTATTCTTGCTAAATACCATTCTTTAAGTATATTTTTTCTATACTTTTCTCTAATCCTGTCAAGTAACTCGAGATTAATAGTGAGTGGACCTTAATATTAGCTTGTGCATCATATCAAAGGAAATACTGAGTCGTATTGTGTTTCTTAGTGAATCATATCTAGAGAGCAACTTCATGGAAGCTACTATAAGTGGCGACTTATCCATTCCTTCTTTCTTCAATATCTCGAAGGATCCAATGTTACTACTTCCTACTATGAGCCTTAGTGATTAATTGAACTCCTAAGTACATCACCATGTATTGTGCTAGCTCTATTAGTGCTAAAGAAAGATAGGTCATAGACGATGTGTGTAGATAGTTGAGTAATAAATTGCATTACCATAAGAACAGGTGCCTTATACTAAGGCTTAATGACATGCTCAATGAATTGAATGGAGCATGAATTGAATGGAGCATGAATATTCTCTAAGATTGATCTTAAATTTGGGTACCATTAGATCAGAATGCAGGAGGGAGATGAGTGGAAGATCACATTTAAGGCTCGTCATAGATTGTATGAATGGTTTGTGATGTCATTCAGCCCGTCAGATGCCCTAAGCACATTCATGAGACTTATGCACCATGTACTTCAAGAATTGATTGGGAAATTTGTTGCTGTTTATTTTGATGACATTCTAGTTTATAGCCTTAACTTATAGACTCATGGTAAGCAGCTCAGAGCAGTTTTCTCAAAATTTCAAGTCGAGAAGCTTTATGCCAACTTGAAGAAATGTGACTTCTATTGACTTGAAGTAATCTTTTTAGGATTTGTTATGAGTGGTAATGGTATACGAGTGGATGAAGAGAAAGTTAAGGCAAGCACTAAGTAGCTCCTACCAACTTGCTCTACTAACGTATGAAGTTTCCACGGCCTGACATCATTTTATTGTCGATTTATAAAGAATTTTAGTACTATTGTAGCCCTATTCAACCTGGTGATTTGATCTGGATCTACCTCAAAAAGATCAATTCTAAAGTTTGAGGAAGAGCAAATCATCTATTAGGGTCAATAGATCGTTCAAAGAGGTCAAAAAGATCAAACTTAATGCCTATTAGATTGAACTATCCAAAGACTACGGAGTCTTAGACTCCTTTAGCATTGCTAACCTCTATCCTATGCTCCTAAGGACGACCAATAAGAAATGGAACCAGATTTGATCCCAAATCTCTAATAGCTCGGAGGGGATGATAGGGATCATAGACCCATCACTCACCCTCGAGCTCAAAGACTTGCCCATATGGTTCGTCGAGTTATATAAAGAGAGTTGAACTCAAAAGAACAATGCATTCTCTACTTCAACCTACCGAGGTAATTTACTCTCCATCTCATTGAAGAAACCCCCGAGGTGTTCGACCCATTGTTGAGTTGACCTCTTTGTGACACATTAGTCCAAGGCTAAGTATTGAACCCACTTGCTGCCAAGCTGATACATCCCCGAGGCCAAGCTACCTCACTTCCTATTTGGGCGAGATTCGAACATATCTACTTTTCGAATATATATTGATTTCAATTACTATAATTAGGGTTTTACTCTTATAAGCAAAGACACATATTCACTCATTCTTAACCTCCTACCTCCCTTCTTGTTGCTTTCATCTCATAGACTCATGAAGTTAATCATCAGAGTGATTACATCAAATAATCCCTCAACACCCCTTATGATGCTCTCTTTTGCAGGCTTAAGTCTAGAAATCGGGCCCATCATTAGCCTCTACCAGTAAAATCTTGAGACAACATTCAAACTTTAGGATTGACTAACGTGCTCTTACTAAGAATTAAAAGAAGTAAGATTTAATTTGAAACTTAATCAATCCATTAACCTTAACCAAAAGCTTTGAAGAATAGGGAAAGTTACCATTCTATCCTTACTTTTAAACATCCCTTTTAATTACTTAATTGATTTCCTTAACTTAGGATACTTTAATTTTAATGAGTCCATTATTGATCAAGATTCTTTAGGGTTAGAATTAAAAAGAGAAGAGAATCTAAATCTATTAACCTTAAGGAAGACAAAGCGAGAATTTCCTCAATTCTATAAGATCTCTTCCTAATGTACCTAGGAGCTAGGTTAATCACTAAGACTTACCATAGGAAGTAGTAATAGTAAGTTCTTTAAGATATCAAAGAAAGAGGGAATGGATAGGTTAGCACTTATAGTAGCTTCCATAAAGCTACTCTCCATATATGACTTACCGAGAAACATAACATGACTTAATATTTCACTTGATAAGAAACAAAAGCTTAGTCTATTTGCCACAAATTTCAAGCTACTTGGCAAGATTAGATAAGAGTATAAATGAAATGTACTTGAAGAATGGTATCTCACAAGAGTAAGAATGTTCATTAACAATGATGTGTAAGATGATAGATAATTTCGGTTACAAGAAATAAGGGACTATTTATAGTAAGTCCCTAGAATAATAAGGAAATGTGTGCAATTAAATATAGGGTAATACAAGATAATAACCTAGTACATTGCTAAAAAGGGTAAATGAGACAATTACTGTAGAGAGAATATAGTACAATGTCAAGAAAAGTGATAGATAAGTAGCAGCCTGTCAATGGGTTTGTACTTTAGAATCTTGGGGCATTATGGCTAAATTGAGTTGATGTTGGGGCTACTGTTGTTAAGTTATGCTGAGAGCTTAGCACATAGGGACTGACACTCGATAGATTGGCCTCAACGCTAGGTAAGTTGGCCTCGGTACTCAGCAGGTTGGCAATCATGTAGGAGTCCGAACATAGCAAAGTGTGTTCGAGTTAAGGCTTTAGAGCATTCACCTACAGCTCTTCCATGTACAGGAACTCATCCTCGGTAGGTTGACAAGAGAGGATCCTCTTGGTGAGAGATTGTAAGCCTCAAATGCAAGCTTGAGTAAGAGGTCTAAAGGTCAGCAATCCATCACATAGGCTTAGGGACTCTCATACATACCCTTTCTTCAACAATTTGTTTACCTATCTTTGGAGCTCGACAACTTATTCGGGATTTAATTTGTAAGTGGGCTTATTTGGTAGTGGGACTCCTAGTTGCAAGTCTATTACATATTCAATGCCTTAGATCGAGGGCAAACCTTCTAGCAATTCACTTGGGAACAGGTTGGTAAACTCATTCAGTAAGGTTTTCACTTTGGTAGTTAACAATTCCTCATCTGATCCTATCATCTCGAGTAACTGTCTAACCATTAAATAGGTTGGCTCTTCAAGCTTCACCTCTCTCTTCAACTTAACTTAGGTCACAACCAAAGCTTCCTTCTTCAAAACTTAACTTAGCTAAGTCTACATGTTTTTAACTTGTTCAGCAATCATAGGGCTCAGTTTTACCTTTCTGCCCTCGTGCTTTAAGGAACATGTGTTCTTCCTTTCATCGTATATCACATTTCAATCAAACATGCATGGTTATCTAAGAAGAATATTAGACACACTCATGGGTAACACATCATAAAGCACTTCATCTCAATAGTTTCCAATATTGATCAGCATTGCCACTTGCTTATTCACTTGTAAGACTCTCTTGTCACTAAGCTAATACAATTTATAAGGCTTGGTGTAGAGCTTAGTCGGCAACTTCAATTGCTGGACTATAAATGCAGATGCTGCATTAGTGCAATTGCCACTGTCAACAATTAATGTACACAATGACTCATTCACCTTACAACCAACATGGAACAAATTTTTTCACTGCTTGTCCCTTAGCACAGGGCTTACTTGCTCTCCTCAATACTATGGTTATAGGCATAAAATTATCCACTTCATTAGGTGTCCAGATTCTTTGGGCTCCTTAAACTCCTCATCAGTACTATTGACCTCAATGGTCGATGCTTCTTCTTGTATTACCATGGTTCTTTTGTTCGAACATTAAGTGACCATGTATCTAAACCCTTAACACTATAAACACTTGATCTCACTTGTCTTTCTTCTTAAGCTCTGGCCTTTCTTAAACTTTCTCGAGATTTCTTTTTCCTCTGCTTAGGTAGTTTGAGCATATTAGACCTTAGAAACTTTTCTTGGTTTCGATCACATAGATTTGCTCAAAACAAGTCAAGTAAGGGTAGGTTGACTAACAAGAGTGTAGACACCTCATTTTTATCAAATTTTTTTATTTCAAATAATTGAGCTAGTTTAATAAATAAACAGAAAAAAAATAAACAATATATAATAAAAATAAAAATAAACGAAAATTAAAAGAAAAATAAAAAAAAAAAGAAAGAAGAAAATTAAGTTAAATCATAGCAAGTTGAGTCATGAGTTGAGTCGTATCAAGTTGGAGTAAGTTGAGTTGTTGGATTAAGTAACGAGATGGGCTGAATTAATCTAATTTAGGGGCTTAAAATCAGATTAGGGGATTATTGGGCTAAATTAGAACGAGTTGAGCCTAAAAGAATAAAAAAGGCCCAAAATAATTAAGGTTTCTAATAGCTAAGGTAAATCTTGGAAGAATCATAATCATATCTTCGATATGAAAGATTCGATTTTGAGCTTATAAATAGCACGTTAGTTAGGGATTTAGGGTTTTTTTTTTTTATCATACTCTTACACGCATACCCCATACACTCCTTCAAAAACACTACGTATACCCCACGTGCCACCACCGCACATTACACATACCACCACTAAAACCCTCGCAAACCACCATCATAGCATCACAAGCCATCACTACAATAGCCGACGCACTAACCATAACGCCCGTGATAAGTGGAAATAGCAGCCAATGCCCTCTATCACTCCTATGATCAGAAGAAACAATAACCGACGCTCTTGATCACGCTCGTGATAAGTGAAAACAGAAGTTGACATGCCATCGATCACGCCCGTGATCAGTGGAAACAGAAGCCGACCCGCCTATAATCACAATCATAATAAGTGCAAAAAGCAACTAACATGCCTCAATCATGCCCGTAACTATCCGAAAATAGTGTTCGACACGTAACTTAATTCGTATGTAAAATTTCTTATTTTGCTATTTTTATTTTATTAGTTAATTTAATTATTTTTTGCTAACTTATTTATTTATTTTTATTGCAGGTTTTTATTGTTTTTGTATTACAAGTTTTTTTTAGATAATCTCAGTTTTTAATAAATTAAGCTTAATTACATTTTTAGCAAGACCGTTTTTTTTTTTTAAATATATGTATTTAGATCATATCTTATCATTAGGATTTAGGAAAGATATTTTTGACATAAAGGGTTTTGGAGAAATAAAAAAATCTTAAATTGAGTTTTTCCAAAAAGATTTAGTTAATTAGGGTTTTTTTATTTTATTCGAAAAAAAAATTAGATTTCTTAAGCTTTTTTTCTTAAAGTAATAAATTGATAAAAAATGTAAACCTAGCTTAATTTTCGAAATAAAAATAATCCACTTACTAAAAATTTTATAAAAAAGAATTACAGCCGGTTTAATCTTAATTAGTAGGTACATAAGTACTTTCGGGGCAACTTGTTAAAAAAATAAAAAAAAAATAAAAAAAAAACTTTTTTTCCCTTTTCTTAGAAATTCATAATAAAAAATAATAATAAATCATTGTTAGTTACATTTTGTGAACTTAGATATATTTTTAATATTTTTAGAAAAATTATAAAAAATAAAGCCCATCAATTTTTTTTTTATTTTCACATGGTGACTTAGTCTTAATAGGTTAACCCCCGAACTTAGTTTTCTGGTTCAATTTTCTAAAAATTAATTTTTTTAGAATATTCGTAGACTAGTGGTCAAATTAAGGTTCCCCCCTGGGTAAAACCTTATTTTATTTTATTTTTACCAGTTGAACTGGTTGGCGACTCCATTTTTTTTTAAACTAAAATTTTTTTATTTTCCTTAGTTTAATATCGAGTAATTTATATTATGCAAGCCGGACTTAATATAGGTTAAATGAAAAAAATCAAAATAAGGCTTGACAAAGTGCTTGGAATGTTCCAACTTAGTGCTTCTTAATTCGTTAGGCAGCTCGGATTGCCTCATCATGCATACCGATGTCTATGGTCTCCAGAATATCTTCGATCTCATTCTTCAATCCACTAATGAATCAAGACACGATTTGGTTCGCGAGTTCGATTACTTCATAAAGAATCATCAACATTTGAAATTCCTTCACATATGATTCAACATTTAACCCTCCTTGCCTTTGCTTCTATAACCTCTTGAATGTGTCCTGCAAATAATAATTCGGGACAAATCTTCTTGTCATTACCTTTTTCACTTCATCCCAATTCCTAACTTCACACTATCCTTCTCTTCTTCAGGTAGCTTACAGATTCTTCCACTATAAGGTAGCATAGCTAGTAAATTTCTACACAATAAGTTTGACCTTAGCATTATTAAGCACTTCGTGGCACTCAAATTGCTTTTCAATCTTATCTACCTAATTTATGCAGTCCCCAATGTCACCACTCCCATAAAAACTAGGGATGTACATCCTTAATCTTTCCACTCTTAGAGCTTAGACATTTCTCTCCTTGAGTTCATAATACTCTTGCTCTTCTTTACCTATTTCCTCATCCTCTTCTTCGATCTCATCTAATGATAGTCTCTATCAAGTAACCTTATCCATTCCTTTAGCTCGGGGTAGTTGAATTAAGGCATTAGCTCATCCATA
The DNA here is from genome assembly GCA_024138015.1 of Lumnitzera littorea. NCBI lineage: Eukaryota > Viridiplantae > Streptophyta > Magnoliopsida > Myrtales > Combretaceae > Lumnitzera > Lumnitzera littorea. The sequence goes on from JAMXBB010000012.1 coordinate 37,285,939, forward strand.
TCGGCCATTGCTTCTCTCGAGCAATCATTGATTCAACCTCTGTAGGGGTAATTTTGTGCTTGTTTCCTATCTTTGTTTATGGTAGTCACCAGACTAGTTACTAGGTTAGTAAGTCTATCAGATTGCTCATCTACAGATTGGGGTGTGAAACTTCCTTAATAACCTTGGCCATTATGAGCACCACTCTCTTGGTTACCTAGGGTTCGTTAGACACTAGAGTTGGACATTGTGGTCTATTACAATAGATTAACAGCTGAAACACAACTCAAAATTCTTTCTATGAACAACAACAATAACAACAAAACAACAGTTAACACACCAATAGCTATTACAATCAACACATGATAAACAAAGCGAACACTCATACTCTATTTTGCAAACAAAAAATTAGGGAAAATAGAGCACTAAATTTCTCTAAGACTAAATGCTTCTCAAACCCTCATGACAATGATAGACAATTTTTTTTAACACACTATAGTAATGTTAAGTCACTTAGAGCATAAATTAACGTAAACTTACTCGAGTGTAGCCAAGCTCTAATACCAAGATGATATGGATCATCGGGAAGATCGACACACGACTACTGATATCATGCAAGCCAAAAGGGTAGATCCGAACCTTAAGATAGTTCGAAAGCTAATTGTTAGTCAAAAGTTAAGCAGGGATCTTCGTGTACCAACGATGGATATGGGAAGAGAGAGAGAGGTAGATAATGAGGAGTGGGAACATGGAAAGAGATGAAGAGGGTCATGTGAACCAAGTTCATTCCTAAATCATATTATCAAGACACCATCGCAAAATTGCAAGAACTTAGGCAAGGGGATCGAACTATTGATGAGTACATGTAAGAGTTCTAGATGTTAATAATTAGGTATAAGGTAGAAGAACCTGAAACCCGAACTATTTCAAAGTTTGTTACTGGACTGAAATACAAGCTAAAGGATGTTGTTAAAGTACAATCCTTTCACACCCTTGAAGAAGCTATTTAGGTCACCTGGTAAGTCAAGAGGCAAAGAAGGAACCAACCTTATCAAACAACTAATTCTTGACCTATTTAAATAAATCGATATGTCTAAACAAATCAACTTATCTAAGGAAGTAGCAGGTAACCTATTAGCTTAATACCAAGCAAAGGAAAGGGACAAACGCATGGAGAAGCGGTGAGGTTAGAATAAGGAGGGAAAGGGAAGGAATTTCGAAAAGGGCAAACATCTGGAAGGAAAACAAGTGAGATAAAGTGCTTTAAGTACAAGGGCTTTTGACTCATAGTCACTTAATGCTCGAATCATTGAACTATGGTTATTAATAGGGAAATGCTGACTTTTAAAGTGCATAGCATCGACGAGGAAATTGGTGAAGCTATTGAAGAATGAGAAGATGGAGTGAAGGTAAAAGTTATAGGAGATAACATTAATCCAAAGGATAGGGACATGTTAACATTGGTTGTTTGTTGAGCTCTTAGCGTAGAACATGATCAACAAGAACAATAATGAAAGAACTTGTTCCATACTACTTGTAAGGTAAAGGACCTACTTTATGCTTTGAATATCAATGGGGGAGTTGTATGAATGTTGCATCCATGAGGTTGGTTGAACAGTTGAACCTATCAACCTCTCTACATCCTAAACCCTATAAATTACACTTGTTCAGTGAGAAAGGATTGGTGCATGTTACGAAGCAAGTATTGTTACCAATTTTCGTTGGGGGTTATATGGATGAGATCACGAGTGATGTATTGCCAATGTGTACGCATTACATATCCTATTAAGCGCACCTTAGCTATTCCATAGGAGGGTCATGCATGATGTTTATTGAAACACTTACACATTTAACAATATGGTCGACCTATTACACTTTTCTCAATGGCATCGTATTAAGTCAGTAGTATGCAATTTAAGTTGAGCTGACGAGCTAAAAATAAAAGAACACTAATGAAGAGTTGGTTTGATTTGAGAAAAGTTGTAGAGTATGATACACTAATCTATTTGCTATTGTAAAGACAACTGCAAGTTCGTAAGAATGTCGATATACCTGAAGAGGTCGAGGAGTGTTAAGAGAGTTTACCAACCTATTCCCAGATGAGTTGCCAAAAGGGTTACCCCTAAAGTGAGGAATAGAACATGGCATTAATCTACAACCTATGAGCCACGTTACCAAAACCAATCAGCTTATCGGATGAATCTTATGTAAGCAGCTAACCTACAGAGGCAAGTGAAAAGAGCTTATTAAGAAGGGATACATAAAAGAAAGCACGAGTCCATTTGCTATGCCTATACTGTTAGTACCTAAGAAGGATGAAGTAGGAAGATGTATGTGGATAACCAAGGAGTTAATAGGATCACCATCAAGTATTGGTATCCAATTCTTAGATTAGACGACATGTTGGATGAGTTACATAGAGCAAGTATATCCTCCAAAATTGATCTCAAGTCAGGATACCATCAAATCTGGATGCATAAAGTCAATGAGTGAAAGACAGCCTTCAAGATAAGATACAGATTATACAAGTAGCTTATCATGCCATTTAGGCTATCTAATGCCTCTAGCACGTTTATAAAGCTGATGAATTGTATGCTGAGGAATCAAATAAGGAAGTTTGTCATGATATATTTTGATGATATTCTTGTGTATAGTCCTAACCTCCCCAGCCATTTAAGTAGCCTTCAAGTTGTTTTCGAAGTCCTTCAAGTTGAACAACTTTTTGGTAATATGAAGAAATTTTGCTTCTATCAAGAGGAAGTTGTATTCCTTAAGCACGTAGTAAATAGAGGAAGCCTTAGAGTGGACGAAGAAAAGGTCTAAGCTATTGTTAAGTGGCCTATGCTAACCTCATGTGCAGACATCAGAAGCTTTCATGGCTTAGCTTCTTTGTATTGCATATTCATTCAAAGCTTCAATTTTGTTGTTGTACCCCTTACCAAACTCACAAAAAAGAATGTTGAATTTCAATGGGGGGATAAGGAAGAAAAGAGCTTTGCCAAGCTAAAGAGAAGGTTGACTTCAACAGCAATACTATTTTTAGCCAATTTTAGTAAGATTTTTGAGTTAAAGTGCAACGCCTCAAGTGTAGGAGTTAAAGCAATTCTTATGTAAGATTGCTACCTATTGCCTATTTCAATGAGAAGTTCAAAGGACCTTCTTTGAACTATTTGTTGTATGATAAGGAGTTGCATGCTCTGAGCTTTACAAACCTAGCAACATTACTTGTTGTTGAAGGAGTTTATTGTGTACTCTGATCACCAAACCTAAAGATACTTGAGGAGCTAGCCAAAGCTCTTAAGACAGCATATTAAATGGTTTGAGTTCCTAAAGAGATTCTCATTTGTGATCAAGTATAAGCTAGTAAAAGAAAATGTAGTTGTAGATGCTCTGTCAAGATAACATGTACTGCTTTTTGAGCTCCAATAAGATTGTTGGGATTTGTAAGCCTCAAAGAACAATATTCCTAAGACCTACATTTTGGACCAATCTTTGCCTAGTGCAAGGACACGAGGATGTTAGATGACTACTTTGTAAAGGAAGGTTACCTCTTCCGAGATAGAAGACTGTGCGTGCCGACCTATTCGATACGGGACCTACTTGTTGAAGAAGCACATAGTGAGGATTGTTTAGCCATTTTAAGTAAAAGAGAACATTTGAGTTGTTTAATTCAAGATTTTACTAGCCAAGAATGTTGAGGGATGTCCACTGAGTTGTTGAGAGATATGCAACTTATAAAAAGGCTAAGAGCTAAGCGAAATAAAGGAAGGCTATGCCTTTACCCATATAGACCAAACCTTGGGTAGACATGAGTGTAGACTTTATCCTAAGATTGTCAAGGGTGGTATAAGGGAAGGATTCTATCATGATCATGGTTAATAGGTTCAATAAGATGGCACATTTTATGCGCTACAACAAAACTAACGATGCTTCAGCTATTTCTTTTCTATTTTTATAGGAGATCATGAAATTGCATGGAGTTTTGAAGAGTATTGTGTTTGATGGAGATCCTAAGTTTTTGAGCCAATTTTACAAGACCTTATAACGTCGTGTTGAGTTTTTTCTTAATATATTTTGATGATAACAAAAAAAATATGAATGAACTTAACAATTTTTTTAAGTATGCAGGATGTTCTAAAGAAAAGAAGGGTTAAGAAGAAAATAAGCTTGAGTTTTTCAAAATGTATGTCAGAATGTATACTAGGAAACGATCAGAACATCACAGTTTGCATACAGTACTGTGATCAGCTACTATTTCTAAGTATTTTTCTAATTAACTTAAACAAATTAAGTTAGACAAATTTGCAAAAAGACCTAACTCCACTTTATTGGGTATATTAGGAAAATATACTCAATTTCATTCTACTAAGATGGTAAAGTTCATAGGGATTTAAGTTGGTTTATTTTTTAAAAGGATGCTTAAGAATTAGATTTGTAAAATTGAGTGATTAAGGTTTGAGTAACATATTTTTAGGAAGAAGATTTTCTAACCGCCTTGGTAAGATTGTTTAAGGACTAAAATTCAGAAATGTTATGCACCCAAAAAGGATTTTGATATATCAAGTTCAAGAAAATTTTTTTTCAGATTTCTATACAAGGATTTATTGGACAAAGTTGTGTTCAAAAAGTTAGGTATAGCTCTTAGTAGATTCTCTAAATAAGGTTGTAACTTAGTTTGTTGGAAACAAATTCTTAAATTTGAAGATATTTTGCTTAAAGATAAGACTAAATATCTTTGATGAATCCAACTTGATCTTTTATGAGAATTTTATGATAAAATTCAAACAAAATTGTTGATGTAGAAGACTTGTTCATAATAGAAAGACAAGAAATACTGGATAGTTTCTTAAGGATTAGGATATATGAAGGTTTGGTCATATCCCTTCATTCTTATCTTTTTTATTTAAAATGTGTTTTTCAATTTCCACGAAGTCAACAGAGGATTAGAAAAAATCACCTCATGCAACAACTGTCAAGTGATTCAAACTCGACAAAGAAACAAAATCAAGATCAGCTTAGTTCAAATTTTTAAATTTCAAATAGTTGGTTCCTATTTTAATGGGATATTTTTTTCAACAACAATTTGCTTAGAGAAATATCAAGATATAGTTGTTTGCTATTATTGAGAAGGTTGATCTAAGATAAATAGAAGCTGCACTGGATTAAGAAAATATATATAAAAAAAGATAAGAGCTGAAATAAAAATCTCTCTCGTGAGCACCAAGGAATACTGTCAAAAACTCTATCAAAATCTAAGTGAAATCAGTTTTCATTTTTCCATTGTTATTGTTTTGACCGAAAGTTGTAAAGGGATATCTGTTTATATTATTTCACTTTCCTTGTAAAAGTTATTAACATTGTAATTTAAGTGTGAAAGGATTTGGGAGTTCTCTGAGTCCTGTATATAGCTTAGGAAGAAGCTAGTGAGATAGGACAAAGAAGTGACCGGATATCCTTGTAATCTCTCATTGATATTTGTTTATTGAAAAAATTAGACTAATGGAACGACACTAATAAGAAGGACCAGGTCCCCAACAGTGGAGTTAGAAAAGAGTAGTAGAAAAAAGGCCGGAGCTCTATAAAAACGATTGCCTAATCTTCTTACTTCCTATCTTATTTGCTTTCTAATCTTTACTGTTATTATTTGTGCCTTAGGTTAACAATCAATCTTTAACTACTTATCATGCCATTTAAGATATTAAGAGAGATTTTGTTTTTAAATAAACCCCCCCTCCCCTTTTGATATCTTACTGAGACCAACACGCCAACTAAGAACCAAGTTGTGGTTTTGCACATCTTGCCATCCACAAACCAATGGTTAGATAGAGGTCATCAATCAGATGATAGGATCTCTTCTCTAAGCTGTTGTTAGACAATATTAGACTGATTAGGGTTCATGCCTACTTATAGTAAAGTTTGCTTACAACCAATTTGTTCATAGCATGATCGATAAAACTTCATTTGAAGTAGTGTATGGTTTCAATCCCAAGCTACCACTTAATCAGATGCTAACCACATGGACTCAACAGGTTGATGCAGAAGTCGAAGAACGAGCTAGAGCCTTATCGCAAATCTATCAATAGGTTATTGAGCAACTAACCCGAGCTACCGAGAAGTTAGCATGTGAAAGCTAAGGGTAGAAAGGAAAGAAGTAGTTCCAACCAGGAGAGCTTATATGGTTGCATCTAAGCAACAAAAGGTTTCCCAATTAAAGGAAGAGCAAACTCTCATCCCGAACTGAAGGACCTTTCTAAACACTCTAAAAGATCAATGATAACACTTACAAGCTTGAACTCCTAGTCCCAAGTGATTATGGGATCTCTAACATCTTTTACATTATTGATTTAAGCTTGTACATTCTTGATGAAGACATCTAATAGGATATACTGAGGATTTGATCCCAAATCTTAAACAACCCGGAGGGGATGATAGGAAATTGCCACTTGGACCCCTTACCCAAGCAAGAGCAAGAGGCTTGACCAAGTTAGCCTTTAGATTCTCAATTGCTAAGCAAGTTCCATTAATGCTGACCTAAAGGATGACCTTGATCGATATGCTCTTCCTAGTTTCTGAACTATTTAGTGTACTACCTTGATCGAACTAGATCTTTTTTAGCTAACTCCAAAACCAATTCTTCCAACCTACCTTAAAGGTTACCTTTTGATGCAAGCCCAATGTACTGAGCTATAAGAAAGCCCCGTAGGTGTTGACTAAATCTCAAATGGTCAAAAACCATCAATGGCAAGTGCCCCAACCTCTCCCACAACTATATGTATGCTATTCCCTAATAATGGAATCTTTTCTTTCCATGAGGATTACATGATTATCCTTCTACATTTTTACTTCTGGTTTTGCATAATTCTTACTCTTTTTAGTAAATTGGTATCATATTGTAACCCTAGGATCATTGGGTATAAATAGCTTATTATAATAGTTGTTGTAATTAGATTTATCCTATAATTAATGAGCTTTTCGAGTTTTCCCTTCTCTTGTTGAGAAACTTTATCTTTTAGCTCTTAGCAACCCTTAAGTAAGGTTATATCAGTGAGTAACCTTTTATCTTAGACCAATGAGTCATATCAAGTGAGGATATTGGTTTGTGGGTGCCTGTATAGTACGTCACATCTACGAGCAACTCATTAGACTTGTTTGTTTCATTTCGTTTTTGTTTGTTGTCCATCGAAACCCACCATGTTCCTTTCTTCAGTAACAGCTCTTTGGAAGACCCATCTATGTGTTGGCAAAGCCTCTTCAAAGGCAAATTAAGCTTGTTTTTAAAATGTAACATATTGTGAATGCATGTATAAGAGAACTTATAGCATATCATGTAGGCATAAGTTGTTAATAGGTCTTGATCTTATTGGTTTAGTATAGAGAAGTAGGTTTTAATAGATAAGTGATGAATTGAACCATATATATGGGTAAATGAAATGTCAGTTATCAGTTTAGTCACGCTTAATAGTGATAGGAGTTTAATTGGTTATTTAACGTATTATCGAGTTGAAAATTTAGTTTCTCTTTTTTTTTTTTAACTCAATTTATACTAAGCCCAATTCTCTCAATATAAACATCTCAACCAAACTAAGAAAAGGTTTTAATTTTAAAAAATAGTTTTTTCAAAAAAAAGAAAGAGTTGCCACTTAATCGAAGTCAGGAATAAATGAAATTAAGATCCATGGATGGATGGACTTTAATTTTAGCTAATGGTCCATAGGTTTTCTAAAAAAAGTTTTAGAGAATAGAAACTAGAAATTAATTAGATTTGGAAGTTATCTTATTAAAACCTAAGCAATTTCCATAAAAGAAATCCATGAAATAATTACATAGGCCTTAAATTTTATTTTAAAGTAAAATAGGTTTTCTTTCATAGTTTTTAATTGATGAAAAATTTACTTTGTTGTTTCATTTTATTTTAAAAACCTCTTATTACTTTAAATTCATTAAGTTTGTTAATTTTAAAAGAAATAAATTTTTGGTCCACCTTTGAAATTCTAAAGAAATCCTTAAATTTTGGAAAAAGACCAATTTACTTTTTTATTTATATAAAAACATTTATTATGAGAAAATCATTCTTGGATAAAAGCTTATCTTATTTGAAAATATCATTATTCAGGAAATCGTACGTACAAACCTACATGACATGATATAAGAGACATGTAACTTAATCAATTAACATAATAACATATAAGATTAACACTATCATATTATTTAATAAACTTATACTAACCATGCCATTTACAACTAATTATGATCCTAAACATGCCAATTATAATTAATTATTAACCATTCAAACCAAATTAATATGGTAAAATTACTATATTATTATGCAAATTAACATTCCAACATATTATTTATCAACATATTATTAAAATAACTAAAAACATACAAAAACACATTATTTAAGCAAAAAAAATGACAAGACAAGATCAAAACATTTTTTTTTTCATTTTTTTTTAATTTTTGAACAAGCAACAAAGCTATTAAAGGGAGAAAAACTTACCTCACGCATAGATTGAACAGAAGCTGTTCGAGTTAGTTCGAGCTAGTTCCTAATGTAGGTCCTACGACTCCCAGCTTTAAAGACACCGATCTTTAAAACTCCCTACTCAATTTCTGGAAAATTCGAACCTATCTCTTGCAATTTCAATAAAATTTCAAATTAGGTATCAACAAACCCTAAAAAACACTATTTTTAATTCAAATTTAAATTACTCCCTCCATCCAAGAAATTGAAACAATCTACCTATTGGGCATTCCTTTAAGACGAATATAGATTGTTCCATTATTTTTTCTCAAGTCGATTTTCTCTATAATAAGAGAAATCAAATAGAGAGTGGATTTAGCAATTTTAAATTTTAGAGAGAGAAAACTTGTAATCCTCACAATAGGGATATTTACAATGCTCGAGAGTTGTTTGAATGTGTAGAGGGCAGTCCTATTTATAGTGTCAAGTTGTGATTTATCCTTAAGAAACATCTATGTTGAGGAAAAATCAAATCTTCATGACAATGACAATTTTTGTAATGCATTTTTTCCCTTATTTTAGCCAAAATTGAACATGTTTTCACATAAATTAATGAAAAATAGAGGTGCACATGTGTAATAAAAGATATCCTTGCATGCTTTGAGTGATTTCATTAAGAAATAATGTAAGAATATCTTCCAATTTTTCTAAACAAAAATCAAGTACAAAATATACACATGTTAAGTTACCCAATTTTCATTTTTTTATTTAACAAATTTCCATCTTTGAAATTTTAAAAATTAGACATTTCCTAATAAAAAAATTCGTACCTGATTGATTTCTTATTTTTTGGTATTATTGGTGGCCAAAAAGTGGGTAAAATTGAGTAAAAAATACTTGAGTATCACTTGCCATTTAAAACCCACAACAAAACTTCAACGTTCTGTAATTTCGAAACAAGAGAAGAGGAGAAAGAAATGGAGATTACTTTGGTCAACTAGAATGCCATGTGTTGTGCAGCCATTGGCGACACATGGTGCTATCTTAGTAGCCACACAGTGCCACATTAGTGCCCTATGACTGTCACAGATATGTGCTATGTGGCATCCCAATTTAGGTGTCACATGACACCAAATCTTTGTGACATGGGTCACCATTTGTACATAACACATGTCATAATTTGTAGGTGACACATGTCATCTTTAATTTATTATTTTTCAAAGATTCTTTTCTTTTTTGGTCTGATTCTTCCAATTCCTTCCTTTTTTCTTTTATTTTTCCCTTGATCCCAATAATTTGTTTCCCTTTTTTATTGTTTTGTACATTCAAACCAAAACACAATTGAGTATTCAACTTCTAAAAAAAAAATACTACACTTTTTAACAAAATGCAAACTCTAATTAACATATGTTCAAAATATTTTTAAAATTTTTCCAATTTGATCAAATTAAGATCATGATTTTTACTTGCATTTAGCTTTTATTTGAAAACTTTTTTAAATCTGATTGAGGTGTGGTTTAAAGTTATAATCTCCTTGAAAAGTGTATTTTCAAGACATTCAAAGTGAGCAATCCTAACTTGGGCTAGAAAAATTGATCTTAGAAAATGTTCATTCTTATTTGAGATTTCTAATTCAATCAAGTCACATATATTTATTTGACTCTAAAAATCGTTTTTGATCTCAAAAAATCCTTTCTACCTTGAATTGACCCAAATGGACAACCGTGTAATACCTTTTATGATTTTTCAATTTTTTTTAATTATTTTTGGGTTTTCATATTTTTTGTGGTTTTTTCTAATTTTTTTTTATTTTTTCAAATTTTCACTTTTTTTTATGTCTTTTCTTGATCTTTTACTTTTTTTAGTATCTTTTATTTTTTTCATTTTTTTAGCGTTTTCCATAGTTTCTATTTTTTTTCCATTTTTTATATTTTTGGCCTTTTCTAAAGAGTTAAGGATTTTAAACTAAAGATGAACTTAGGAAGAGCAAAAATGGAGTGTCTATATATGTTAATGGATTAAATTCTTGTTGAATTAAGGGATCAGAATAGGTTTGATTAATTAAACAAAGTCTGAAATGGAGATATGGGTATTAAATGTTAATGTTATGGGGCGTTTGTGAGATTTTTGGGTTTACTTTTAATTTCTTATTGTAGATACCCTATTTTACCTCTTTATTTTTGTTTTCTTTTTAGGCAAGATTTATAGGAAAAAAAATACCAAAAAATTTAAAACATTGAAAATTGTAAAAAAATTTGAAAAATTGAAAAAATATAAAGTGTCATAACTATCGAAGTTAAGTCAGTTGGTTATTTAGGGTCAAGTTAAGCAATAGTTGAAATATACATGCAATATAATAAATTTAGAGTTTTAAAAAATTGGGCTTCATTAGAAAAAAGTATTTTTTAGAAAAATAATCTAGTAAAATATTGGAGCTCATAAAATGGATTTTTGTCAAATTTGAAAAATATTTTAACTAGACTAATTAAAAATAGACTTTGGATTTATTCAATTTAAAAACTGGTGTTAAAATTTTTTACCATGTATATTTTTGGGCTATATAAATGTGTTAGGTAGTCTTTAAAATAATTTGGATTCAATTGGGCTTGGATTTAAAAAAATTGAAATTAAAGTAGGCCTAACAAGAAAGCTTAAGTGTAATTAATATTCATGAAATGTTGAGAAACCAACTACAGCTTAGCTAGTCAAGCATATGGGCATAGGTTAGGAAAGAGTATGAAGCGAGTTCGATTCTACTAACATGCACTGTGTGCAAATTTTTTTCCTTTTTAACTTGTCATGTATAAAGAGAATGACCACCTCCTCCTTCAACAACCTAGAATCGCATTGCCAATACCGACACCATCCCCATTATCCTTCACCATTGTTGCGACCCACTCTTAAGCAAACCCAATTCTTAACCCTAATCATTTTCTCTCGCATTTGCTCAACCATCCATGTACGACATGCAACAAACACAACTTACCATGTATAGTAACTAGTACTCACGACTACAACCTTTCAACCTCATCTACAACTACCCATGCTCCCAACACCATGCTCGCTACGACTACCACCGACATCCAACCTTTTCTCTCTAACCACGACAACCACACAACCAATGCTACTCTTATGACTATCGCTCTCACCATACGCATGACCCCACATAACCACCATTTATGTGCTATGACACATACACAGAACTACAAGATACCAAAACCAATCACCTTTGTAGCCCATTGCGATACTAAATGTGACATTAAGTCCATATCCAAACCCTAAACCCGCATTAGCCACCATTGCCTATGATAGGGATTAAGGACCAATCGCTCACTCTTGAGCCTGAAGACTCACCAGTTTAGTTTGTCGAGTTGCCTTAAGAGAGTTGAGTCCTAAAGAGCAACACCTTCTCTACCCTAACTTGCTGTTATTCCATGTAAACCTTCCTCTAACTCATTATAGAGTCCTTTAAAGTTGTCAAGCCAAATACTTAATGCCAAGCCAATCCAATGCCAAGCAATGAACCTATGTGTACCGAGCTAATCCATGTTTGACGTTGAGTTACCCAATTGCCAAGCAATCCTACCTTGGTAGAGTAGAATAATGACCACCTATTGGACCAACCCTTTCCAAGCCCTCAACTATCAAGCTATCGACCTGACCTACTCTGCTTGGATCAGCTCTCCTAGGCATCAAGAACCATTTGGACCATCGGATCAAGAAACGAACATGTGTCCCATCTTTTGACATTTGTACTATCCTTGCGAAGGATATTCTTTTATGCAGAATTACTGATCTACCCTTGTAAATTATATGCTTTTCCTTTTCTAGTAATAACCTTTTTAGTAATTGTAATAACTTAGGACTTGCCTTAATTAGGCCATATAAATATCCTTACAAGTGTAGCAGCAAGTTAAAACCATATAGGATAAGACGGAAGCTAAGAGTAGACAAGGTCGATCATATGGATGGGTCCAATCCCATCGAAGGAATGAAAATAGAATAGGTTTAGCAAGGGTTTTAGCAAATTCATGAGCTACATAGCTGGATATGATGCACCAACTAGATTCTACACCACGTAATTATCACTTTGATATGACGTAGAAAGAGATAACAAGGGTTACCTACTACAATCCTTGCTAAAGGGATTGATAAGAGTTAAGAGAGAGCTTTCCAAGAAAAAAAACTTAAAGGGTTTTTTATTAATTTACAAAATCTGTCTAAAACCTTATATATGTATCCTATTCATACATAGTGGCAAAGTTGTAAATAAAATAACTAAAAGAATGCCATAGTGGCATTCTCGTAAATATAAAATAAAACATGAGGGTAATTTAAGAAAAATACAAGAAATAAGAAGTCTAAATAACATAAGCAAAAATAAGTAATCAAATGAGATATCCGAGTAAGGAGCAGATGAGCTAAGTTGATGAGTTGTTAGAGACCTTAAAGACTTGATTTGGGTGGACTTGGAATTCTAGCTAACCTAAAGAGCAAACCAGCTAAAGAAACCAACTTGGTAGAGCAAACTAAACTTAGCTAAACAGAGTAGAGCAAGTCTCCTAACATTGGTAGAGCTCATAAATAGGTTTTCTATACATGAGGAGCTTACAAACAAGTATTCAATATAGCTTAAAACTTTAGCACTTAATTAGATTGGTAGCCCAAATCCTAACAATGTAAGCTTAACTAAGCCAAGTTCAAAAGAAAGAGGCTTTGGTAATGACCTAATCTAAGCTGAAGAAAGAGATGAAGATTGAAGAACCAACCTATTTACTAGTCAAAAGATTGCTTGAAATACAGGAACTGAATGTTGAACTGTCTGTTGAGGTGAAGGCCTTACTTGATGAGTTTACTGACTTGTTCTCAGGCGAGCTGGTAGAAGGATTACCACCAAACAGAGGAATTAAACATGCAATAGACTTGCAACCAGGAGCCACACTACTAAACAAGCCTACATACAGACTAAATCTTGAATAGGCTACCGAGTTACAAAGGTAGGTTGATGAATTAGTGAAAAGAGGATATGTTTAAAAGTCCTTAAGCCCCTATGCCATGATAGCTCTGTTAGTGTCAAAGAAGGATGGCACTTGGAGGATGTGCGTAGACAACTGAGCTATAAATTGTATCACCATCAAGTATAAGTATCCCATACCTAGGCTTAATGACATGCTTAATGAGTTACATGGAGCAAGGATCTTTTTAAAGATTGACCTTAAATCTGGGTACCATCAAATTAGGATGCAGGAAGGAGATGAGTAGAAGACCGCATTCAAAACATGCAATGGATTGTACGAATGGCTTGTGATGCCATTTGGATTGTTGAATTGCACCAAGTACATTCATGAGGTTAATGAAGCATGTACTCTGAGAACTAATTTAGAAGTTTGTTGTTATATATTTTGATGACATTCTTATCTATAATCCTAACCTGAAGACTCACTGTAAGCATCTCCGAGCTATTTTTTCTAAACTTTGAATTGAAAAGCTTTATGCCAATTTGAAGAAGTGGAACTTCTACTGACTTGAAGTAATCTTCTTAGGATTTATCGTAAGCGGTGGTAATATACAAGTAGATGAGGAGAAGGTAAAGGTGATTACCAAATGGCTTGTACCAACCTATTTTACTGTCGCATGAAGCTTCCATGGCCTAGCATCATCTTATCATCGTTTCATAAGAAATTTCGGTAATATTGTAGCTCCACTTACCGAATTGTCGAAAAAGAACATTGAATTTAGTTGGAGAGAGAAAAAGTAAAGGAGTTTTAGGGAAGTAAAGACAAAGTTGACCACTTCCCCAATTATAGCTCTTTCGAGCTTTAACAAAGTATTTGAAGTAGAGTGTAATACATCTAAATTGGGCATAAGAGCCATGCTAATGCAAGAGTGATGATCTATTGCCTACTTTAGTGAAAAGCTCCGAGGAGCCACCCTCAACTATTCTGTGTATGATAAGGAGTTCTACTCCTTGATTTGAGCTTTAACCGTCTAGCAACACTACCTGTTGTCTAGAGAGTTTATCATTTTTGTCATGCCCCGAACAAGAGAAGTTGCAACAATCTCACTGTGTAAACCAACCTAACTTAGAAGCTGACCTCACAGCTACTATCATAGATACAATCTACACAAGGCATACAAGACCTAACCAACTTGAAGCATCCAGTCTAACGCTTCTTAATAATCAAATGTGTAGTATAACTTTCTAATACTTATTCAAGAATACATGTTGTTTGATAATATAATAGTACTTATACATACATTTACACATGAAGAGTAATAATTTACACTAAGAGTTTACAAAAGCCACAAGTCCTAGAGTCTTTATACAATAAGATAGGAAACTAACGAGCGTCCTAAGGATTCCCAATTAGTTTCCTCAAACCAAAAAGAGAAAATGTAAAAGTCCAAATTTAGTAAATTCTCCTTTCCTTACTTTCCCAACTAACTATACACTAACCTATGAGTGGTTATATCTGTGCATCCTAAACTCCTACTCATTGCTTGTAAATGAGTTTATAGGGATATAAGCACAACTAGCTTAATAAGCAGGATAGAGATAGAAGAGTATTATACGAACACAAATAATGTTATTAATTATAATGAAATGCAATGCAATGCAATGCAATTAATCACTCGCAAAATCGCATAATGTTATTTGGTTTATTATGAGGTCAAAGTAATTACATTAGCTCTAATCTGAATTGAAGAGTTTATCACGACTCAAATCAAATCAAACTTAAGCTTGTGCAATGGAGAACACCCTGATCATATGACCATTTTCAAACTATAGCCTTCACCATTGATGTAACCTCTTTGCTTGTAACTTAATTTGACTAAGGATGAAGAAAGCATCATTTTAGTTATTCTCATCAAAGAGAGTCAGTATTTGGTTTGATACACCTAATCATTGCCCTATCAGGTTGCTATATATGTCCAGTTACATTAGTGGTCAATTCACTATTAGTTTCATTTAGGGGTGATCAAACATGATCATATAATACAATAATATGTAATCGTGTAAAACAATACACTAAGGAGTTCAACTCCTGTTGCAAAACAAAATACCAATCACACATATAGCATACGCATAAATAGCCAATTAATAAGTACAAACAAAAGCACACTTAAGCCCTAGATACTTTGATATATTATCTCAATAAGCAGTAAAGTTACGATCACAACTTACTTATATTAACGCTCACTTCAATAGGTTTGTACTATCGACATCTTACTCATTAAAAGATCTTATATATATATCAAATTCAGATTTAGTTTTTTTAAGATTTACGAAAATGCTAGGGTTCTATCTATTTTTTGTATTATCATGAAGTTATATGCATAAATATATAGATTTAAAGTATATTATTATTCCTATATGATGAAGTATAGTTATATTTAGATATGCATTTGTTATAGTTTTAGTATATAAGTTATATTAAGTTAGTGAATATTAATAATATATGTAGTTATATTATTATTTATAATATATTGTTTTAATTGTATCGAAATATATATTTAATTAGTAAAGTTATGTTTCAATTATGATACGTTTATTGTAGTATACAAATTTTCATAATATTATAAAAATACCTATTTTATTATATAGGATTATCCAATTTTAGTAAAAATGGTACCATCGAATTCGTATGAACTTGACAATACGTAATACAAGTTCTATCTTAAGAGATAATTTTTAAAAGATATTTTTAATCCTATTATACATATATGTCCATATAACAAGTACTATCATATTATTTCCATATTGTATAAATAGAATATATCTTATGTAATTTCCTAGCATAGCTTAGTAAAATATGTAGTATCTAAACCTAATACGTGTATATCAAAGCCTAGGTCATATAATATCACAAGATGTGATAAAGTCCCATTCTAACCATACTCGATTGGTATAGATATGTATAAGCTTTAATCAAATATTTATCATATTTTAGCTTAGTATTACTAAAAATGTACCCTAGTTAATAAATTAAGCTATTTAACTAGAAAAATTCATAATAAATAGCTAAGATCGCCAATGAATTCTATGAAATTTTTTATAGACATAGAAAAATATATGGAATTCATCTAGAAAGTAGTTTCATTTTATCAAGTTTATTGCCCATATATGTAAATTATGTTTTTGCCTTTAAATTATGATTAATTAAGCAAATAATATGATTTTTATACAAAATTAATTCCAACTTGTCATGACATCATTACAAGTATCCATGATTAATTAGACATCAATTTCATCAATTATTTATATAAAAATTAATTTATTTTAGAAATTGCCCTATTTTAACTAATTTTTGGGTAAAAAACACAATAAATATTAAACATATATGAAATCAAAATTAAGATACATTGCATTAAACTAGATATAATAGGTATTCTACATAAAAATTTTGATCTCAAAACAACATCATTTAATAAAATTATGAAAGCAACCTAGAAATAATCTAAGAGTAAATTTTCTCTCAATTTTCCTAACTAGTTTAATATTTTTAGAAAATACAAAACATGGTAGAAAGTTAGACTAATTGTTTGCCGAAGCTTCAACGGTCATCGGTCGACAAGGGGTAGTTGGAAGAGCTAGGCGGTAGGTGGACTTCTAGTAGCTAGCAAGGTTTATTAGCAGAACACTAGGAGGTTAAGGAACCAAGTTAGGGCATGGATTACTCTATTTTTTCCTGTTTTTTCTATAATTTTCCTGAATTTTCTCTTGAGTAATCTTGATTCCTAAATGTCTAAAATGGTCTGCTAAGGTCTATTTATACTAATTTGGGGTCATCCATAATTTTTTTCCTTTTTTTTTCACTTTTCTTCCAATTTTTCCAAGCATGAGGTGTCTTATTTTAATTAAAAGGTACTTTTGATTCATCAACCCTTCAATTCTTGATGTGCCACACTGAATTCCAGAATTTCCTAACTAATTTGGATAGATTTTGATGATTTCTAAGTTGATTATTAATATTTTATGTATATTATATTAATATTTAACACATTTACTAATATACACATATATATCATATATATTTGATACATGTAATGAGTAATCACACTCATGTAACTATATTTTTCTCATGCTATTTATTTTTAGGATATACTTTCTCTTTAATTTTATGAATTTATCGTTTATTTTATTTTTATTGTTCTGCTAGTAAATCTTGCTATATATTTATTATATATATTGAGTATAAAAATACATATATATTCATATAGTATATCATATAATATTATTTACTTTTATAACTTAAGTAACTTATTTTTAGGGTCCCGTCGGATTTTGAGCTCGATTTAAGGAGTTTCGATGAGTTTTATACTATACTGAATAATTACATTTCTAATGCTAAAATTAAGATTTTAGGTCATTATTTTTAAAATCTAACTTCATTAAGTTACTTCAACTAACTTTTCTAACCAAATCGTAAGGTTTGGACTTAATTGGATAAATTTTTCCTGATGGCTCTAAATTTAAGTATGGTTACTCTAAGTACAATTTTAAGAGCTCGCAATTTACATAGACTACGAGTCGTTGAGGTATCCGAAGAGCCAACCTAACTTATCTAAGAGGCAAGCTACATGGATTGAGTTCATGGAGGGGTTCTCAAACATCATTAAGTATAAGAACAGTAAGAACAATGTAATGGCTGACACCTTATCTTAATGGCATTTCCTCTTAACTAACTTGTAGACCAAGCTTCTTGGATTTTCTATGATCAAGGGTCTATATGCCAAAGATTTGCACTTTTGTTCAATTTATGCTAGGTGTAAAGATGGCTAAACTCTTGATGATTATCACAGGGAGGATGGATACTTATTTAGGAAGAGAAGCTACGTATCTCGACCTATTCTACGCAAGAGCTGCTTGTGTGCGAGGCACATGGGGAAGGATTATTTGGGCATTTTAGCAAGCATTGAGCACATGAGGCATTAGCCTCCAAATTCTTTTAGCCTAAAATGATGAGAGATGTGCAAGTTGTGCTGGAGAGGTGTGTCGCCTGTAAAAGAGCTAAGAGCCGCACCAAGCAAGGATAATATTTACCCTTACTGATCCCTATCAAACCATATTCCGAGTTAAGCATAGACTTTGTGTTAGGTGTACCGAAGACGTTCCTAAGAAAGGACTTCATCATGGTAATCATAGACTGAATTAGTAAGACGGTACACTTCGTACCTTGCTTTCACATTAATGATGCTTCAGCTATTTCTTTACTTTTCTTTTCTTATAGGAAATCATTAGGCTCCATGGAGTGCTCGGAACTATCGTATTAGATTTAGATGCAAAGTTCATGAGCTACTTTTAGAGGACAATATGGAAGCGAATGAGAACCAAGTTGTTGTTCAGCACGTCTTATCATCCTTAGTAAATGGGAACTAAGTTGTTGCTCTAAGTCACTATTAGTTGGAAACTAATTGATTGGGATCTATTTCTACCCATAGTTGAGTTTGCCTACAATAGGATGGTGCACAATGTTACGAGTAAGTCACCATTTAAGGTTGCCTATGGTTTTAACCTTGAACTTCCACTAAACCAAATGCCTTTTCTGAGTCAATATGAAGACCTATTAGCTGTCAAGAGACTAGAAGCAGTTAAGGTAATGCACCAAAAGGTTGTAGAACATATGAACCAAGCTGCTTCCAAGCTTGAGAAGAGAGGATAGGGACGAAGTCCTAAAGAATTTCAACTAGGAGATCTATCCTAGGTTCACCTTAGCAAGGATCAGTTCCCAAATCAAAGGAAGAACAAGCTATCCCCGTAGGCAAACCGACCTTTCTAGGTATTAGAGAAGATCAACCCTAATACTTACAAAGTTAAGCTACCCGAAGAATACGAAGTCTTGGACTCTTTGAACATTACCAACCTTGAACCATATGTCCCTGAGGAAAAGCCATCAACAGCCAAGCAAAATTTGATCCTAAATCTCAACAACCTAGAGGGGATGATAGGGATCAAGTAACAATTAGCTCTTGAGCCTAAGGACTTACTAATTTAGTCCACTGAGCTGCCCTAAGGGAGTTAAGTCTTGAAGAGCAACGCCTTTTTTGCCCCAACTTACCAAGTTATTCCATGTTGACCTTGTTTTATCTTAATGTAGAGTCTTCTAAGGCAACCAGTCCATTATCGAGTTTAATACTTAATGCTGAGCCAATCTAATGCTAAGCAATAAACCCATGTGTGGTCGAGTTGATATATGTTCGAGGTCGAGCTACCTAACTACTGAACAGTCTTACCAAGGCCGAGTAGAAGAATGACCACTTATTGAACCAATCCTTTCTAGGCCCAAAACTGTTGAGTTACCGAGCTACTAACCTGACTTGCTCCACTTAGATCCATTCTACTTGCCATTAAGAACCATTTAGACCACCAGATTTAGAAGTTGACGCATGTCCCACTTTTGACATCCGTATTATCCATACGAGGGATATTCTTTTATATAGAATTACTAATCCACCCTTGTAAATTATATACTTTTCCTTTTCTAGTAAAAATCTTTTTAGTAATTATAACAACTTAGGACTTGCCCTACTTGGGCCATATAAATATCCCTATAAGTGTAATAGCTACATCAATTAATAACAATCAATTTCAAACATTTCCTTTATGCGCTAAGTGTTTTGCTTACCTTGACCTACTCTTATCAATTCCTTTAGTAAGGATTATAGCGAGTAACCTTTCTAACTTAGAGTAGTACATCACATCTAACAAGTTTGCTGGCCCATGTATGGTCCAACAGTGCATCATATCTATGGAACTAGTGCTTGAATTTGCTAAATCTTCAACTCTCATTTATCTCTCAAACCATCTCGTAGTTTAGACCTATCTTAGTTTGTGTGATACTGGCTCATCGTGTGTACTCATTCTTGATGACTTATATCGACTTATTTACCAAACACCACCAAATCACTAGCAAACACAATCACGTTGTGCCTAATGAAAGTTTCATCTAACTTTCTCATAAAGATGCAATCTCCCTTTGATTTGGTGTTCGGAGCCTGCTGTGGGAAGCTTAGAATTACTACACTTGGTGTTCTACTGCGACCTAACTTGATAACCTAACCCAGTTTACTTAGAGCACCCAAGTCTAACTTGCGTACTTAGATCTGTCTCTCTTGGTCTGACCGATATTATGTATTGATTAGGTGGGTTTGTTTTTATTTTTCCCTTGTTTTTATTTTATTATTTTCTGGTAATTTTTTAGTAAAATATACTAACTTTAGTTATTATTAGTGTAGGTCTCTACTTTGTAGTTTTATTTTTTATGATTGTTACTAACATGTGTCATGATTGATTATTGGTTAATTTAGCATTTTTAAGATATTTTAAACTAATGTGAATTTTCTTTATAGCATTTTATGTGAATAAATACCCTTTACCATCCTGTCTTATTTGTTGCATATTTAATATTATAATCTCCTTTTTAGTTTTTTTTTTAATGAATAGCATCTTTATAATAGTTATTGCATGTGTAGGATATTCAACATATAAATTGCATATTTAAGATATAGATTGCATATTTAATAGAAATACACGTCTATTCACGAATTTCTTGAATATTTGCATATTAGGGCATAACTTCACACTAAAGTTGTGCATTTTAGGAAGTTTAAATAAAATTGCATTTTTTATAAATTAGTATTTTTATATAAAATTGCATTTTTAAATAAAAACTGCATATTTTTAGAAAATTGACTTTTTAAAGATAAAATTGCATCTTTTTAGATGATATCGCATTTTTTTAAAATAAAGATTGCATATTTTTTCAAAAAAATGTATTTTCTAGACAAAATCGCATTTTTCAGAAAAATCATATGTTTTAGAAAGGTTGCATTTTTCTTACTGCATTTTTAGGGTATACTTACATCTTTTTCTCAAAATCCATGTCTTCCGTTGAAACTTGCATTTAGATTGCATAACTTAGGCAATTTGGATTGGATTAGGCATTTCTCATTAGATTGGTATTTTTAGGGATTTTTCTAAAAGGATTATTTTGTCACTTAGTTTTTTTTATAAAATAAAAATCTTAAAATTGGTTCTTTTTCAAAACTAAGTCTTTTAAGGTTTTTTTCTTAATTGGAAATAAAAATTAGGGTTTTCTTAGGGTTTTTTCAAATAAAAATAAAATGGTTAGAAAACATAATTCTAGTATGTTTTCTAAATAAAAAGAACCAACTCATTAAATTTATTTATAAAATCAGAATTGCATTGGTTTGATCTCAATCAACGGGTATCTTTGGGGTAACTATAAAAAATTAAATTTTTTTTTGGGAAAATTTATCATAAAAAATTTTAAAAAATCATTTCTCATTATTTTACATATTTGTCGCATATTTTTGCAATTTAGCATAAAAATAAAGGTCTATTACTTAATTTTCAGTAATTCCTCCATGGTGATTTTTGTATTAGTATGTTAGCCTCTAATCCTAATTTTCTAGTTTAATTTTTTGAAAAATCATATTTTTTAAAAATTTGTAGATTAGTGGTTAAATTAGGGTTTTTCTATCCAAAACCCTAATTTTATTTTATTTTTTACCAATTTTACAAATTGGTAACTTAGAGCTTTTTTTTTTAAATATTTTTTTAAGCAATTTTTTTTAATTTAATATCTAGTAATTTATATTAAATGAGTTAGGCTTAGTATATGTTAAGTTAAGGAAAACCAAAATATAACTCGATATTTATTTATTAAATTAACATGATTATGTATTACAATATTGATTTGACGATATATGTTAGTTTAGGTGTTAATTTGATATAAAATGGATATGATTGTGCAATGTAAGTAATTTATTAGTGATTTTAGTTTTTTTGGAAATTTTCTTAAAAATTATGAATTTGACAAATGTGTTCCAACTATTAGATTAGGTGCTCTTAAGTATTCAATTGAAGATTGTATTATATCTAAAATAATAAAAATGCTTAATCTTCAAATACCAATATGTTTAAGTGTATGAAGTGTTACTAAATGCTAATTTTCTGAAATTTGATTTATGTTCTTAAGTTGATCGAGTGTCCTTAAAGATTATTAAGTGTTCTTAACAATCTACATGTATGTTCTTCTGTAGGTATGCATTAATCTTATTAAGTATGCTCAATGCTAAGCTTACTTGTCTTTTAGCTATTAATTTTTTGGAAAATTATGAATGTATTCAAGTGCTTTTCTTGTGTTGTTGTGGATATTCAAAATGTTCTTAGAAAAAAAATTATGTTTGATCTTTCAAGGGGTCAAAATTCATAGAAGAATATGTTTTTCACAAGATTTAAGATAATTACATATTTAAATAGATTAATCCTTGAATATTTGCATTTGATCAACAAAAACCTAAGATTAAGAACAATAAATCAAATAATTGGAACCAAAGCTTAGATCATCAAATTCTTGAAAGTAAATATTTGATAAGTTTATAAGAAAGTAAACACTCAAATTTTCATTTACCATAAAACTAAATAGTTTGTTATAACCCTAGCTTATTTATAAGCATAAAGGAATCTAAATAAAAAAGGAAACAACTTAAATTGATAACATAATAAACACTTAATAACATAAAATTAAATTACCTACTCCATTGAAAACCATGTCTAAGACTTAGAAATTGACTAACTGTGAAATAAACCATACTAAAGCAACTAATTAAAAAAAAAAGACACAAAGAAAATATGGCTAAAGATAAGTTAGTTCATTAAGCTCGGTCAACTATCTAGGGTAGATGAACTAGCTTACCCAATTGTCTACACTTGATCGATCACCTTTCTCCCCATGTAACCTTATCACATCTCCTTGTTTGCTCTGATCGTCTTGATTGGCATGAACTTGCCAAAATTTATCACTTATAGTTCCCAAACCGAGCATTAAATATGTGATTTTGAACTTTGTCTTAAACTTTCATTTGTGGCTTCTTAGATCCAACTTTCTGTGCTTGTATCACATTCTCTCGTAGGTTTGTGATTACTTGTGTATTTGATTCTCTATTAACCACCATCTTATATAACGGTCCATCGTTCACCTTAAGCTTCACTATCTCATTACTATCATCTACCTCAAATTTTGATTTCTCCTCCTCCCCACTCTTTACCTTTTATTTAGGTGTCTCCTCTCTAATTATCATAACTATACAAATTAGTATAGTGAAGTATCAAGCACCAAAGCCAAGGAATATGAAACACTTGATATCCCTGTTCCTCTTGGATTGCCTTTGTTTTAAAGTCTCACATCTATATCCCTTTTTTTTTTTTTTTTTTGCTATACCTTTTGTGGATTTTTCTCAATAAGGCATTTCCCTTCTTTTTTTATCAGGGTCAAACTAATCAAATTCTATTAATGTTGATAGTTTCCACCCTATATGTCTCTAATACTTTTCAACTCTAGTTACCAACTTGATTATGTCTTCTTATGTTTATACTACTATAACCCTACTACACTAAATTTCTCAAACCTAAACCTATTGATGAATCGAGTGATTGATTCCTATAAAATTCATTAATTTTTCATTAGGTTAGTAAGGTCTCAAATTCTTTGACTACTTCTCTACACTCATTTGCCTTTGCTTTGGTGTTCAAATTAGTATCAACATCTCCTATTTGGAATATTTAGACACAAACCTCTTATGCATCAACCTCTTCATTAACTGCTTAGTCCCAACCTTTTCTTCACTCCCCTCCATCTGTAGGCTATAATTTATCCCATCATAAACTTGCTTATTCATCGAACAACTTAATTTTGATTCACTCATTATAGTCTAAGCACTAGAAAACCTTTTCAACCTTAGGCACCTACTCTTAATATTCCTTTGATTAGCTATCATGCCTAAAATTAGAAACCTTTAATTATATTTTCTAAGTTCTTTTTGACTTTGCAACCACCATATTATGCTCTTCAATCACCATTAAAATAATCATCGTCAGAATCTTCATCACTCATGCCAATCCTTTGACTTGTACCACTATGTCTTATTTGATCATTCTCCTTATACATATCTTGTAATCCCCTCTTTTTAGTTAGTTGTGTTGTATCTTTGCTCATAGATGCAAAATCAATTCTCTACTTGATTTAAAATGCCTATCCACATTTTTATTACATCCTACGTTAGGTTGATTAACGCTTCCACTAGATATATCGCTTTCTCAATTTAATATCATGGCATGATCAAAACTTTATAGTCAATTGCAACATTATTGATAAGTGTCGAGGTTTAATTCTAAATTTTAAGCTCTAAGCCTATGAGTAACAAACCTTTGAATGAGTAATCTTGGTTGAACAACCAACCTGCACATGATTGTTCTTGTATTCAGGGTATCTATTATACCTAAGTGCATGTCATAGCAACATTTCTTCTACTTTGAGCTAAACATGGATGCTCCAACCTCCGAGTTGAATCTTTATTGTTGGCATCAAGCTAGACAAGTTGGCAATCTACACTATACTTGATTTGACCTATTCAAAGCCTTCGCTGAGTTGGTCAAAGCCTTGATATGGAAGGTCAATCACTTTGATATCTACCTTGTTGCTTAAGGAACCTTCAATCTTATTGCTCCAACTCTTGAGATGAAGTTGTTAATGACCTAACTGTCAACCCTATTCTCAACCTATCGATATATTCCCTAAAGTCACTCATCGATTCAAATTACCTAGCACCCTATTGTCGACTTCTAGCTAGCCAAGCTAACTCATCTATTTAGTTTGGCGAAACTTAGTTCAATGTCCCCGTTACTAAACTAAGCTATTCTAGCCATTAGCCAACTTACCATCTACCTACTTGATCTTACGGTCCAAGTTGTTTATAACCTGTACTAATTTGTCTTAACTACTAAAAAAAGGGGCCAGCGCTAATCCTACATGTGTTTTAACAGCTACCTTTGCTAGCACATTTAGAGTAATCTTCTTGTCTCTTTACACTTTTGCCCCTTTTAGATATTTTAAGGATATTTATCTTACTCTTTTTGGGTTGTACCTTTTTGTTTATTTCCTTTTGCATTTGCCCCTAAAGGACTACTATAAATAGTCCTTATTATGCATAGCCAAAATTAGCTTATCTTGAATATTAAATACACTTTCCTTTTACTTCTTACGAGTATACGTGGCTTTCAATTACTTATAATCTTACCCTTATGAAATCCCTTAGGCAAATATCTATGATGAGTAGCCCTAACCTTTTACTTAAGTGTAATATCAAGCAGAAGATTAAGTTGTATGTATTCATTGGTTAGTCATATCCAACCAGGCAACTCATGTTTTAACTTGAAAACTTGCTTAATCTACTTTGCTTTTCTTCTTTATTAAGGACTCGCCACTATTTAATTCATGCCTTTGATGCATTAGTGATTAAGCTCCTCAACACATCAAATGCCAACACCAAGATACTAATGCCATAATCCTAAATTCTGAATCTCAAATATCAACAATGAAAGAAATACATAATTACTGCAATCTTATGGATAATGTATCTACTTACTACAATCAGTCACCTTATGCTTCTGGTCCTCTTCTGGTTGTCCTTTTGGATGGTCTCCCCATAGTCGGCCTTATTAAGGTTAACCACCTACACTTCTAGTGGTGTAAACTCTTGTCTAAACTCTTTTTTAGGACTTTAAACCTCATCATATTTAGAATGTGCAAATATTTTTTATAACAATTATGACTAAAGCTAAGTAAAGTTATGATAATTTTTCAATCCATTTCAATTTCCTATTCTTGAACCCCATAAGAGAAAGAAGTATAAACCCTAAAACATATCCCATAACTCAGCACTTAGTTTGTCAATATATCTAGTGTTTTTTGAAAAATCCATAATCTACTAGTCTTGTTTACCATGAAGGATGCCCCCATACTATTGCTATTCACTTGGAATGGCCTACAAGTCATTTAGATTGAATTTCACTCAGCTTTTAAGTAGAAGAGACTAAGATGTTGATCTCTATTGATTGAAGGATAAGGATCTTTTTTTTTTCCTAGTCATAGTTTAGTATTCATGAGTAATTATTTGAATAAATTAATGTGAGTGTATGTTAATTCCTTTTGTTTTAAAGATTTTATGATTTTGTTAAGTCCATATGCACCAAAGAGCTACGATAAAGTAAATAGTGCAAGGGAGAGAACTCATCTAGTATTCTCTCTTTGAAATTTGCAATTTTCTTTAATCTTGTCAATAAATATATGAGAACGTTCAATGAAGTGTTTTATGCAAAGGAACTGTACCATAAATTCTTTAAAAAGTTAATGTGATAAATAATCATTGGTCAAAAGTACAAGTAGATGTAAAGTAATAAATTTAATAAGTAAAAGTATGATTATACATGAAATTTATCAACTTTAAATTTCAAGTATAAAATTGAAAAAATTACTTAAAGGAACTGTACCATAAATTGTTTAAAAATTTAATGTGATAAATAATCATTAGTTAAAAGTACAAGTATGCGTAAAGTAATAAATTTAATAAGTAAAAGTATGATTATACATGAAATTTGTCAACTTTAAATTTCAAGTATAAAATTGAAAAAATTACTTGAACTTCAGGTGATGATCTTGGTATTATAATTATTAGGAGTGAGTAGGTAACTTTATCGTATAGAACACCTACGTAGCCCCTACTCTATTAGGTCGGTTCTGTGTAGGTAACAAAGGTCATAAGGTAAATCTAGATAATACTTTCCTAAAACTTGTTCCCATAGGATGGGGTACAAGATATGAAGTTAAAGTACCTTATCTTAACTTAAAATTCATACTTTAAAGTATACAAGGTACAAGTTCTATAATATCTTATACTCATCCTATTATAATAATGAAATGATATTAATACATAAAAAAAATTAATCCTATTGCTTTTTTCTTTTTCAACCTTAAAGAAAATAGTAACAAAACCCAAATCATAATAAAATCCTAAAATTATACATTGTTTGTATCCACTATCTAGTCCATATCTCTTCTTCTTCTTCTTCTTTTACTAAAAACCTCTATCTTTTTTTACTATCTTAGCTTTTTTGCCTCCTCCTTTCACTTTTACTAACTGTAGCCTAATAAGATCTTAAAAATCTCTTAGTTCTTTACTTATCAATCAATATATTATATTAGAATTACTTGCATATAGTTTTTTTAGTGTACATATAACAGTCTTATAGTTTTATAAAAATTTTATGTTGATGATTTGAATTCAAAGATAAAATAAATTTAAGTATAGCCTAATGAAGGGTTTAAACATTTCAAACTACAAAAATATTCTTTATGGTGCATCTTGTCTTGATTTAAAATGTGTTGAAACCTATGCAAATTATTACTAATCGGTTTAGTGATAGTGTAGTTATAATTTTGATACTAATTATACATTCAATACAAAGTTTTGAAGGAAGATTAAAAAAAAAAAAGGGTTTCATAGGGCACCCTATACTCTATAAGGTACCTTAT
Organism: Lumnitzera littorea; assembly: GCA_024138015.1. Taxonomy (NCBI): domain Eukaryota; kingdom Viridiplantae; phylum Streptophyta; class Magnoliopsida; order Myrtales; family Combretaceae; genus Lumnitzera; species Lumnitzera littorea. Next base: position 37,313,779 of record JAMXBB010000012.1, read on the forward strand.
ATTTTATAGGCCTCGAAGAATTTATATGATATAGGGTATAAGGTGGTTTCAAGATATAAAGTGATTTTGGTTAAAAAATTTTTGGAACCATACCTATATAGTAGGATATTGGTAAAACTTCATATCATATCCACCTTATATCTGCTCATCCCTAATTATTATTATTAGTATTATTGTTATTGTTATTATTATTGTTGTTATTGTTATTTGGGGAAAGTACATTTTTAGTCCTTAATATTTACTTATTTTTTTTTATTTAAGTCTTCAATATTTTTTTTATATAAATTCTCAACATTTTCAAAACCTTATAAAAGTAGAGTTTCTATTAAATCCATTAAATTTTTCATGCAAATGGCTAGGATTTGTACAAAAATTTAGACCCATTTTCTTACTTTTAATTACTTTATTTAATTTTTATAATTTTTATCATATTATATAATTAAATATATTTAATATTTTTCTTATATTACATAATTAAATATATTTAATATTATTATTTTGTTGAATATATTACTAAGGACTAAAAAAGCCATTCTAACCTCTTCCTCTTGCTCCTAAAAGGCGAATGGGCTAATTTTTGAAAATGTTTTTTCTTCTTAGAGGAGCAACTAAAATCTCCATTGAAATGCTTATATTCAGGTGTTATGCATGGATGGATAATTCGATAGATTTAATGAAAGTTTTATTTATATGAGTTTTTAAACATTGAGGATTTATATGAAAGAAAAGAAATATTAGGAACTCAAATAGAAAAATAGGTAAATATTAAACATTTAAAAATGTATTTTTTTCTTATTTTTTAATGACGTGCGAACTTATGGATACTAATAAAAAATATTTTAAAAGCTCTATTTTAAAAATTTAGGGATAAAATAGAAACAGTCTTAGCATTAGCGATAAGATCCTAATGTAAATGATGAAATGGAATAGGCATGGCACGAGGAAATAGGGGAAAGAAAGAGCCGTGTTGAAGTCAAACGTGGCTAACGGCAAAGTAAACCTGACATCGGTTAAAAAATTGGAGAACAAAGTCAAATTAGGCAAAAAGGCTGAAAAGTTTTTCTTTTACCGACGGTACGTGATTCGGGAAGGCAGCAAACGTAGAAAAAGGAAAAGGATCCACCCAAAAGGACTCGATGTCGAGGTGAACTCAAGAAACATGAAACACAAACACGCACCCTATTTATACGTTCAAATGCTCCACTGGACCCCACCATCATATTTCCCCCACAATTGATTCACTCTCTCTCTCTCTCTCTCTTAAACTCGTTAGCCTACCCACCATTATTTTCCACCATAGCTGTCTCCACCGACTTCTGGGCCTCTCTCATCTCTCTATATACCACACGCCACCCCCTCCGCACCCCGCTACCCCACCCCCCCCCCCCCCCCCCCC
>JAMXBB010000012.1:37315548-37688155 GCA_024138015.1 Lumnitzera littorea
CCCCCCGCCCTTCCCGGTCTCCCCTTCTCTATAGGGAGAGAGAGAGAGAGAGAGGAGAGAAAGTGAGAGAAATCAGCTCGCTTTCGCTTCCTTTTAATTGAATTTGAAATGAGTTCGGGATCGGATTTAGTCCGGTCTATCGAATCCTTACTGGGTATATCGTTGAAAGGTTCGGTGTCCGATTCGGTTCTTATAATCGCCACTACTTCAATTGCGCTTTTAGTTGGGGTTTTAGTGGTTCTCTGGAGAAGATCATCATCGTCGGATCGGAGCAAGGAAGTTAAGCCGGTTGTTTCCTTAAAGCCCCTGTCTGTTAAGGATGAGGAAGATGAGATTGATACCGGTAAAACCCGTGTCTCTGTGTTCTTCGGTACGCAGACAGGTACTGCTGAGGGATTTGCCAAGGTAAAAAGTTTGTTGATGTTGTTTTGAAATCTTCTTGTTTTGGCCTGTTTGTCTGTTTTTGTTGTAATGTTGATTCAGGGTTATCATTGGGTTCTTTTGATTCGGTTTAGTTGTGGCAAATGTGAAAGTACTATATTTTATGATGAAGTTGAAGTTGTGCTTTTGAATAATTGGGAGTTAGAAATAGTGTTGGGAAGTTGCGATTTTCTCCTGACAGTGACCGCTATGTCGAGCCAGGGAGAGGAAATATTGGTGCTGTGAGCTGAGGAAATTGTAAAGAATTGGACTTTTGTTTGGGAGTATACATTGTAGGTTTGCTTAATTTCATGATTCTTTAGTTTGAAAATTTGAATGGAAACTGAAGTTTTGGGGGATAGTATTGCACCCACGTGGTTGTAAACTGGTGTTTGGTGTTTGTGAGGAGTATTCAAGTGTGTTTTTATATGTCAGGAGTTGGCTGCTGCTTCTAGTTTCTATTCCATCTGTTAGCACTAATGGGATCAGATTTTGGTACTATGAAAAGGTTTTGGAATAGCGATTAATTTGATAGCCAATTCATTAACAGTTTTCTGATTATAAGGCTTACTCTTGTTTTCTTTTGAATGGTTACATTTGACTGTTACCATAACAGTGTACGAAAGAGAGGTTCATTTTCTTACCTTTACACTTGACTCTGTAGTTACTTACCATTTGCAATAAAAAAATTATTATTTACTACCAGTCCTTGTGCCCTCATTGTTTATCTCTCATGTACTTTGTCTGGATAAAAAAGCTCTTTATTGAAATGTTAAGATAAGCCATCAGTGTTGTTTCTCCGTTGCTGAGTATTGACTCAATTCCACATGTAAATTTAGCACCATAATCGGTTAATCTGATTACTTAAGCTTTTAGATGTTCTCCTATTTAAGCATGAAGCAACAACCTTATGGATCAACTGTGGGATCATAAAGCATTATCGATCTTGCAGAAGGGTCAGGAAGGACCTGAGATTCAATAAATGCAGAAGATGAATAAGTAGCTTAATTGCTTTAGAACTCGTGGGGGAGATTAGTACTTTAGCTCAATAGGATAAAAGATTGTTCATTTTAATTACAAAAGGTTATGTTACTGTAGTATATGGAATTTGTCAGGTGATCATCATTTATAATTATCTTTCTGTTTTAAATTTGGTTAAATTTCAGTATCAACCAATATTCCTATCTTGCAGTCCAGCATTGATCCACTTTATAGGGGTATCCATCAATAAGTTTCTCATCATTTTGTGTGATTTCATAGGATATGTCTTTCTTGCAGTATTATAGACATTCAGGCCACTTTGGTCATATGTCTTTTATAGCTTGCTTACATCATCGTTTATTCTCACACAACAACAATTTGACAGGCATTGGCTGAAGAGATTAAGGCAAGATATGACAAGGCAGCAGTTAAAGTTGTTGACCTGGTATCATGAATTTGGTTTTCTTATTTGCAGAGCCACCGATAGCTCTTAGAAAAATCATATTGTTAGTTAAAGTAGTGATTTTTGTTATCTCTTTCAGGATGATTATGCCATTGATGATGACCAATATGAAGAAAAACTGAAAAAAGAAACACTGGCATTTTTTATGGTTGCCACGTAAGTAAAAACCCCTTTCCTGATTTTTGCACATGTTCTTCTTTGTTTTGGGTTTTGAGATGGAGATTTTACTCATTTTATGAGTTGAATATTGCAGTTATGGAGACGGAGAGCCTACGGATAATGCTGCTAGGTTTTACAAATGGTTTACTGAGGTCAGCAACTCACATATCATCTGTGTACAATATTTAATGGGTTTAATTAGTATTTATATGTATTAATCTTCAGGGAAGCGAGAGAGGTGATTGGATTCAGCAACTTACATATGGTGTCTTTGGTTTGGGTAACCGTCAATATGAGCACTTCAACAAGGTAAGATTTGTTAGAAGGATTTTCCTGTTTCTGATCGATCTCTTTCACAAATGAACTCTAATAATTTGATGGCACTTGTTGTAACAGATAGGAAAGGTACTTGATGAGCAACTCAGCGAACAAGGTATGTGCTGTTATGATATGGTTTATGTAGCAGCTTCTTTGCTGCTGTTTCTGGTGAGTGCTTCTTAACGTGATCAGATTGGAAAAATGTAAAAATCATCTTCTGTTGACAATGAGCCAATACGATGCCTCAGTAAAATCTGTGAAATAATTTCTTATCTGAGGCAAGGACCTTGAAACAAATTTTACTCAATTAATGGTCCTTGAAACTTCCCTTTTTGGTTTCTTAAGCCAATACTTTGTAGGTAAAGGGAAAATGTGTAAATTACCTAGCGCATAACCTCCACGGTAATCATAGATTACACCTATCTTTAGTTAGTGCAATTTCTTTGGACTTCTAACTTGTACAGCCCTTGAAATTTTTATTTGTGGCCTATGTCTGACTATGGGAAAGCATTGTGTGATCTAAAGCGGATGTTAGCCTTACAGCTAGTGTGTCTTTGGAGGGAGAGGATAAAAGGAGAGTGGGAAACAATCCATCACTATTGTGAGAAAAGTTGTGTCTTCTGTTTATTGTGTCACAAGAGAATGACCTTTGTGTTTTCTGTGCGTTTTATGATGTCATATAAGCTATATGATGTTCCCTAGCATCAAGGCATCAGACTATGCACCTGTTCTTATAGGTGCATCGTGCAAACCTTCCTTTTCCTTCTTTATTTCCTATCATAAAGAAGGCACAGTCCTATTATGTACATTCAACATTATCATCACTAACAATATGCAAGTTGTCTTTCCCACCATCTAATTGCCACTCAGAAAAAGAGGGGGTGGGGTGGAGGAACCCGAGTATCCTGGCACAGAATGGAAAGTGGAAAGAGAAGTAGTGTTCTGTTTGGTTAAAAAACTTAAAATCAAAATCTATCTTCTAGGTTGTATTAGTTTCTTACCTGGGTCGAAAATATACCCTGCTTTGAGCAGTTAAGGTATTGTAATCAACTTTCTGCTATCTTGTTTGTTTCTTTATTGGCACATAATCGAGTGCCCTTAACTTTGAAATATTCTTCTAAAGTTTTCTTCATTTCACTAGATCACCTTTAGCTTGTCAGATTATCCACCTGAAAGAAATTATCATGAATTTTGATAAGACAATCTGGCTGATTTGAGACTTAAAGCGGTGTAGTCACCATTGCATGGAAGATGCTTTCTCATCTTTAATTGCCAAAAAAGAACGCTTTCTCTTCTTTTGATTTGCATCAACCTGTAATTCAATTTTTATTTGACCAACACAGGTGCAAAGCGTCTTATTCCTGTGGGCTTAGGCGATGATGATCAGTGCATCGAAGATGATTTTTCTGCTTGGTATGCTGTCACATCATCTCTCTCTCTCTCCATTCATCCATCTATCTGTCTGTCTTTCTACTGAGAGTGAAAATAGAGGGTCTTCTTAGAAATGGAACTCCCAATCTCTCATCATAAAAATGAGGACAACAAAAAAATGCTTTGGCATAATATGAAAATGGTTGTCATTTATGGATGAACTAGAGGTGGTCCATCCTTTCTTATAGCATTGTAATAATTCTAGACAAAGAAGGATCTTCATCTATTTATTTATTATTTCTGGGGATAAATTCAGAAATGTCATTAGTAAAAGATGTGTTAAGGCTATTACCCTGTGTACATTGTGTATGAGTAAGGCATGCATGCGCAAAAAGAAAACAGAGAAAACACACACCTGCATGCACACACATGGAGTATCCATACGATCCATACTAGATCTGACCAATTACCCATCCTATCTCTTCTACGTTCTTGACAGCCTGTCTTTATCTCAATAGTCTTTCAGTGGCATGCTTCGGTCTTCTTCCTTATTACTTAGAAAAAGTGAGTCACCAATTCAAGTACAAGATACTATTATTATTGTTTAGACAATTAGATATCTAACCTGTAATCGCAATGACTCAATTGCAAGAGCGGAACTCTATCAATTGAGCTATATCCCTCCGAGCCAAGTGGAGCCCCAATACTTATTTCTCGAATACTTTCATTGCTTCTTCTCTACGAAAAGAAGTTCAGGATCCGTTGGCCTTCTACCTCTTCATGGCATTGCTCTATTAGGCTTTTGTCTATTGGGGAAAATTCCCCACTGTTACCTCTTATAGGAGTTTGGGCCATGACTTAGTCTTAGTGTGATTGATCATCCTCTCGAACTAGCTACTGATTATTGCCTTGGTAAGCTATTGCCTCACTAACTAACTAATCATATGCAAGCTTCTCTTCAAGTGGATTCCTCCTTTTGCTCCTTAGTCTATGGAGTATTAGCAGCCGTTTTCAACCCTTGTTCCACTCCCAAGGATAGGTTCTTACATGTTGATGCTCTTAATAACAAAAGGATGCATAGTTTTACACATTGATTTACAAGCGCATTTTAACTCTAATATATACTATGCCAAAAAAAAAAAAAAAATCCTAAGGACACATTTCACCTCCAAGGCTTGATTTCCCATTCTCCTTCTTTCTTCCCTTACATATTATACTAACACCCTAGAGACAATCTTCCACTCTGGTCTTGTTATGACATGCGAACTCGTCAAGAGGGATGAGAAGCCATTTGTTGGAAGATGCATATTAGGAGGTTAGAGGAGATGGGATTGAAGGTTGATCCATAGAGGATCAAGCATACTTGCATTTAGTTCAAGATGCTCATGCAACTCCTCCTCCTTGCTACATATATAGCATATATCTCGTTGAATCAACGCCGTGGGATATAATGCTTATGGCACATCAAATTATACCAAGGAGCTGGTTGCAGTTGCGCTTGCCCATAGATAGCAAAGTGGGCTATCACTTTGAGAGATAGAACAGTGTTTAGTTTGGGCCTCTAAGCAAAGCTATCACTTTGAGAAGGATTGGGACACTAGAGCTTAAATCTTGTCTTACAATGTCCTGGAGCCTCCCCTAAAGGTCACTCCCAACTTCATCCATCTTAATGGAGCACAAGTGAACTCATTGTCCAGCTAGATGCATAAATATCTCGTTCTCCTTAATAATCCACAAAAGGTACATTTGAGTGCCCATTATATATATATATATTGTAAGGAGATCTAATTTCCATCCTCAATTTCCCATGGAAGAGAGTCTTCACAAATTTTCCTCCAAGATCAGGATACCTAGTGGCCATCATAACATTCAAATTGTTTTTTCCCTTTTTAAGTATCTCAGAGTTTAACCAAGTAGGCCAAAGAGAATCCTCACAACCTGAACAAAGATTACAAAAGTGCTTCAGTTGGACCACTTTATTCCATTGGATCAAGTATAGAATTCCCAAGTGGCTTTCCTTTCTTGGTTTACAAACTTCTTCCCCGGCAGGTTTTGCTTTAGCCCTATTCTCATCACTTCCATTCTGAAGGAAGCATTCCATTTTCATATTCATTTCCTTTGGGCTGTTTTGAGGAAGCATAGAAATAAAATCTCAACAAACTAGTGAGGAAAAGTGGATGCTTTATATTAACTGCATTCTACCAAAATTATCTAGAAAGGAACAAAAAAAAAAAAACTGCATTTCACTCGCAAAAGATAGAAACTTCTCTATCCAATGTCGAACACGTGCCAAGATTCTATCAACAAGGTCTGTGCAATTATTTTTTTGAGACTTGAGGAGCATTCCTAAGTATTTGTTAGGGAGTCCTAATTGAAAATCCCAGTATACTAGGGATCTCATTATGGATGTTAGAGTCAACACCACTTTGAACAACTTTGTTCTTAGAAGGGTTAGCTATAAAACCTATGAGTTCTTGAAATTCTTAGAGCGCTTCTTTTATTCACTTGACTGGCTCTTAGTTCTCCTTTAACAAAAATCATGAGGTCATTTGCAAAGTAAATACAGGTTAATTATTCAAATTTACATCTCTAATGGTATTTGAACCTTTCATCCCTCGTTTTTTTTTCCCCTTAACAAGGAAGAGAAAACCTCCATGACAGGTACAAAGAGATAAGACAAGATTGGTTCCCCTTGGCGAAGCCCACTAGTTGCCCTTCTGGGTTGATGAATAATCTAGGGGAAAAGATGCATTGCATAATTTAATCCTACTAGGGAGGGAAATTTAGGCCCGAAAGATGATGTTTCAAAAAACTCTATCTTATCGCGTCATAAGCTTTAAAAATTTTGACTTTTTGTCACATCTAGCTCTCCTTGCATTTCTGTGATAGCCCTTTACTAACTCTTGTGAGACCATGTCCACTATTCTTCTTCCTCAAATGAAAGCTGTCCCTCCTTGCTTACTGGGAATGGAAGTATAGCATTTAATCTTTCTGCCAAAACTTCAGGAAAAACAATTGTACAAAGTATTACAACTTACTATGGTCTGAAATCAGAAAGAGAGGATGGGTTCTCAAATTTAGGAACAAGCGTTAGAGAGGTACAATTCAGTGGTTTAAGGAGTTTGCTGAGCATGAATGAATCCTTAATGGCTATGGTAACATCCTAACCAACAATGTTCCAAGCTTCTTTGAAGAAATTAATTTTGATGGAAGCTTTGTTTTTTCACCATAGCCCACATGATTTCCTTGACCTCCTAAGTTGGCACTGGCTTCTCAAAATCTCCCTGGAGCCTTTTTGGATTGTGGCAAAACTAATTAACTTTCTAAAATCTAACATTTCCTGTAGATCATGTAGCAACTTAAAAAAACATATAGTATCATCCTTGTGTGAGCTTTGCTGCTGACCTGCTTGTGTGATACGAAAATGAAAGATGACCTGCAAGAAATAGAGAGAAAACAGAAATGGACAGGCCAAAAGTATCTGATCTTGTATTGATGTGTGCTATTTATATACAAAGATGAAGAGCCGTTTCTAACTATCCTAACAGACTTGTAACTAACCTAAAGAGCATGTGCAGAAGAGGAAACCAAAATAATCAGCCTATAAAATGACAGAAAGAATAAATATAATTACAAGCATTCTTCACATCCCCCCATTCAAGTTGGATCTACCCGAAGGCTCAACTTGGCAGTAATAAAATGTAAAGTAGATTGAGAAACTAGTTTAGTGAAAAGATTAGCAAGTTGAAGATTTGAGGGAACATAAATAAGGCTAAGGCTGCCCGCTTGAACGTGAAGTGGACGTCGATAGAAATGTGTTTCGTATGATTGTGAAGATAAGGATTGCACGCGATGAGCTTTGCTGATCTGTTATCACAGCAAAGAGATAAGGGAAACTGAATAGCAACATCAAGGTCCTGAAGCACATAAGAAACCCACAAAAGCTCCTTTGTGACACTTCCAAGACACTAGAGCAGAACCAACAAATACACAATAGTTATTGACAGATTTTCTATCTATAGAAAAGGAACTCAAATCAATATCCAAATAACCAAGTAAAAACAGTGAATTAACAGTGAGATAATACTAGCCAATAGTTGAAGTTCCTTTCAAGTAACGGAGCAAGTGAAGAACTTCTAAATGAGTAATTCGAGGAGAAGAAAGAAATTGGCTAAACTGGTGTATAGCAAAAACTATCTGGTCTAGTCAATATTAAGTAAAGCAATCTCCCGACCAACCTTCTATAAAAAGGATTATCGAGCAATTGACCAGTTGTGTCATCATATTTAGTCACAAGAGGTAGGGGTGTAGCAAGTGATTTTGAACTAGTAAGACTAGCATTAGTTAACACATCAAGTAGGAACTTGTGTTGATTAATCAATACCCTTGACTCAGTATGACAAATCTTCAAACCAAGAAAGAAATGAGCAACACCTAAATCTTTTATAGTAAATTTAGAATATAAAGAAGCCTTAAGAGCTGCTATTGAAGCTTTGTTTATTTCAATAAGCAGCATGTCATCTACATAAAGCAAAATAGCAAGAAAACCACCTACACCATTTTTCACAAATACAGAGTAGTCACATTTAGATTGTTGAAAGCCCTGCTTAACCAGGAGTTGTGAAATCTCTATGTTTCATTAGTGAGAAACTTGCTTCAAGCCATATAGAGATTTCTTGAGTTGACACATTTGATTAGGATTAGCCTTAATATATCCTAAAGGTGGGTGTGTGTAGATTTCTTCAACTAAATGTTCATATAAGAACACATTGTTGATATCAATTTGACAGAGTGGCCAGCCCTTAGCAACAGCAATAAAAATGCGAACAGAGCCAAGCTTCACTATTGGAGAAGAGTTGTTAATGTAATCTTCTCTAGTAACTTGGGTAAATCCTTTGGCTAGAAGGCGTGCCTTATAGCGCTTAACAGTAACATCTTGGCGATATTTAACCTTAAAAACCCACTTATTATTGATTGCCTTCTTGCCTCTAGATAATTGAGTAAGTATCCAAGCGCCATTTTTCTCCAAATCTTCTAATTCTCGATTCATGGCATTAATCCACTCATTATGTTTAATTGCTTTTGAATATGAACTTGGTTTAGGGATAGTTAAAACATTAGCCAATGAAGTAACATAGCTAAGAGGGTAGTGTTTGAATATGGAAGAATCAAAATAAGTGCATCTTCAATATGAACACAGTGGACATCATGTAGAAAATCCTTAAGCCATTGTGGAGGATATCTAGTTCGAATAGAGTGTTTAGGAGAAGAAGAAAGTGATGAAGAAGTGGTATCTGATTGCTGTGCAATGTAATCGAAGTCAGTTGTATGAGAAATGTTAGCAGTTGGAAGAGAAATGAGTGGATGAGATGGAGGAGTACTAGCTGATTATGAAGAAAACTCCTGACTAGACACTTTAAAAGGAAAGATGGTTTCATAAAAAAGAACATCACGACTCATAAAAATTCTCTAGGCAATCAGATCAAACAACTTATGACCCTTTTGGCCTGAAACATAGCCTAAGAAGATGCCTGAAACATAGCCTAAGAAGATACATTTCAAGCCTTTAGGTTCAAGCTTATCAAAAGATGTAAGATGTTTGATAGCAAAACATAAGCATCCAAGTGTTCTAAGATGATTTTAGTTAGGTTTTGTACTTAAAGATTAACTCATATGGAGTTTTCCAATTCAACAAGGACATAGGCATTTGATTGATTAAGTAGGTGGCAGCTAGGATACATTCTCTCTAATAGACTTTGGGTATATTAGCTTGCAACCTAATAGCCTAAGTGGTGTCTAAAAGATGCTTAGGCTTTCTATCTACCCTATTATTTGTTGGAGGGTATAGGTCATAGATCTTTGATGTAAGATACCAAGGTTGTCAAACAATGATTTACAAGAGTAAGACAAACTCTGACCCATCATCAGTCCTTATTACCCTAGGAACAACTTTAAATTGAGTATGAACATAAAGAATTTTACCAGGATAGAATATACTTGGGACTTGTTATTCAACATATAAGTCCAAGTACATCTACTGAAGTTATCTAAAATTATTAAGAAATAGTCGGCACTTGTAAAAGAAGTCAATTGATATGGCCTCCATAGATCTATGTGTAACAAATTAAAAGCTTCTTCTATCCTCCTTTCACTTTGATTGAATGGTAGTCTATGTATCTTTGCAACATGACAAACATCACAGCATGTGTTTTTCGAAGAAGTATTATAGAGACCCAAATGTTATAGTTTTGAAAAAGAAATGTAACCTAACCAAGGATGCAACAATTGAGCTAGATCAGAATTATTACATTTGAAAGGATTAGCAATAAAAGAATCACCTCTAGCAGGTGCTTTACAATCTAAGACATAAAGGCCATTGAGTGCTCTAATTGAAGCAATACACTTATTGCTTTGGTCCTAAAAATTGCATGAGCAAAATATAAATGTAATAGTCAAATTTTGATCTAGTATGAGTTTGCTTACGGAAGGTAAGCTATGTGTGAAGTCGAGGACCAGAAAGACATTGTGTAAGACAAGGTTAGGTGTAACATTTGCTGTACCAACAAGAGTAACATGTTTATAAGTTTCATAAGGCAATTTGATAGGTATTGGTTTAGGTAAAGTTCGTTTTTGTGATAGTAAGGACTCATGTGGTGTCATATGATTAGTGGTACCTATATCTACTATTCAAGAACTAGAAATAATATTCAAAGTATTAAAACACTGAGATTGAGTAGAAATAATACCTATTGAGTGAATCGTATTCACTTTTGCACTGCTTTATCCATCATTAAATGTATTACTTTTGAGAAGCTTCATCATCCCTTGACACATCTTATGGACTATAGTTGAATCAACGGTAGAACCTCCTTTATTAAAAGTAGCATTAGAATCACAAAACTCATAATCAAAAGGCGATTCATGAGTGAGGTACTCTTAAATTTCTTTGAAATTCTCTTCCCGTTGTACCAATTTGGATAGCCAATGATCCAAAAACATGACTCTATAGTGTGTCCATCAAATTTACAATGCTTACAATAGCCTTTACTTGTAGCTAACCGAGTCTTTCTTTTATCATTAGACTCCTTGTTAGTATAGCAAGCCATTGCATCTATTTCAGAGTTAATACCAGATGTGATTTGCCTTTGTGTTTTAACTTTTTGTGCTAAAGAAAAGGCAGGATTAACAGAAGGAAGTGGATCCATCCCTAAGATTTGGCTTCGTACATGCTCAAAGCCATTAGACAATCCCATAAAAAATTGAATTAACTTGTGTTTTGAATCATATTTTGCTATCTTAGCACGAACATCACAGGTACAATAGGCCCAACGGCCACAAGTACATTTAGGATAGAGTTTCAAAACTTGTAATTCATCCCATATCTTCTGCAATTTGTTGTAATAGATAGTGACTAGCATATTTCCTTGCTTCAGACTAAAAGTTTCTTGCTGCAATCGATAAACTAGAGGTCCATTTGTGTTCATATTGTTCCTTTATCTCAAGCCAAAGATCACATGAAAATTGAACATACAGATAATTTAGTGACATATTAGAATTCATAGAATTTAGGAGCCAAGAATGCATCACGTAATCACATCTAATCCATTTGATTAAATTTGGAGAATCGTCCTTAGGTCTTGCAATTGATCCATTAATAAAACCAAGCTTCAATTTAGCTCCTAGTCCTAATTTTATAGATCTACTATACGCAATAAAATTCTTCCATTGAACGTAACATTTCCAAGCATCATATTTGGATTATTAGATCCAGAGAGAGAGAATGGATTGGTACTAGTTTGCTTAACTATTGCCATATCAAATCGATTGAGATCAGAACGAACTTACTAGATTCGTAGAGAACAGAGTATATGATTGGTCACTGCTCTGTTACCATGTGAGCTTTGCTGCTGACCTGCTTGTGTCATACAAAAATGAAAGATGACCTGCAAGCAATAGAGAGAACAGAAATGGACAGGCCAAAAGTATCTGATCTTGTATTGATGTGTGCTATTTATATACAAAGATGAAGAGCTGCTTCTAACTATCCTAACAGACTCGTAACTAACCTAAAGAACATGTGCAGAAGAGGAAACCAAAATAATCAGCATATAAAATGACTGAAAGAATAAATATAATTACAAGTATTCTTCACACCTTGATCTCATTAGATGAGGAGAGGAGACTGCCATCTGCCCTATGAAGGGTGCGAATACTATTTCAGTTATGATGTTGTCTTAAGGAATATAGAATAAGGTAGTGCATCACATCATTAAGTGAGGGCCAATTGATTGAAAAAGTTTTCCTCAGTTGACTTAGGAAATAGAAATCATGTTGGAGATTATGTGTTGTTATCTTTCTTACTGCATATTTTTAAGAAAAGATTCTATTTGCATTATGGTTAAGAAGATGTTTGTCTGAGTACCTTGCTTGTTAAAAATCCATTCTATAGAATGGTAATTAGGTTGCTTTTTCTTTTCTTGTTTCTTACCCTTTGACATAAGCTTTCTGTTCATTTCATGTGCCTTTATTTTATAGCAACAATACTCGTTTTAAATGTCGACAAATAATACTTTTGTTGCATTTAAAAAAAAAAAGAACTAATAAAGAATGTGGAGAATTGCTGTAGGGTTGGTCTGTTTAATTGTATTTGTTGAAGGCTGCAGGAATTTCAAATTTTATTGAGGAGTATCACGATAGATGATATATCCTCAGATATTGTATACTTTTTTGAGTGGTTGTTTGAAAACTTTTAGTCTGTTTAATTATCTTTCTTGAAGGCTGCAGGAATTCAAATTTTATTTAGTATTATGATAGACAATATATCCTCAGATATTGTATCCTTTTTTTAGTGGCTGTATGAAAATTTTTAGTCTGTTTAATTATCTTGGTTTAAGATTGGGGGAATTCAAATTTTATCTAGGAGTATTATGATAGACAATATATCCTCAGATATTGTGTACTTTTTGAATGGGTGTATGAAAATTTTGAGTCTGTTTTATTGATCACTACTTTTGCAGGAAAGAGCTATTGTGGCCTGAATTGGACAAACTTTTGCGGGATGAGGATGACACCAGTAATATATCCATTTCATATACTGCTACCATTCCTGAATATCGTGTGGTGATTCATGATGGCACAGTACCAGTGGATGAGTCTAATCTCACTAACATGGCAAATGGAAGCCCCCATTTTGATATCCATCATCCATGCAGGTACTTAGAGACGTTAGTGTGTTGTTTTATTAACTTAATGATTATATATTGAAGTTGTCCCCCATTTGTTTGAAGAGTCAAAGTTGCTGTGCAAAAAGAGCTTCACAAAGCTGAATCTGATCGCTCCTGCATACACCTGGAGTTTGATATCTTAGAGACTGGTATCATGTAAGTGAATGAGGATCCATCTTGTTCTTCTTTATCATAGCTGTGAAGTATATGGGACATGAGCTCAATCACATGGAATTTCATTTCTCTACCTGATATAGGAGGATGGACGATTAATGTTAATGGAGATATCACTTGGTTATCATTGAAAGAAGTTGAATAATAGTCCCTTCATTACTTCATTTTTCTGAATTAAGTTCCTCATCCTTCTAAATGAATGAAATTCTATACTTTCAGGACACTTAATAAGTGGAACTTTGTTTTGATTGGAATATCACTCAAATTGTTCTTTTATTCTTCATTCTGCTTTGAGATTACAAAAAAATGTTGTTCTATGCTGCTTTTAGCTATGAAACTGGTGATCATGTGGGAGTCTATGCTGAGAATTGTGATGAGACTGTTGAAGAAGCTGGAAAATTGTTGGGTCAACCTTTGGATATCCTGTTCTCAGTCCATGCTGACAATGAGGATGGTACATCAGTGGGAAGCTCAGTTCCTCCTCCTTTCCCTGGTCCATGCACACTTCAATCTGCATTAGCACGTTATGCAGATCTCTTAAATCCTCCTCGAAAGGTGAAGTACTTTTAGCTTGCTACAGCTTGTCTATTTATGTGGCTGTAGTTGATGACAGTTGCTCATAATGGATCTAAATTAATTTTCAGGCTGCTCTTATTGCTTTGGCTGCACATGCTACTGATCCTGTGGAAGCAGAGAGGCTGAAGTTTCTTGCATCGCCCCAGGGGAAGGTTAATGAGACATTTTTATTCCTTTTTCTCTTCACAAGTACTGTGTCATGAAGTATGTGCATGATGCCTAATTGTGTTATTACCAGGATGAGTATTCAAAATGGATTGTTGCATGCCAAAGGAGTCTCCTTGAGGTCATGGCTGAGTTCCCATCTGTGAAGCCATCACTTGGCGTGTTTTTTGCTGCCATAGCTCCTCGCTTACAGCCTCGTTACTATTCAATATCTTCTTCTCCTAGGTTGGCTCTTTCAAGGAGCCAGTCATGTTCTGGTTAAAAGACTATAAACATTTTGTCTTGCTGACCACTTTTTTTGTGTTTCAGGTTTGCACTGACCAAGGTGCATGTAACCTGTGCTTTAGTCTATGGTCCTACTCCAACTGGGAGGATTCATAAAGGGGTTTGTTCAACATGGATGAAGGTATTAAATGTCCTTCAACACGTATTTACACACAAATTCACTATGTTTATTTCTTTGTACTACTGCAAAGATATTTTATTACTATATTCTTATACTGCTAGGCTAACTCTGCAAAACTCTGCGTGTCTCGATTAGTATTAACTTCCTACTATGTTGGCAAATCAGAATGCAGTACCTGTGGAGAGAAACCATGATTGTAGCTGGGCTCCCATTTTCATTAGGTCATCAAATTTTAAATTGCCTTCTGACCCCACAGTTCCTATTGTCATGGTTGGTCCTGGAACTGGCTTGGCTCCATTTCGGGGTTTTTTGCAGGTCTGCAGGTGATATTTCATTTGTTAAGTCAAGCAGTCATGCTGTGGACTAAATCCAAGAAATTTAATTCTCTTTTTGGCAGGAAAGAATGGCCCTAAAAGAGGAAGGCATCCAACTTGGTCCTGCTCTACTTTTCTTTGGATGCAGAAATCGCAGAATGGTGAGGGTTTTCTTCTTGCTGTCAGAACATTCTGAACCAGACTAAATGAGATTCTAATCTTAGCGTATGGCGGTAGGACTTTATATACGAGGATGAGCTTAATTATTTTGTGGAACAAGGTGTTATAACTGAATTGATTGTTGCATTCTCACGAGAAGGGCCTCAAAAGGAATATGTTCAGCATAAAATGATGGATAAGGTGAGTGGCTGACACTAGAAAAAAGAAGACATTGTAAGGCATTGAAGGATTCTTTAAGATACCTCTTTCATTTTATGGTGCAGGCAGCGCCTGTCTGGAGCCTGATATCTCAGGATGGATACCTCTATGTTTGTGGTGATGCCAAAGGCATGGCGAGAGATGTTCATAGGACACTACATGCTATTGTTCAGGAGCAGGTGCTACTTCTTAATCCTCTCTATGTTAGCATGATTTTTCATATTTCTTTTCAGCTGTACTTTGTCCATTGACTGATCATGCTGTCTGTGAAGTATATCAAGCAATCACTTGAAACAAATCTGCCTAGTTTTTGTTGGATATTACTGAACAAACTGGTCTCTAGAAGGTAGATTGGTAGAGAAACCAATCTGGTCTCCCCTCCCTGCCCCCTCTACCCCTCCCTCTCCTTCCTTGTACATATATATATATATATAATATGTATAAATATATATAGTACTCAAGCAATCTGATAAAAGAATCGATGGTAGAATATCTTTCTTTTCTTGTGAAATTAGTTTTGTCAGCTTCTTATTCCTTTTGGGAAGCTTTCTTTTCTACGGCAATACTTTCTTCTCTTATGAAAGACAGTATCTACGTAGTATGTTAATGTATCTAGATGATGAAACCAAAATTTACTTAGGGACTCCGGAAGTATGTTATAGATGGTGGATTGCCTTCTGAGATGTACTATAGGGAATACGAAAATATTAATTGACTGCAATGATTTTGAATTGAGAAGTCTGTATGTCTCAAATACTTGGTTTAAATTTCAGGAGAGTGTGGATTCGACCAAAGCCGAGGCCATAGTTAAGAAGCTCCAGATGGATGGAAGATATCTCAGGGATGTCTGGTGAATCATTGTTTTCCCCATCCCTCTGTGTGGTCGTGGGTTTTTTCCCACAATACCTCTGCATTCTTTGATTTAAAGATTATGCTACTCTCCTTCAATGCTCCAAGTTCCGGCAGCAGATGTAGATTATGCTGGTGGAACTGAAACCTGGATCAGCTTAAGCTACTAGTCTTTATTCAATGCTCCTTGGCCTTGATAGTCTGATGGGGTTTGAGTTTTCATAGTGTCTTAATGTAAAGTCCTTTTTCTTTCTTTCTGGTCATAGCAGGAAAATGTAGAAGCTAGTGATTGTGCAAGGATAGAAAGTCACAGCAGCAAATCGTGTCTCTTCTTCGGAGATTTTTGAAAAATTTATAATGACTTATTGTTGAGCTAGAATAAAGTTAATGTTACAATTCACCAATGGGATGGGGACTACATTAGGATAACAGATAGTGATCCTTGATGTTACTGGATATTTCTTTTGAAGCTGCATGTAATACTTATGGTTCTTACCTTTACTAATGTTGACACCATCTCTTTATTTTCACCATTGTTATACTTACGAGGAATGTCAATTCTCCTAATTTCTTTCTTTTTGAGTTTTTGTTAACATTAGAAATTATAATGGCAGAATTGTGATCATTAGTATATCAGTTCAGGATCTATAGATGTTGGGAATACCGATAATGTGGATCTAGAAAGGTGGAGATGTTTGGGGAATCGCCAGTGTAACTACTTCCCACAACTAGGGTTTGTTAACCCAATTCCCTCATCCACGTTTGTTTTTGGGTGGTGCTTCATTGATCTGCTGAAGATGATTGGTTTAAATCCCACTTCATTTGGTGAGTGCTTCGTATGTGCGCTTGGTTTGTGAAGATCGACCAAAGAATCCGAATGCAAGTGTAATCCATGGAAAGGGAAGTTCGACTGATCCTCATGAGATGGTTCAAATTGTGGCACTAATAGGATCGAACTTGTTAATAATTTCCTTGCTGAATTGGGTGTGAACCTATTACAGTTCCTACTTGACTTTGTTCCTAATTACACTACGATGAAATTTAAGATTTAGGGCTCTTTATTAAGGGAGAATTTTAGATATCTAAGTAGTTGCTTGCTTATTATTATGATTAGAAGTTGCACGCACAGCGTTCATTCAGTCAAAACACTTGTATGCAATAACTCACCAATTCCCTGCTCAAAATGTTCTAGAAAGCAAGGCATAAGAGGACAAGGGGAAAAAAAAAAAAGAAAAATTGCAATTTTTAAAAGTAATTCTTATAATAGGATTGGCCATAAAATAATTTTAAAAATATGACACTTTCGAAATCGTGAAGTGAATGAAATCATGCGTTCACAACATGATTTCTCTTATTTAAGTGAAGTAATGTTTTGCGTGCAAGATTTCATCGTCACAAAGTCAGGCTAGCACTTTTTTCCTCTCATTTGCGCATGCCACATGTTTGAAAGAGAAAAGAAGCAAACACGAGAACCAATAAAAACTCACTGAACCAACATAAAAGCATACAGACCTAGCCTCAAATCCACCATATTTAGTTCATCTAACCTCCTATTTTGTGAAGAATGAAAACGTCTTTCAATCTGAAACCCATATTTACGGAAAGTTCTTTTTTTTTCTTTTCTTTTTTCTTTTCAATTTTTGAGTAATGTACATTGTATATTTGCTGTTACTCTAGTAATTTGTATTTGTGTTGTGTTTTTTGTTGAATGTAATATGTATTTGTTGAAGAAAGTTGAGTTGTATGCAACATGCTCGACGAAATGTGTGGACGGTTCACTTTTTTTTTTTTTAATTTTATTTTTTGGCCGAATTATTTTTTAGTTACAATGTATGTATTAAACATCAAAAGTGTCTTGTAAGATGCTTGTTCACATTTTAAAGATGTGTCATTTTGATTAATGTGAAGATGATCAAAGATGTGTTTGTAAAATGCATGTAATTTGTATCCTCTAGCTGGAGATGAATTTTTTAGTAATATTTACGATGAAGGAGAACCGTTTTTTTTTTTTTTTTTTAAATTTATGTATCTAGGTTGCAAGTTCATTTGCATTCTTTACCACTCGCACAATTAAGTTTGGATTGTGTTAATGCTTTTGTTTGTCTTAGCACAAAGTGATCCTGTTTTTTTTGGGTGAGGGGGTCAGTTTCGTGTATCTAATGGAAAAGAAAGAAATTCTTTATAGTTCCATTTAAGTAACTATAATGCAAGCATGTAAATTTCCATGTTTTTGCGAATTAATGTATAAATATTTTCATTTTGCAATCTTTTGACAATTTTTTATGTTATGTATATATAAACCAAAGTTTTATTATTTAACTATAACCATTGTGTTGTTGAAATGGTGGACACCTTTAAATGGAAATGTATTATGTTAGGGTGATTTGGTATGCTCATGTGAATATTGTGGATGGAGATTGTAGGGTGCTCTATAATGAACACCCGGTGACAATGGTGACGATATTAAGTAATGCAAATAATTAGTAGTTTGTAGGAATCGTATGCAATTGCCTTTGAATTGACAAGATAATGCACCAGATTGAGCCATAAGTGTCCATCTAATGGAGGAAGCCAGGTTTGTTATTGTGCTATGCTTATGAGTAATGATTATGATGTGCAGTTGATGCTCTATTCACAATTAGGGGAGGTCACCTCGAGGGAGGGAGGGAAAGCAGTATGAGCCTCGTAATCCTATTCACAATTAAGGGAGGTCACCTCGAGGGAGAGAGGGAAAGCAGTATGAGCCTCGTAATTCTACGTGTTGAATTCTTAACGAGTGATTTAGGGCATATGTGAAAATAGATCGATCGAGACAATACTTCAACAATAGGTTCTAAGAATTAGACAAGGACACCCTATAGATCTAGATTGTGGAAATATAATAAAATAATAATATTATAACCAATAATAGTTAATTTTACTAATTTATATTGTATTGTATTTTACTAGACATAAACACTTAATTTAGGTAACAAAAATTTATTAAATCTTAAAGATAAAATATTGGGACTATAAAATTATAGAATGAATTAATATGTAAAAGTAGCTCATGCATCCCAAGTATAACTATTACATATAAATATTTACCCATAATTGCCTAAAATACTTGAAATTGTGTAAAATTAACTAAAATTTATTAAGAGAAGTAGAAAAAAATTATTAAAAATTCCTAAACTATGGTTTAGGGTTATATGATATTCTTAAGAATATTTTACTCTGAAATATTTTTATATGTTTTATTCGAGAAAAATTTTAGTTTGTAAAATTTTTAAGTAAATATAAGATATTCTTAAGAAATTACATGAAACTAACCAGTTTTTATAGTTGTTTTAAATAATCTTATGAGTGTAGTCTTATAACTAAACTTTTTCTAGAACATCTTTATATTGCATGTGAGAATTGTATGAGGAGTTTTCGGATAAAAATATTTTCGATAATTTTTAAGAATTTTTGGACCTCTAAATTTTGGAGAAAAATGCTATTTTTTGAAAATTATGTACACTTAACATTGTAGAAAATCATTTGTTCCTGTTTTGGAGTTCATATGAGTTATATTCTACTTTAGAATATGATATGAAGTTGTGTGGCTTGAATTGTAGTTGAATCATACGTCAATTACTAGTTATGGACTTAATGCATTAAATTAGGAATATGAGGGTTTGGAAGTTTTGGTGATATGATAAACTTGTTGAATGATCATGTATTAACATGTGTGTAACCAAAAATATGATGTTGGAATTAGTTGCTTGGAATAAACTTGTGAGGTGAATCTATTCTGAGGGTTCTTCAAATAGTTGATTTGGTAAAGAAAAGAACTTAATCTTTCGTTTAGAGGTTGGTTGGTAAAAGGAACTTAACTATACCTATGCAGTAAACTTATTCAAGAAGTTATTTGGTAAAGGAAATTGTTGACATCAGATTTTTGTCTCGATGAATAAACATCTGCAGAACGAGAAAACGGCTATAGGGGGCATTAGATAATGCTCCGATATGACCGCTTTAATGCCTAAATTAGCCCTATTGTGATGAAAGAATAAACTATCAAGTGATATGAGAGGAAAGAGAATGGAAAAGTGAGTTCCCTTACTTGGGAGCTTTGTTTGGTATTTATAGTAAGTGACTAGATATGTATACCTAAATGGGTCCTAAGAGTTAGACTTAAGCCTAAACATTATTAATTTAGGCCTTTGGCCTATTTTACTGTAAAATGTTATCAATATTTGCCCTTTACTCTCTTTGATGACAAGTTCAACAAATAGGGTATTTAAAGAGGCTAATTTTGTTAGAGTTTTATAAGAGTTTGTAATCCAAGGCTTGAAGAGGCCATAATGCTTGATGAAGCAAAGGCCTAAAAAACACAAAAGTTAGAAGTGACCAGAGTGCTTATAAATATTATTATGCCTAAAAAGGTGAGAGCTTAAAGAAGCCAGAGCACCTAAAAAGGTGAAGGCCTGAAAAGGCCAGTGTGCTTGAAAAGGCTAGGAAAGTATGCATGCAGTCCGAACGAAGCATAATCTATGCTAAATAAAGTCACAAGATAGGCTAGTTGGCCTTTGGCCTACTAATGTATAGGACTTTAGCCTATTTATTTGTTATTCGTACAAAGGATTAGATTAGAGTGTTTATCATGTTGCTGTTTAATGGCTTAGGGCTTTCAAGTTGCTCATTGTTTATTCGTTAGACTTATAGCATTATGCTCATTGTCAATTGATAGCTCAAAGCTTATAAGTGGCTCGTTGTCCTTTCTTAAGATTTATAATGTTATGCTTGTCACCCTTAAGTGATTTAAGGCTCTTTATCTCATCATCCGAATTTTCCTTTAGACTTAGAGATTTACATATTTCCATCTCCTATTGTCCGTTAGACATAGGACTTAGAGATTAGCATTTTATATGATTTGCTCGTAACCCAGAAAGTAAAGGGTTTAGAGCTATTGATGAGTAGTCCGTTAGCAAATTATATTTGCATGGGCTTAAAGCGGAGAGCATTTCTTTATCCCCGACTTGTTTTTGAGTCTTCATATCCATCTTAAGTGGACACAGAAAAAAGCTAGCTAAAAATTGAAAAAATCACTATAATTGTCGAATAGTCGATACTTTCATTGTTAGGCTTGTTAAAGTTTATATCACGGAGCATCATATAGATAGATAATACATAATCCAAGAATCAAGCATGAATACTAATAATGGACTATCACAAGTCACAATGTAAAATTTACGTCTTTAAGAATAAATAATGAACATGTCATAAATAGTAGTAGTGAAATTTTATTCTATCTTTCATCAGTATGAGTCAACGTGTGAGTGACTACTCAAAGCTTGGTAAATTGGTGTTGCATACTCAAAATTACTACTTTGTAGTTGTTGGTTGTAGAGCTTTACTCGATATAACTTTGTGTGCCAACTTTTGATTGCACAGTAAGCTGATGAAGCTCGGCCTCAAGTGCATGCTGCTTGGCCTCGTGGTTGTCTGTCCATTGTCGATGTGTTGCTTGGCGTTGGAGTACATAGCTTGGTCGATGAATTTAGTAGCTGTTCTACAGCAAAGTGCACTACTCAGGACTTCAACTTGGACTTCACATGTAGCTCTTCTGTACAAAGTCAACGTGACACCAAGGAGTAGACTAACGTGTGTTCGTCTAGTTCAACTGCCTGGCGTCCGTTGGGGAAAGTTTGTTGGAGTTTGAATTCGTTGGGAAGCAGCTTAACATTTCTGATTCTTTAGTTCAACATTGTGTGTCTAGTAGCATAGTGTTGCTTTTTAGATATCGTATAGTGAAGAGATTGAACATTGCAGCTTGGCCTTGGGGGCATTGGAACTTTTATCAAACAACTCGGTCATCGACTTTGGGGACTCGAACTTGCCTATCAACCATTCTTGCGAAGTCGGCTTGCTTTGATAAGGTCAAGAAAAGCAAAATACATCGTCCTATCTCTATTAACAATTTCCACGTGTTAAAAGTGGATCTCACTTTCAATGGGGTAATGTGACTAATTCAATCCCCATATATCAAATATGGCTTATTGCAATGGATTGCTCGGCCACTCGTCCACCGTCCAATTCGCTGCAATTCGTGAGCTTAAAACAGCTTGGACTCGCTGTTCGGCAAATTGTGGTCGGCTTGGCTTGGTAAGTGCAGCTGCTGTAGTGTTCAGCTCAGCAAGTGGAGTAAACGAAACGGAGCTAGGGAATCCATAAAGCAAGTTATCCAGGCCAATGGACGAGCTTCGGCCATTGTTGAATGGCTTCGGGTTGAAGGTACTGATAGTGTTCGTGCACTTGATGATCGTGCCACCATCAATCAGCGAAAAGTCACGGAAGATACATCAGCTATATTCAGTAAGGCAGACAAGGATAATTCTGGGACACTGACTGCCAAAGAAGCTCGCGAATTCATTGCTGATATGTGTGAAAGATACCCTCTAGTAGAGCTATACTTGAAAAGTAAGAAATTGAGCGATATCGTGGATCTATTGAAAGAATCCAAAGGAGGCATTGCAGAAGATGCAATTGAATTGAATATTGAAGAATTTAAGGCTGCTCTTTGTTCAC
This sequence comes from Lumnitzera littorea, assembly GCA_024138015.1. NCBI lineage: Eukaryota > Viridiplantae > Streptophyta > Magnoliopsida > Myrtales > Combretaceae > Lumnitzera > Lumnitzera littorea. Next base: position 37,337,899 of record JAMXBB010000012.1, read on the forward strand.
TCAGGTCTCAAATTGCTCGGAGCTTGGTGTGTCTGAAATGGCTTGGAGCTCGGCGAGTAGAGAAGCCGTGTAAGTTGTTTAGTCACGTGAGCCAAAATTAGATTAGTTTAGATTAGAAAAATAATAGTTTAGTTTTTTTTTTAATATATGCAGTTAGATATTGGTTTTGATATTAATAATAATTAGTGAATTGGTTAAATATTAATTTCATCTTAGGTATTAGTTGAAAGTATAAATAGTTTACATAAAAATTAAATTAAAAAAATAATAGTTTTGTTTTCTTCTAATATGTGTAGTTAGATATTAATAACAATTAGTTAATCAGTTAGATATTAGTTTCACATTAAGTATTAGTTGAAAGTATAAATAACTTTTATAGGATTGTAATAAAATTATTTAATTATTTTCAATGAAATTTAAGAATTTCTTTTGAATTCTTTTGTGGAGATTATCCTTATCTTGAAAAAAGGAAATTAGAACACTATCTTGTCTCAAATAAAGAGAATTTTATATTTTTAACAAAAAGAATACGAGCCTTCTACATAAATAGGCTTAACAATGGTGCTTTCATTGAGAGAACCAGCGGAAATGAAAAAATCGCTCATGCGAATATTAAAATGTACGGAGAAAATGTAAGAGGAAATCAAGGAACTTTGAAAAAATATAAAGGAAATAAGAGGAGATATACAATTATTGAAGGAAAGTTGTAAATGTTTATAAGAAGCAATGATGGAAGACATGGAAAAAAAGTAAATAATATACTAAAAAGAAAAAGATGCAATGGTAACTATAGAAAATATGAGTGTAGAAAATTTACAAAAAACAAAACAATTTGTTACAAAGAATGATACTAAAAAAGTAGAGAATATAATGCAAAAAACTAATGCAAATAATGATTGAAAAAATATGAATATGGGCATTCCTAATACCAAAATATTAGAGAAAATGTATTTTCCCATAATTGGCTTTGTGCAAACAATGATGTCAAAGATAGAAGTTGATATGAAAGATCTAATTGGAGAACAAAAAGTTACGACGATCATGATGCTCAACAACTCCAATTATGAATGAGAAATATGCAGATAAAGAAATTTTATAAATCAAGCTTTAGACTTTGCAACATATGAAAATTTTGGGCTAGAAGAATAAGAAAATATTCTAGTGATCTTGAAGAATAAAGTATATATTGAAGATATTGTTAATGATATTTTAATATTACTAAATCATATCAGTTAGTGATTCTTGTATTGAATTTTTCTTCTTAGAACCTTGTTAAGGTTCTTAAAAAAGGGTTGGGTAAATTGTTATGATCCAAAATTATATTAGAAAAATAATAATTTAATAGTTTAGTTTTTTTTTAAAATATATGTAGTTACATATTAGTTGATGGTAGTTTTGATATTAGTAATAATTAATTAGTCAGTTAGATATTTGTTTCATATGAGGTATTAGTTGAGAATACAAATAGCTTGCATAGGATTGTAACAAGATTATTCAATCGTTTTCAATAAAAATCAAGATTTTTTTTTTAAATTCTTTTATGGAGATTATCCTTATCTCGAATAGAGGAAGTTAAGAGATTACCTCATCTCGAATAAAGGGAATTTTATATTTTTACAAAAAAGAAGAAGACAATTCCAACCTTTTACATAAATAGGCAACTTTGTGCGACTTGGATAAGCTTACCCAAGAACCACATTGGAATGCTCTTTGCGTGCTTGTCCTTAGCCGTATCTCACTCAAATGCAAAAGGGTACAACTCAGCAAAACCATCGCATGCAACTCAGCAAAACCATTTGTAAAGATAGCTTGAGGACTCCGATGAACTTGCACGGCATTATGAAAAGCACACAAGAATTAGCATCTTTGACTGTGGAAATGGGTTGGCATTACGATGAATAGCTCGAAAATTACATAGCTTTTGCCAATTAGTTTGATAACTTAACTCCCAACCAAATAGCTCAGCCATGCGGTAGCTAGCTCAATTGTGCTGTTAGTGCAATTGCTCGAAGCTCGGAATCCGAAGCACCAATAGAGAACAATCGTTCGTATTTTTGATCTTGGAATTTGGCAACCTCCAAGCTTGCTTAGGAGACATATCCTCAAATGGATTTCCTTTATTCTCGGATGTAAGATGGTTGAAGAACACTTATGTAGCTCGCATATGCTATCTATATGGGGCTCGGATTTTGCTTAGCTATAGCTCAGCAAAGTTAGATCTGATTAGAGATGAAACTTGAATGTTTACACCACTGGTTAGAAAGAACTTATAGAGGGTGAGTGACAAGAATCGGCCTTCGACAATATCCAAGTCGAGTCCTGTCAATGCTTACCAAGGCTGAGTTGCAGTCAAAAGGATGAGGGAAAAGAAATAAATACTCGACATCAACTTTGTCGTTAGTCAAGGTGCCACGAAACCGTAAGGTTGAGGATATGAGAGCAAAGAACCACTGGGCATGGCACTAAGAAACTCGTGTTGACTGAATCTAAAACTCAGCAATTGTTGGTCAACCTCTCTGGTGTCTCAGCCAAGCCATGCGAGAGTTTAAGGACTCCTTCCCAAACCTATACATCAAATTGCCGACCCCATTCGGTTTAGATACTACTACTCCCAGGACATGTCGAGTGACTGCATGCCGACTTTTATAAAACGCACAGTTTTGTATTCTTGTATATGTTTTCCTTTATTTTATTTGTGGGCCCAATTATTTAGGATTTAAGGCCTTATATATTATTTACAATTTTACCACTAGGGTTTAGGATTTGCTATAAATAGCAACATTTGTACAGATACATAAGCAGAGAGATAGATAGATAGATATATAGAGATATATATAGAGAGTGAAACTTTCCTTTTTTGAGTAAGGCTATACTTGAGTTAGCATTTATTGGATTATCAAGTGTTGATTAGACTCTTTAATCGTTCTTACGTTCTTATCAATCTTGTTCTCAGATTGTGGTGAACACCTTTATTTGAACTAATTAATGAGTTGCATTTAACCTTCATTTGAAACCTCAAGCAACATTTAGTGTTTGTGAGTCGTATCGAACTTTATTTTGAGCTCAAACCCCTAATTGTGTTTGTGTCTTGGTGAGTTATATCCATTTATATTCACCATAACAAACCTTCTTGTTCCTCGTACCTATTTTCTTTTGAATGCCTATTTCTGCTCATTCGAGATCCACTGCCATTTCTTTTTGGATCGATCATTTGATTCCTTATCATATTGGTATCAGAGATTTGACCCTTATCATATTGGTATCAAAGTTGTGGCTCTTATCATATTGGTATCGAAGCTTTGGGGAGACACGCGTACTAGTGTTTTTCAAAGCAGATTTATAGTTTTAACATTTCTGTTAATCATTGTTCTGTAGTGTAGTATGCTATTTGTAGTAATAAGTAGCTACAACAGTTAAGTAGTGGTTGTTTCTGAGTTATTGTAATTTTGTTTTGTTGTTTCTTCAATTTTTTGGTAAATTACTATATAAACAAGAATGTCGAAGGATAGTGTCAACAACACTGGAGACAGTCTTCGTAGAAGCTTGAGGCGACGTGTTAACAACTTAGAATATCAGATTTAGAATCTTACTAACTCTATCTAAGAACTCACTGAATTAGTCATGGGTCGCAGACAGGATGGCCGAGAGGGAAGAAGGGAGAGAACACCTACAAGTGAAAGTAGTTCTAATGAACTTGATTATGATGACCGACAGCGGAGAAGAGTTACCGAGTCGAAAAAAAGAGAAAACCATCCAGTACCGAGAGGAAGAACTGATAAGAGTGTTGACTTTGAAACAAATCAAGAAGCTTGGAGAAGAGAGCTGAGGCCGAGAAGGAACATGGTAGAGCAAAGCTCTAATAGAAGTGGTCGAATCGAGGAGAATCAACTAGCTTGAAATGCAAGGGATGAAACCCGAGTACCTGGCCGAGGACTTGACAATATAAAGCTTAAGTTACCGACCTTCTGTGGAAGTAGTCGACCTGAAGAGTTCCTTGACTAGGTTTCCAGAGTCGAGAAATTGTTCGAGTGCTATGAGTGTGATGATCGAACAAAGGTTAAGCTGGCTTCACTATTCCTTATTAAATATGCGAGTCTTTGGTGGGATAAGCTGGTTGCCAAGCGAGATACTGAAGGAGAAGAGCATATCAGGACTTGGAAGCTCATGAAAGGATTGATGAACCAATGCTTTGTGTCAACTTATTTCAAACAGGAGATGTTCTATGCTTTCCAACACTTGAGGCAAGGTCGAAATATTGTTGAAGAGTATTTGTAAGAGTTTGAGACCATGATAACAAGATGTGAGATTGCTGAGTCACAGAACCGTACCATTGCTAGATTCTTTAGTAGACTCCGAGACAACATTGCTGACATAGTTGAAGTGCAGCCGTTCAACTCTTTAGACGAGCTAATTAATTAGGCATTAAGAGTAGAGAGGCAGAGGAGAAGAAGACATTAAAGGCCAAGTAGCTACCCTCAATAAGGTAGCCTTGAGCTTAAGAGGTATGCTTAGAGAAGGCAAGAAAAGAAGATAGAGAAAGGAGAGCCTAGTCAACCAACCCATGCTAAGAAAAAGATTGCTGAGAAAGAGAAGGCACTCGGCAATAAGGCCCGAGAAGTGAAGTGCTTAAAATGCATAGGCTACAAACATATTGTGTCTTGATGCCCGAATAAAAGGGTCATGGTCTTTAAGGGCGAAGGGCCTAAAGCTCAAATCGAAAGTCAGATTGACAAGAGTTCTAAGGGCTAGTTGATAGAAGAAGATCTCTATCCCGAGGATCTCGATAAACTCTTGGTTATGGCAACATGAGCTGACCTAAAGGCAGATCCTTGACAAAGGGAAAATTTATTTCACATACAGTGCCTAGTGAATGGGAAGACTTATTCCTTGGTTATCGATGGAGGCAGCTATACCAATATTGTCTCTGCCAAGTTGGTAGAAAAGATGAAGTTACCGACCTACTCATATCCTCGGCTTTATGGATTGAAATGGTTTAATGACAAAGGTATGGTCCATGTGCATAAAAGAACGCGGGTAGCATTCAAGGCTAGACAATACGGGGATGATATTGATTTTGACGTAGTGCCTATGAATGCTGCAAATCTACTTCTTAGTCAACTATGAAAGTTTGATCGGAAAGTGATCCATGACGGATTCTTCAATACTTATACTGTTCGGAAGGATGGAAAAAGCTATCTCCTAACCCCGATGAGTATTGAGGAAATCCAGAGATACTTGGCACCCATGGTAAAATGAAAAGGGAGAAGGAGCTTATTTGGTATCCCGGCCCGAGCTCAACACTTAATGTTGAGGACGACTTCCTTTCAAACTTGTGGTAATGATTGGAATTAACCTCAAATAATATCCAAGTCAAGTCCTATCAATGCTTATTGAGGCCAAGTTGCAATTAGAAGGATGAGGGGAAGGAAAATAAACACTTAGCATCAACTTCGTTGTCAGCCAAGGTGCTAAGAAACCGCAAGGCCGAAGACGCGAGAGCAAAGAACCATTCGGCACGACACCAAGAGACTCATGCCAACTGAATTTAGAACTTGACAATTGTAGGTCAACCTCTTTGGTGTCTCAGCCAAGTCACACGAGAGTTTAGGGACTCCTTCTTAAACCTGTACATCAAATTGTCGACCCCGTCTGATTCGGATACTATTATTCCTAGGACATGCCAAGTGACTGCATGTCAACTTCTATAAAGCGCACAATTTTGTATTCTTGTTTACGTTTTTCCTTATTTTATTTGTAGGCCTAATTCTTTAGGGTTTAAAGCCTTGTACATTATTTACAGTTTTGCCACTGAGGTTTAGACTTGCTATAAATAGTAACATTTGTATAAATACATAGGGAAAGAGATAGATAGATAAATATACGGAGAGTGAAACTTTCCTCTTTCGAGTAAGGTTATACTTAAGTTAGTATTTTCCAAATTATCAAGTGTTGATTAGACTTTTTAATCGTTCTCACGTTCTTATTAATCTTATTCTCAGATTATAGTGAACCTCTTCATTTGAATTAGTTAATGAGTTGTATCTAACCTTGATTTGAAACCCCAAGTAATATTTAATGTTCGTGAGTTGTATCGAACTCTATTTCGAACTCAAACCCTTGATTGTGTTTGTGTCTTAGTGAGTTATATCTATTCATATTCACCATAAAAAACTTTCCTGTTCCTCATACCCATTTTCTTTTGAATACCCATTTGTACTCATTCGAGATTAGGTGCCGTTTCTTTCTGGATCGATCCTTTTTTTCTTATCATATTGGTATCGGAGATTTGGCCCTTATCATATTGGTATAAAAGCTTTGGCCCCTATTAGTTAGTTTCATTAGATGGCCTAGAGTGTGCTGTAATCTGGTTATTGAAGTTTGAGCTTATTGAGCTTGGTGTATGTTAAACTTGGGGAATCATATCTGCTAACCAATATAGCTCGATAAGCTTAGAATACAGCAGCTCGACGACTTAATTTCTGCTAAAAAAGCTAGGCAAAGTTACACCACTATCCAATTAGCTCGATTGCACTTGTCAAGCTTAAACACAAATAGCATGGATTTGCAAGCTTAAAGCAACTTAGCGAATCCAAAGCACTGCTCGGCGGTGTTTTATCTCAAAGTAGCTCGGCATTTGGTTTAGCATGCTTGGTACTTCTCTGCTTTTCTAAATTCTACTACGCACTCACTACACATTAATAGGAGAAGATTTGGTAATTATCTCCTACAACTCTCTGAATACCTCCTTGGCCAGAGCACTAAACTGCTCGGCATAAATTGAAGTTTAGCACAAATTGGACCTTGGTTTAGTTAGGAAATAGCTCAAACAAAATCCATTTGCTTGGAAAAAAAAAGATAATATAGATTGCTACTAATGTGTATCGAAGCCAAGGACAAACAAGGATAGTTGCAGAGGTGGATCCAACCTTGCAAAAAGCTTGAAAACAAAGTGGGAAATGCGCAAACAATAATGAAAGTAAAACAAGCAAACCCTCGAGTAGCTCTAAAGATATGACACATTAGGGAACCTTTGAGGACTTATGGCGTAACTTAATATGATACAGAAGCTAATCCGATAAGTGTACTCATTACCTAACCTTACTTAAGGGTAGTAAGGTTAGGATAAGAGTGAAGTAAACAATAGAGAACAATGCTCACGAAGAAGAGAAGTGTATATCCAACATTCTTAGATATTGTGATGATGCCTTGCGGCTAAATATTCTTAGATATTGTGATGATGCCTTGTGGCTATATGTACAATGGGTATTTATACTCAAAAAGTTAGGGTATCTTGCCTAAATATGGAAAAAACTAAGAGGGTAATGTCTAAAAGAAGTAATGTGGAAGTAATAATGAAGGATGTAATTGAAAATGCAATAAAAGTGGATATCTTGTACAGAGGATTCCGGCACATGATTACTTGGACATGTAGCTCCTTGTGGATGGATGACTTTCTAGCAGAAAAGATAGTACTATACGATCATGGTGGTGACTATCAAGCCAAGGTGCCGAGTAGAGAGGGTAGGTCAGTTGTGTCGAGCTGAGCAAATAGTTCTTCCGAGGTGAATTCAACTCAAATGTATTTAGTATAACTTGAATTTTGGTTGGCTAAGTGGGTGGTTGGAAGTGCTAAATTATTGTTCAAGTGTAGCTCTGATCGGCAACTAGAGACAATCAATGAGTACAAGTTGGCTTGGCTAGGGCATTAGGTCAGCAGATTGTAGTAGCTCGGACTCTTCAGTGATGGGTCGTAAGGAAAGAATTCGCCTAACCATACTTTTTAAGCTCACGCTTGTGTTAAAGGTCCAGCGGTCTAATTCCTATCAACTACTATACAACTCGACAAAATGTCTTTTGTGTCCAGCTCTTGCTAGGCATGTTCTAGCCTTCGTGCTTGGGAGTTGAGCACTAGTGCAATTGCACATTTGCTTACCCTGCTTTCATATAATCGCCACTGCTTTGTGCATTGTACATTTCACCGTAGTAAGAGGTCAGCATCAACTGCTCCGTGGGCATTAAGGTCAAAGATCGGCATGACTCGACCCGAATTTGCCTTCGTCGGCTAGGTGTCCAAACTTGCTATCCCACTCGGCTACTTTCAAAAGAACAGTATTCTTCCATCGTTCGGCACGGCCACAACAGCTCAATGTGTACATTAACCTAGAGGCTCGGCAACTTGGAAATATACGGTAGTATCTTTTGAGTAAGGTTAGCACTTTCCCATGAACCAACAAACCAGTTTAGGGGAAAAGCTCGAAAAAACTTTGACTTAGCTTTTGCCATTTATTTATTAGTGTGGAGACTTGATCATTTTCGCTTGCTGCAGCTTTGAATTTCTTTCCTTGTGCAGGTAGTTGAGCGGAGTACTCTTGTGTGGGTGTGCAACAAGAATGCCTGGAAATCTTGTTCCAAAGTTATTACGCTTGCATCGAGATTTTGTGACCCATAGTAAACTCAACCGAAGGAAGAAGTGCTTGTTCTGGGTTGAAAACACCAGATTGCCACCTTGAAATGTATAGGATACCCAATTTTATCACAGGGATAGGGAACTATATCACGTAGTATACCTGATATCCTCAATTTTTTTTCACGTCTTCCCGCAGAAGCAAAGAATTCTCCTAAAGGACGAATTTCCTCTAACTTCATTCTTCATCCGTTCAATAGTAGGAAATATAATTTTAATTGATAAAATCTTTGATTCTTCGAAAAGCTAAAAAGGAAGTCTTTAGATTTTATATTCTTGTATTGAATAATATGCTAAAATTAGTCCCGAACATGCAACAGGTGTTAATTGGTTTGCATGGATGAGATCCCAACTTTTCCGGTGTGTGAGAAAATGGTGGTTACATGGCAGTTTCTTGAACTTCAATAGCACGAACAAATTTCGAAAAGTCAAGAAACCGCTTAGAGAAACCATGAATTTAAACTAAATACATATTCAGGCATCAAAATGTGAAGGAAAAGAATTATCGATGCACATTTAAAGCAAAAAAGGTAAGAGTAATCCCCTAAGCCAAGAACAAATTGGTAAGATATGAGTGTATTTACCGAATTTGGAAACAAAAATAAGGGAATGAAACCGTGACAAACTAGACTCGGATAAGTCCACAAAAGGAAAAATGTTCCATTACAAAGTTCCCATAAATTCTCAAAATCGTGGGGATGATTGCTTGTTTTCATAAACAGCGTCAATTGTTGACATCAGATTTTTGTCCTGATGAATGAACACCTACAAAACGGCTATAAGGAGTGCTAGAGGGTGCTTTGGTGTGATCACTTTAATATCTAAGTTAGTGCTCTTATGATAAAAGAATTAACTTTCAAGTAATGTGAGAGGAACAAGAATGGAAAATAGAGTCTCTTTACTTGGGAGCCTTGTTTAATATTTATAGCTGATGACTAGATATGTGTATTTGGATGGGTCCTAGGAGTTGGACTTAAGCCTAAATATTATTGATTTAGGCCTTCAAGTTATTTTACTAAAAAATGCTCTCAACAGAAATATAGTTGAAATGGTTTCAGGGACTTGATCGGAGGATTGGTGTAGAAGGCTTAAATGCAGTAACTTTAGACATGTTTAGAAGGTTAGAAGAGCAAGAAGCCTAGTTAAGGTAACATCAGAGGCTTGGTCAAAGGGTTACTTGTTTAAGAAAACTCGTTTAGAGACTTCCTCAAAAAGTTCTTAAACTAAAAATTTGTATTACATAAGCCTTCAGAACCTTATTTAAAGATTTCAGTAGTAAACTAATACTCAATATGAAGCTTACTCAACATACTTAAGACAAGTCCTAACCACACTTAAACTATTAAAATGAACCTATTTACTTTACATTTAGTAAATCTAAAGTGAACGTATTGACTATTTAGGGGTAAGCTAAAGTGGACAAGACTATCATGTAAGATCATCAAGCATTGCATGCCCAAGTAAGAGGGATAAGTGTTTCATTGTACTTTGAAGTATTATTTAAGAATACTTGGAGGCCTTAATATATGTCTTGTTTATGGTTTTAGGTTAGTTGATTATGCATGTATAGCGTACATGCTTGAATATCAATGCTTTATGTATTTCTTGTTCTATGATCTTTGTTTTGACTGGATTAGCTAGAATTTTTTTATCACCTTGAAAGCAAACAAACTCAAACATGGCCTAACTTCTAACCGGACATGTATCAGAACCCACTAGGGGAACAACTAGGATTCTTGGGTTAGATACAGACCTTTCAATAAGGATAGCCAATATGGTTCTTTCCTCACCCTTAGTGGAACTAAGTGACAGGAGAGGAAATCGTGACAAGTTTGGGTATAGTAGTTCGAAGGTAGTCTTGAGTGGAGAGTATTTTTCATTACAGAAGGCCTAGTTTGGTTTCGATTCATGTGTGAGACATCGAACTCCTCAACCCGGATTAAAGTAAGCATAATTTCTTTAATTTCATAATGGATTGGACAATATCATACAACAGCGCTTGCTTGTACATGTATAGTAACTAAATAAACTATTTGAAAACCCTATTTGCTCTGTATTATATGTGTATTATTGACTCTGTCTCATTTACTAAGCACGTTGTTACTCATTTCCCTATAATTGTTTTGTAGGTTTCAAGTAGATTACTAGTACATCTCCTAATCCCAGAAGATTAGAGAATGGGGTTGGAGAGTAAGAATTAAGACAAATTGGCTGAATTTCTATTTTATTTATCGACTTTACTAACTTTTTAAAAAACTAATAAGGTCTTCTTAGGTAGCTCTCTGGTTTTAAACTTCTAATATTTATTCTTCACTATGTAAACTTGTGGACTTTAGTAAATTCTTTACTAGTCGCATTATCTTTCCATATCGATATGATTCTTGAAAATTTTTATTAAATTCAAGATTTTGTACTCCATATGATTTATAAAAGTCAATTATTCTCGAATGATAAAATCACAAAGTTATTTTCATTAGCTATTTTGAAAAATTATACTATTGGTTTATATCAATCAAGTGTGGAATTAGATGCCTCAAAATAGTGGGGTTGTGAATGCTTTATATAAACTATATCTGTATTAATGGCTAAAGTGGCTAGCTTTTAGCTTATGTTGGTTTATACGGTGAGACTGTTATAATTCCTTGGTTTAGGGTATGACAAATAGGTGTATGGATCGCAATATAATGTTGTAACCTAAGAAGCAAGTAGCAGTCATCTCATTGAGGTGTTGTATAAATCGGTGGAAAATAAGTTACAGCTAATACTACCAATTTTTGTAGGTCAAATTCGTTTCTTGAAGGCACTATTTCAACCTATAATTGAAATCATGTCTTTAAGACACGGATTTCTGTTAGCTACTTGAAATCATAACTTAAAGTCACCATTTCTTGGCAAAATAAACTTCTAACTACAAAATATGATTTCAATTGCCATACTTTTGGATTTATTTTGAATGTGGCCATATTTTAGGAATTCCTTTAGAAAATGCAATTTTCCCCCCTTTTCCTAAGGGATGACATAGGAAAATATAACAAAAACATTTGATAGTGTGATAACCACCCTTATGCAAAAATACAACTCTCATAAATAAGACTCAACTAATAAGTCGAGCTTAGAATAGAGGAAATTAGAATTTGAAATAATGGCTTGGAACTCAATAAATCATTTTTCTTAAAAAATTTGATGCCTCTCACACCAAGATTACTATTGGTAGGGTTGGCATTTTAGAGAGCACCTACCAACCTAAACAAAATACAATGCGAAATGATTATAAAGGAGTTTTCCTACACAAAACGTGATATTATTAATGATCAAGTATTTGAATCTGTTTATGAACATGTTCGAGTAATGGGGATAGCACTTAAACCCATTTATGAACTTGTTTAATAAATAGTCTGAATTTGACTTCTGAATTTGTTAGATTGATATTTCTAATATTTATTGTTTAATTTTATACTTTACTCTCTATTTGCCCTAATTCTTCTCTAATGTCCACCTTTGAATCTCTCTCTTTCTCTCTTGTATCATTTAGTGATACCTTATGGTTATTATTCACTTTGCCTTTAGTTTTAGTAAGAATAATACTTTTGTTTTGATTTCTCTATGCATTCTGACTTCCAATATTTTAAAACATATGTATATATATTATATCTATACATAATATATATATATATATATATATATGAGAGCAATTTCAAGTTTGTTTCTTGTATACGAATCTATTAATGAGGCACATATTACTCAAACAAGCTTCAGTAATGAAATCATTTAATACAATTGATAAAAATCATATTGAGTGTATGAATTAGCTTTTCTTTAAGCAAGTTACAACATGCTATTCATTATCTCAAAAGAACAATTACGTAATAAATTTTTGTTCAAGTTATGTGTATAGAACTCAAAATTTGAAACCATAGTTAAATTCTTAAACTATTATATTTTAATTAGACTTGCTTATGCATTTAATCTAGAAATAGAAAGATGCCTTTGGAAGCAATTATATAGTTTATTTATCAAATTGAAAACAACATAAAAAATTGCTTTAATAGTAGGTATAATTTCTTTTTATGGCACTTTACCTTTCACATGTTTCTAATCTAAAGATGAAATTCTTCATGATAGCTAGCATATTCATTGAGTTTTATGATAACGATTAGTGCAAATACATAAGTATGATTTGGTGTCATGGTTTTCCTTTCCACTAGCCTTTCGATTGAGTTTATAAAACATGCAATGTAGATCATAGGCCTTAAGGAAATTCTTAGTTATCACAAAGTGGCTTTCAACATCAACTGTTCTATGGAACATATGAAATTATATCTCATGGCCAAAGATGCTCCTAAGGATATTTTAAGGTAAGTTTAATCATGTATGTAGAGAACAAAATGCAGTTGCCAATTGGCTTGCTAAATGAGAATAGATTCTTAGGTAGCAAACAACTACAAACCTTTACTAAGAGAGAGATAGAGCCTTGTTAGGTTTTATAGATAAGAAAAAACACAATGGAAATTAAAAAAAAAAAACTATTATAAAATCTACCTTAGGATCCATATGTAACATGTAATAAAAATATATGTCAATAAAAAATTATAAAATTATCTTTTTCCTGATAAGAAGTATCATCTCCTCGTGGGGATGGAGTTCTATTGTGATATGAATTCGATTTATTGTTTTCAAAATGTATTCATCGCAAGGACTTCAAATGTAGTCTTTCTAGTAGTATTCATACACACGTTAATAAGAACAAATTATAATCCTTTATATTGCTAGATAACTCAAATTAGAATTAAAAAAATTAAGAAGCAAAATATTATATCCTCTCTTTTGCCATTTTGTTAGTTGTTTTTTTAATAAAAAAATCATAAAACTCTTTTTTTGCCTTTTTTTTTTCTTTTTAAACATTAACTAAAATTAATAAAAGAGACTTTTCATTTTATAAACCTTTCAATTGCATACTAATTAAATATGGAATCAATGACAGACAACTTTTCAATTGCCATGAAATTTTCAATTGCCATGAAATTTTCAATTGTAATTGAATATGGAATTAATAAATTCCATATCCTTTTAATTGTCATGAACTTTTTAATAGCAATTGAATATAGAATTAAAAAATTCTATCTACATATATACGAAAAGGTAATAATAAAATACATAACCTGTAAAAAGTACTTAACCATAAATATATATATTATGTGCGGTAAAATAAATTGCTTCCAATTTATTATTTCAAATCAATTTATTCTAGTTCCAAAATAAATATTGACAATTTCTTATCGAAAACTTTGTTCCCATTAATCATACTATAGTGTGCGACTCTTTAGATTTCTATACATGAAGGTAATATCTATTTAAACATAAACCAAGTTAACCATCTAACAATAGTTATTGGTCATCCAACATAATATAAAATGTATGAATGAGAAACCAATATGAATCGATTACTGCATAATTAAATATATTTGTCAAATGATATCCAGATTAAACCATTGCATGTTATGCTATCAATGTTTAATCCTTTTACTTAGTTTTCAAGATAAAATAGACTCAATAATACTTATTGTGGCCATAGACTTATAAATTCCTACTATCTTAACCAAGTGACCTTAGATATCGACTCCTTAATTTAAGAAAGTGATGAATTTTATCTTCACTTATCACTATTCTCTCTATATTTTATATCATACCCGTAACCATATTATTTACAATCTAAATAAAGACTGCATTTAACGGCATTAAAGCGCAACATTTCATATATATGATACATGAAGGTCTTAAGTCTAAGGATTATTTACGTATGTTCATATAGAGGAAGGATCAATGATATTAAACATATGGTGTCATCTATTAGCGGGTCGTATCCAGTATACCCATTTAACTTTAAGCACCCATTTGTATAACTCGGATATTTTTCCTTCAGTCTAATGAGAATGACCTTAATTATACAATATGTTGGTTTAAATATCTATATCCCCTCTAAATATTAATCTAACCAAAGATAACTTTTAAATAGTATGATATCATGGAATTTTACTAATAATACACTTTTATTATACACATAAATACTTGCCTATGTTTCTAACCATTTGGCTTCTAGAAACAATCTATGTTAACATTGTATCGTCTTATGGAATTTTTTGTCTATATCTTTTAAGAATATTATTATTTTAGTCAAAGTTTTAGTTGTCTTTTACGAATTTAAGGAATTAAGATTTTCATTTGTATTGATATCCTCTTAGATATTAAGCTATCAAGAATTTTTATGATATTTCCTTAGACAATAGGCTATTTATGAATTTCCTTTTGATGTATCTTTATTATTGGTACTTTTATTTTCCCTTTATGCCTACAAATGGGCTAGCCACATTGTGTAAGGAAGACAAGTCACGTTAAATTAATATATTGAGTTTTTTCTCAACCCTTTTCGTACTTATCATCTGTTGTAGTGTACACAAGCTCGATTATTTTCTAGTATTGTGCATTATATTAATTTTAGGGATAAATGAACTTAGTTTGTTCATTGAATTGGTGTTTCATATCCAGTTTTCAAAAATCATCCATATTATTATTAATTTCCCCATTTTATAGGACCACAAGAAAAAAAAAACACAAGATATATTTCTTTGTTTTCTTTGCACTATTCATAGAATCTTTATTCTTACAATATAATTATCTATGGGACTTTATTATAAAATATATCTTAACAAAAAAAATATATAAATACAATAAATACTTACCTTTTATAAATAATATTTATAAATACATCAAAAGTGTCTTGGCACACTGTGCCCAAATTACAACAAGCCTATGTTTTCTCTTGTATTGGTGGCTAGTAAATGGGACTAAGGAATGTCTAGGTTCTTTTCTTTTTTAATACTGTAATTAACTTGATATAGGTTACCGGTAAGGGAACACATGATATCCAATATCATGTGAACCAAAGGTGAACCCAAATCGCGAGATGGTCCGAAAACTAAATGGTAGTTGAAGGTTGAGTAGGGGTTTTCATGTACCAATGGTGGATATAAAGTACGAATGCTTCACACAATATCATGTCACACTTGATATCATGTACAAGTTTGGTTGAAGGATACTCACCACTAATCTACACTTATAATAGACTAGATATATAAGAAAGGATTGACTAAAATTCAATTGTCATTAACTGTTGTGGTCGATACAAATTACCAATATTTTTATGACCCAATTAAGATAAGTTTTAGGTACATGTAATTTACAAAAAAAGGATTCCTAATAGAAAAGGAAAAGAAATAAAATACAAGGGTAGAGTTGTAACTGGACAAAAAGGGGATATTTGGGTATAAAAGGATAGTATGGATGTCAAAAAAAGGGAGTGCATATCAACTATCCATTCTGTGGTCCAATGATGTTGTTTGCCAAGCAAAACATGTTCTAAGCAGATCAAGTTAGGGTTGGATGCTCGGCAACTCGAGAGCTCGAATGTTCTAAATTAAGGAAGGATTGGTTCTAAGAATAATACATTACCAAGTTGGCCTTGATTGTTTAGCTTAGGTTCAAGGTAGCTTGGCTTTGGTAACATATTAGGTTAGCAATAAGTAAGTTTGGTGCTTGACTCCAGATTGGTGTTACGAAAGGGTCGACTTGGCAATAGGTCGACCACCTTAGGAGTCTCCTTGATGAGGTAGAGAGTAAAGTAATTTGGCAGGTTAGATTGGAGATAAGTTTGCTCTTCTAAGCTCAGCCTTCCTTAGACAACTTGGCAAACCATATAGGCGAATCCTCAGGTTCGAGACCGAGTGATTGGTTTGTGATCTCTATCATGACTCAAAGAGAAAAGGTAGAGAAATTATTATTATTCCCTTAATTTTAAAATAATTATCGTCGAGTTTCATATTCTCATCTTAACTAAATTTCATCTTTGAAATTTATTTGAAGTTTGAAATAGCTTGAAATACTTGCTCTTCATCTCCTTATCCAACTTCTAAGTGGCTTCTTTCTTTGTATGATTGCTCTACTACACTTTTATAGACTTGATCGTGTATTACCTTAAGGTATGCTCTTTTATGGCTACTATCCTCACTAGATACTTAGATTGAGTTAGATTAGGTTGAATATTATGTTGTTCCAATTACACCAATTAATCAGGATTTGGCTTACACTTGTAATAAGGACATAAGAAATGTGTAATGCATTCCAACTAAGCCTGGTGGTAAGGTCAATCTGTAAGCTACAGTACTCACTCTTTCCAATATCTCAAATAGTCTGATATACCAAGACTCCACTTGCCTTTTATGTCAACGCATATGAAATTCTTTGTAAGTGAGACCATAATGAAAACTAGTCACCTCTTTGAAACTTAAAGGGTCTTATTCTCTTATCAATATAACACTTTTGTCGAAACTATGCTACTAAAATCCTATGCTTTCCAACTTGTTTGAATAAGTTTTAGCCTATGAAGTATCAGGTCTCTTACTTGTGCTTCTTTGATACATTATATTAAAGGCTATTGTATCTTCAAACATGCTTGTCTTAGACTGATTTCATGAGTAAAAACTTCTAAATCTAACTTGATGTGCCTAAAACTTTGAGAAAGAATCCAACATAAATTAGATGTATAGCATAAGGATAACAATTGGAACTTTAATATATTAGGTGTTTAAAATTAAAAGAAAGAAATATATTTTTATAATTTCTTTACAGCTTAATGAAATAAGGATAGAAATAAGGGATATGGACAACTAAAGAATTGAATCCAATAGTTGAATTGGGCAAGGAGTTTGAACTTCTACAGTAGATATTGCCTACAATTTATGGAAATTAAATGGGTTTAATTGAGCTGATATAATGTGCAATTAGATCAATTAAATGGATAGCTACAATTAGAATAGTGCTCTAACTAATAAGATCAATGGGGACAAACACTTTAAGTAAAAATGAAAGGTGCCATACAATACTCTAAAAGAGTAATTGACAATATTCATTCATAAGATATTCAATTTACTAATACAATGCATAGATTATAGATACTTGTAGACAAATATAAAGGAAAGTATAGAATAATCGTCTCTTGAAATGCCTTCACTTGTTCTCAGAAGCAAAAGATTGATTCATCTTCCAGTACCAAAATCTCTCACTAGTTCATACGCTACCTTACTTTCAAAAGTAGAATCACTAAGCACTCTTCTTAATGAATTGGATAGATTTCTTATTGGAATCCTTTTTCTTATTTTAAGCTTGATATTTAATAGATTTTCATCTACAACCAAACTCTTGATAGATTCTCTCCTTATAATAGACCCTTCTAAGATTCAAAACCTATCCTTAATCATCTTTTCAATTGATATAAGAACTTCTTTCCTTGCTTCATGGACCTTGACTGTCTCCATGATATTATGAGGTCAGACTTAGATTCTGATTCCTATGATAGCCTTCTCATATGCTTTAGTAACTATTTTCACTCAATGACTAGCATTGCTAGGTTTACATAACTCTTTCTACTTATAACATCTACAGCTACATTAGCCTTCTTAGGTGAGTATAAGATCTTTGTGTCATAATTCTTGATCAGTTTTGATTATCTTCTTTGTCTCATATTATACTCCTTTTGAGTGAATTTATAGTTTAAGCTCTTTGACTATATTTTACACTTTTTACCATATAGATAATGTCTCTAAAATTTCAAAGTTAAAACTACTATCCTAACTCCAGATCATGAATTAGGTAGTTTCTTCCATGGCTTGAGCTATGAAGAGGTACAACTTATAACTTTTCCATTATGCATAAGTATGCATCATGAGCCTCTAATCAAAGTATCATTGTAAATCACAAACTCTTCCCTACTAATTGACAATGTCGGAAATAGGGTTGAAACCAATCTCTTCTTTAATTCCTAAAAGCTTTATTCACATTGATTAGTGCAAACAAATAGGAAATAATATGAGAGGAAATCAATATTTAGAGGTAAGTTCGAATAGGAGACTGAATTTTCTAATTGTTAAAATAAGGGATAAATATTTCATTAAGTGGTTCAAATGGGGGATTTCGTTAATCAACCATTATAATGCTGTCAAAATTGTCTAATGTAGCCATTAGTTAACATGTAGCATTTATGTAGCACCTACATGTCATTATTTACAAATAAAAAAAGAATAAAGAAAAACTATTGAAAATTATAAGAAAGAAAAAAGTATGAAATAGAAAAAAATATTGGAAAGAAAGGAAAAAAAAAACTACAATATTTATAAACTTAATATATATAATTATATACAACGACCATACGGCTTCCACTAAGTGGCCATTAGCTATCCCCTAGCCTTAGAGTGGTTAGTTTGGCTAATTTATATAGGTAGGTTGTAGCTAGCTTTCAAAAGTGAGTCATATGACTTACTACATGGCTTGGGGTGGCTACCCACCTCCTTAGGGAGTATTGCAAGGCCCCTAAGTAAAGGCTCTTAGGTAGTAGATGGCCACTTAAGCCCTTTTTTTTTTTAAAAAAAAAAAAGAAAAGAGAAAAAGAGTTGAAAACCAATTAGGTTGTGAACATGTGGCACAACCCAATTATTTTCCTTTCAATCTCTTTTTCTTCCCCCCCCCTTAAATGGATGAGTTTTGGTGGCCATCCACCACTTCAAAGGGGTTGCATGATCCTCCAAGGATGGTAACTGGCCACCCTAAGATGCATGATGAGTTGAACTAGTCACTTTTGTAAGTAGGTTGCAACCTATCTATTTAAATCGGTCGAAATGGTGATCTTAAGGCTAAGAGATAGTTGGTGGTCACTTAGTGGGGCTTATGCAACCCCTCTTATGTGGCTCTATACCTTAGCCTTAAGGTAATTATTTCCATTTTTTAAAATTTTCTTCCATTTTTCTTTTCTTTTTTAGTTTTTCAATTTTTTTATTAATTAAATTAATTACATATAATTAGATTTATTAAGTTTATAAATACTCCACTTTTTGCTTTTCTCTTCCAATTTTTTATTTTTTTTCCCTTTTTTATTTGCAAATAATGATATGTAGGCACCATATTGAGTACCATATATCAATTTATAGCTACATTAGACAATTTTAATAATATTATAATGGTTAACTAATGGAAACCCCTATTTGATCCACTTAACGAAACGTTTATCCCTTTATTTTAATCATTGGAAAATTCGATCCCTTATTTGAACTTTCCTCAAAACTTTATCCCCTCTAGTATAATTTTTCTATAATCGAACTTAACTCTTTTCTAAGTTAGCAAGTTAATGGATTTGCAAGCTTAGAATAGCCTTCTATGGATCTTTTGTAATAACCTACTAACCTCAAGAAATCCTTGACACTCTCAAGAAACTTCTGACAATGTCTTTAGTCCTTTCCATTCTTGTATTGCTTAGATCTCTTCTAGATCTATTATAACCTATTTTGTTAAATGTTATTTTCTCCATCCAAAATTTACACTTCTTGAACTTAGCATATAACTACTTCTCTCATAATATCTACAACACTACGTTAGATGCTCTTCAAGTTCCTCATCACTTTGAGAGCATATAAAGATGTCATCAATAAAAACAACTAGAAGCTTGTCCAAATACTCCTTGAAAGTTCTATTGAAAGCATTCATGAAAACTTGGCATATTTGTTAATCCAAATCATACCAAGAGCTCATAACGACCATGCATTTTCCCAAAAGTAATTCTAGGAATATCTTCTACTTTTAATTCTCAACTAATGATATTTTAACCATAAGTTTTCCTTGGAGAACACTTTTGCTTATAGCTAGTCAAAGCGATGATCAATTCTTAGTAACGGATACTTGTTCTTCACTATTACTTTAGCTCTCTGTAATCATTATATGGCAATATGATTCTACTCTTCTTCTTAATAAAGGGCATAAGGGCTTTCCAAAGTGAAACACTATCTTATGAACCTACTATCTAATAACTTCTACAATTGCTTCTTAAACTTAATCGATGCTATTCTATAAGGTATTTCTAGATATAGCAATCATACTTTACATTACCTATACATTGAACTTTATTTCTTGAGATGGTGACAAATTAGGTAACTCTTATGGAAAACAAAAATACCATAATTTACTGAAACTTCTTTTATCTTATAGCTTTAAGTCGCTTTTCTTATCATTAATACCAATTTTCTTATTGTACTCTTTCTTATAACTTGATTTTCTATAATCCATGTAGTCTCTATAACTCCATTTCACACTAGAGAGGGTCTTCTCTAAGATATTGAAATGTACTATACTATTGCGACAGTTTATGGTAACATGCTACTAAGATAGCCAATCCATTCTTATGATAATATCAAACACTTGTATCTTTAAAATTATAAAATCTATTAGCATACTTCTTCCAGAAATCTCTGTATTAACATTCTTACTCATGTGGTGCAGTTTTGACATTTTTCCTAGAGAAGTAGGTACTAGTTCAAAATCTAACATTTCCACAACAATAATACATGTAAATACTAAAGTATCGGATATATACAAATGTGTAGTACTAGTACCTAAAAGTACATGGGCATTATGAGGAAGTATCAAAAGCGTACCTACCGCTAATTAGAGGTATCTTGCTAATGCATAGCAAGCATTCTAACATTGCTCATCTTTCTTTAGGTGGTTGCAACTGGCTTATTTGATGGGGCTAAAGCTACCTTGGTTACTATCTCTTTCCATTCAACTAATCCATGACTTCTTTGGTTGCATTTAGAATGAAAGATCACAGGAAGTGTAAGGTCTTTACAATCAAAACTCATATAACCTATCTTACCTCAAGTGCAGCATGCACTTGCTATCTATTTACAATCAATTAACCTGTGAAGTCCAAAACACATTTCACATTGAACAGGAGTAGGCACATATTGGCGAATTGAGAGTTGAGGTAGCTAACTCAACATGAGCTTCTTACTATTACCTTATCCATTAACACTCACCACCATGGTCCTCTTGCCTAAAGTTAGTTGGGTCTTATTGTTCTTAACTCTTGTCCTTCTAAATCAACTTGTGACCTAGTTCCATTAACTTGGCCTTATTGATAATAGTGATATAAGTCCTTGACTTAAACCCTCTAACTATATGTTGTAAATAGAGATCCAAACCATCTAAAAACTTTTAAATCTTTGCAGCCTCATTTGCTTTAAACACTTTTGGATCCAAATTTGATTAGCTTATTCAAATCTTACCTTATACTCTTCTACTATCTTGATGCCTTCCTTCAAACCCATAATTTTAACCACCATTCTTTGCTTAAAATTGCTTAGAAACCCATTAACTGCTTCTTTAAACACTTGTCAAGTAATAGTCAAGTAATAATTAATAAGTTATATAACTAGTCATCAAGTACTTTTCCACCAATTAGAGGCAAATCCCTTCAAGACAAAAACTACATAATCTAATTTCTTGTCTTAAGATATATCATATGTTGTAAAGGCTTTCTTAAGCTCTAATCCATCCTTTTACCTCAAGAAGGTCCATAGTAAAGGTTGAGAACAGTTTTACTAATCGTATAAATCTAGCTAAACTAGCTATGACTCTTAGCCTTTCCTCTACATTATCATCAACTTAGCTTGTTGGCCAACGTATCTTTACTAGGTGATTAACTCTTATAATATTTACCACTAAATTTGCATCATCTAAGTCATAATTTGTATTATAGTCATTACTTGATTTTGCTTGGGTCTGGGAGGTGGTGATAGTGGAAGATTCTCAATTTTATTAGTACGATGATTACTGTAGTTAGAGATAATGCTTCTAGCCATTCAATTTAAACTTAAGGAATATTAAGATTATTATAGGAATCTACTAACATCTATGAAATAGAATAAAAGGTGAAATTTTCATATGTAAATATACATATAATCCATAATATAATAATTAACTTAATTTAATAGATCGACAAATATAAAGCACAACATGCTCCTCGTTTCACCTTTTTATACTTCAATTTTTAGTATTTTATATATTTTTTTAACCTATGAATCTTGTATCACCTAAAATTTTCACGCTACATGTATAGGATTCAACTACTCTACCAAGTACACATACCTTATCAAAAGTACGCAAAGGCTTAAATATCTGCTGAATACAAGAATTATTTAAATAATCTCCATAAACTTTTAAAATTTATTATCTCCAACTACTTAAATTCCACTTTCACTTGATTGAATTATAGCTTAGTATCAATCTTTGCATTGCTTTAGAATTTCGACCTATAGACTTTCAAATAGAATTTCAGCTGTGGAAGGTTGATTGATCACTGACCCAGGTTGGTTAATACGTAGCTTATATATAGAATTTGGGTTGACCTCCTTCCAAGGTTGATCAGGTATGGATTTATGGGTTTTCTGCCTAAGATTTTAACCAAAGTTAGTTTTACATAGGTTTACGGGTTACCAACTCTTTTTTTTTTCAATTGAATCCTTCTTTCATGAATTAAAACACGTCTAAAACAAGATTGCCATTTATTTGTTAATTTAAGCTTAGGTTTCAATCCAAGCTCACAATTGATTAAATATAATGGTTCCAAGTTTAAGGTTTAAGGAAAAAGAGAAGGAACTAAATGAATTACCTTAGAATCTTTTGAGAAATAGAATATTCTTGAGAGAAAAATTGCAACCTTGGAATATTTTATACAAATCTTTTCCTAAGATTACTAGATGGATTTGTTTTCGTGGATAAAAGAGATATCAAAATAAGAACATAACAATAAACGTTTTTATTGTAACATTGATTGTTGATCTCTAGAATGATAAAACAACTTATTAGAATCTACTAACTTCAAGAGAACAAGAATCAATCGAATTGAATAAAGAAGAGTAATCTTACTTAGATGCTAGGATCTCTCTTGCTTACTGCCAACAACAAATGTTAATAGAGAGAGAGAGAGAGAGAGAGCCTATGGTTTCTCTTGTATAAATAGATAGTGAATGAGACCGAGAAACATCTAGGTTTTTGTTTAGTTTTGTAATCAACTATGGAGGTAAAAGGTGAAGCAATTATTATTATGTCTTTGTTGTTAAAATAATGATAAGAATGACTTAATAAGTTTTCATATTACCACTTATTCCAATAAATTCATGGTTTTTGTACTTTTTTAATTTGCATGTATATGTTTTTCTTTTCAATTACAAAACCTAAGCTTTTGCTACCTTTAACTTTGAAAACTTGTGTTATAATTTTTTTTTCAATTAGATAAATGTAAAAATCAAAATTTTATCAAATACATTATACATATATATGCAAAATGAATACCATAAGAACTCAGGATATGTAATTAGAAGAAAAATAAATCATATTTGTATTTAAGTGAAAAGTATAATACATAGGTTGTGTACAATGGAACAAAAAGACAAAAAAGGAAAAAAAAACCCCGTAGATTTAGCATGATAAAAAAAAAAAAAAGAAAGTTTTATTATTCTTATTGTTATTATTATTATTATCATCTATATCTATATCTATATATAAAGCCTTGGCCAACTTTTCCATATCTATACGTTTTTACTTAGGTTGAGTGAGTGACCTTGTCATAAAAGGTACCTACTCAGATTCTACTTCACTCGGTAGGTTTTGGATAGATGACCAAAACTTGCTCTCATAGAGTGAGGTATAAATATGACGTCAAGGTACTTTGTACTCAATGTGGAACATATACTCTAAAGGATATGGGATACATATTTCAGGTACGTTATACCTACTTTATAATAATAATTGAATAATATTAATAAATTTGGTCATCTATCCATAACCTACCGAGTGAAGTAGAATCTGAGTAGGTACCTTTTATGACAAGGTCACTCACTCAACCTAAGTAAAAACGTATAGATATGGAAAAGTTGGCCAAGGCTTTATATATAGATATAGATATAGATGATAATAATAATAATAACAATAAGAATAATAAAACTTTCTTTTTTTTTTTTTTATCATGCTAAATCTACGGGGTTTTTTTTTCCTTTTTTGTCTTTTTGTTCCATTGTACACAACCTATGTATTATACTTTTCACTTAAATACAAATATGATTTATTTTTCTTCTAATTACATATCCTGAGTTCTTATGGTATTCATTTTGCATATATATGTATAATGTATTTGATAAAATTTTGATTTTTACATTTATCTAATTGAAAAAAAAATTATAACACAAGTTTTCAAAGTTAAAGGTAGCAAAANATCTTTTATTATATTAAGTCAACAAGTTATTCTACATCTCTCTCTCTCTATATATAAATATATATTTGATATTTCCTTCATTCTTATTATTTACAATCTAAATCCATAAAATTTCAAAAATTATCTTTTATATCTATCTATGTTTGTATCTTTTATATCTTCTTCTTTATCTTTTTATGTCTGCTTTTATATAATTAAGGTAATGCTCCTATTTATTTTCACACCATTTAAATAATATATTAAAACATACATTGAGAGTTTAAATGGTATTTGTTATTTTTGGTAAGGTTTTATATACATTTAAATAATTATATTTATATTTATTAAACAAAACTATTTATTTTATATACACGTATCACATATGGATCATTATCTAGTCATATTATTTTACTCCTTTAATAGTAATATGGGTACGGGTTTCCAGGCATGTAATTAAGCCAAAGTAAAAATGAAAATGACGGTGGAAGGAGCCTAATGGAAACAAACATTACCGAAACGCAAGCAGTGAGCTACAGTGATATGTTAACGATCGTGACCTTTCCAAATAACAAAAACATCTATTTTTCTCTCTTTCCCTTCAATGGTAGCTCCGAGTCAAAGCTTTCCTTTCAGTCAAAATTCAAATTCAACTCGTTTCTAGGAAGAAAAGGTTTCGGCAAATTAGGTCTATTTGGAGCCCTAGAAGTAGTGAACAAGAGATTTCACCTGATTATGGGCTTGTAGTTTTTGTCTACAAGATGACAAATAAGGGTTCAATCACTGAGGAAGACATCTCCACTCTCTTACCAAGGTATGGCCCTTTTTATTTCATTTTTTTCTTAATTTTTTCTTTCTCCATTACTGCGAATTCGTATTCATTTCATGTTGTTAATAATAAT
The DNA here is from genome assembly GCA_024138015.1 of Lumnitzera littorea. Taxonomy (NCBI): domain Eukaryota; kingdom Viridiplantae; phylum Streptophyta; class Magnoliopsida; order Myrtales; family Combretaceae; genus Lumnitzera; species Lumnitzera littorea. Next base: position 37,363,391 of record JAMXBB010000012.1, read on the forward strand.
TGTCGTAATAATTTTTCGACTGAAGATACTCAGCGACGACGGTGCTTTCGTTACTGCAAGAAGTGGCGAATTTTCCAAGTCCGAAAATTGATTGGGAAGCATTGGTTAAAAAATCATCTACCGGAATCACTAATGCTAGGGAGTATCGGATGCTCTGGCGCCACTTGGCGTATCGTGATTCCTTAATTGATAAAGTGGAAGATGGAGCTCAACCTTTGGTTAGTTGTTTCTCCCGAATTATGATGTTTTCGTATTGCTTATATTGTTGATTGATTGAATATGAAAAGATTGGAACTTTGAGATTGAATTATGTTGTTTGATTTATATCATTAATAGGATGTATTTGGGGAATAGTTTGTGTATTCCACAGGAATTATGATGGTATAAATTTTTGTTTGAAGTGGTTGTGCTTTACAATTAAAGCACGGTGTCTGGAAACATGAAACTGCAATTGCTTGATTGCCGAGGTAGCTGATAGAGGCAGAGTCAGAGACAGTGCCTTCTTTTGCGAGGAGTGTGAGGGGGAAAAAAGGAAAGAGTGAGAATCTGAGTTAAAAGGAGTCAGTGTGGCTATAAAGGGTGTTCTATAGTCTTCAAATTTAATTCTGTCTTGATTTGACTTTGGGCATGGGGATGATCATTCCAGACAAAGGACACTTTTTAACAACACTGCAAGTGCAACTGGCATGGCAAGTTTGAAAATATTCTAATATTATAAAAAACATAAATAATCATTTAACATATCTTCCTTAATGGGATTGTTAGATAGGGATAACGATGAGACAAATTTCTCTGACTTTGGCTTGGACTCAAAGTCTGTAGTAGAACAAAATTTGTCAACTAAGAAATGCAGGTATTGTGTTCTTATTGGTTATGTTTATATTCTGAAGTGCATATTTTATTTGTTGCAGGGATCTAGGGGTTATGATATAAATGATTGTAGCTTCATCGACAGTTTCTTTGCCCATGAACTGCTGCAGAACTTCATTTTATTGCTTATGGGGTGCTCTTGTTTCATTATCTGCTTATTTTGTTCTGTATGGTTTTGGGTTTCTAACATGAAGCAGTAGGATTGTGGTTTTCTGGCCAAGATCTGATATATTTGTTATTATATTCTTGTTGCATTAATGGGAAACCTCTTAGTCTTTGCTAGCCCTCACATGGAGGTGTTGGTTTTCTGCCAGGATGATGAAAGTGATTTAGAATCTGAGTTAGAAGTTGTACCTGCTGTTGATAACGAAGCTGCAGTTGAGGCTGCAGCCTGTGTCAAGGTAACTTCCATAGTGTGCCTTCTTAATTGTAACCATTTCACTTTGGAAGTACCGAAATTCTTAGATCTGAATTACCAAAGGGGAAGAAAAAAGGAATTCTTGGTTATGTTCGCATTAGTGCAATGTTCTGATGATGGATTTTGTTCTTGTGTTTTGTTTGAAATTTACTTGAACTTCTCCTAACTTGTGATATAACTTTTCCATTACCAAAGTCTATGTCAGGCCTTTGTTTTTCACTCCACTAATACCATTCCAAGATAAGTAGAATATAAAAATAATTCCAATTAGTTGGTGGTGAAGGAGCATATACATGTTATCCTTCTGTCTGTTACTGTTTTGATAGAGCAGAAGTAATCAAATCTGAATTCTTTTATTGATGTCATGTGCAGAATTTGAGTCTAATCAATTAGCTGGAATAACTCCAACTTTGCTTGTAATTGGATGAAGTAATGCAGGAAGAATCTCTTTTACAAAAGAACTCATGAATCTGCAAGATCATCTGTGTTTGTCCTCACTGTTTTTTTTCTGCTCACATGCATGCCATGACTACAAAGATGTCTGGAAGTTCTGCTTTGCACTGCAAAACTGGGCATATTGTGTTATCCTTTATATGTAATCTAGTAAAATCGTTAGTTGGTCTATATATTTTTCTTTAGTTTGGGTTTTGTAAACGTTAGGAATTTACATTAGTTCATTGCCACCTCATGTCTTCTCATATAGCGATAAAACTCAAAAAGTAATAGTGGGTTAGGAGCAAAGTTTCTGGTAAGTGAATTATCCAGCATTGTTATTCTCAAGGACATAATCATGTTACCATATTTAGGATTTGATTGATTGATTGGTTGCTGGCATCTAAGGACATGATTGGATTGTCAGTAGATTGCCCCACTGGATATTCTGCTTGGTGAAAATAAGTCTAAGATGTTATACTTTTCGTTAATATTTATGATTCAGTGCTAGTATTAGGCATTTATGAAATTACCCCTGTTCTTCAAGACTGGCATCTTTACTTTGTTACTCTTTGTGTATAATCTCGTAATTTGTGATACACATGCTACAATTTTAGTTCCAATTTTTCGGCTCATTAAGTTCACCCATTATGTGGGACTTGCTGCTTCATCCAGGTACTAATGGCTTCTGGTATACCGAGTGAGTCCACATTTCCAAATGGTTCAATGGTTGACCCACCCTTGACAATGAATATATTCAATGGCCAAGCATCTAGAGTACTTTCTGAAAGTTCACAGCCTGTGATGCATGGAACAAACATGACGGTTCCGATTTCCATTCAGAAACAACAACTTCCTAACATGCCCTCTGCTGATGGATCAGAAGCAATTGGGCTAGCAAGTAGCAGCTTGGCTAACAAAAGGAAAAGAAAACCTTGGTCTAAGGCTGAGGATTTAGAATTAATTGCTGCTGTGCAGAAGTGTGGTGAAGGAAATTGGGCTAATATTTTGAAAGGAGATTTCAAGGGAGATAGAACTGCTTCACAGTTATCTCAGGTTTTGTATTCCATCATTTGTTGCTGATAGCATTAACCTGAATTTATCTTTTTATGCTTATGAATCAATGGTATATTATTGATGTTTGGATAAATCGAAGTAAAATTGCTATAGGGGAAAAGTTTGTTTTGCCCCTCCTGGCTGTATGCTTCTTGCATCATCTCTTCATAGTGCACCTTGGAATTCAATGTTTTTCTGTTGCTATGTTCACTTCTAACTCGAACATTTTTGTCTGCATACTTAAATTTGATCCCCTGTCTGTAAAGTAGTCAAGAGGCAGATATGATGGATACTTTTCTTCTGAATTTCCATAAGTTCAGATGTTCACCTATCAAGATGGTAACACTGTCTTATGGCCTTAATACTCACTTAGAACCTCCCATCCTTCTGTTTGCAAATAGCTGAGAGGCAGGTATGATGGATACTTCTCTTCTGATCAAGTCCAGAAGACCACCCACCTTTTTGCATTTTAGGATTGGACCCCATGCTTGGGTATCTAACGTAGTGCATTTACGGCTGTGATTCAGGACATTGTCAATTTTGTAATTGAAGTTTTAACTTATAACATGATTTGTTCTAGTTATATGTTTTCTGCAGTACTTTTACACCAAAGTAATTGTAGGTTATTCCCTTCCACTGGTAGGCTCAGAATTTACTACAACAGACATGCAAAAAATATGGGTCCATTGGAGATTGGCCTGTTAAATGAACCTTTGACAATCTTATATGTGAGAAGACTTACATTTGGATGCATTGCATTAGTGGCTTGTGGCATGTAATATAATTATGAGTTATATGAACAAGGAGCTTCCCGCTATTAATCACCATATATTACTACAGGGAAAGAAGAAGAAAGGTACTTAAAAGTATATACTCATAAAGAACTGCTATATTTTCTTGTTAAAAGGCCTGTAGGAGCAATAACAACCTGAACCTTTTATGATACACATTGTTGAATCCTATATGTTACCAAGATTGTAACTGTTGTCAGTTCTCTGAAGCTGAATATATTAACATTGTTGTTAGTCCTCTTCATATTTGTCCTTATGATTGGCTCTCTGGATAGAAAAGGCTATGAAATTTTGAGTTATAAATGGGGTATAGAACCATCTGATGCTTCTGTAAGAAACTATTGAAGTTTTGGATTTAATCAAAAGGTGAGTAGGATTTTAAGGGCTTCGTTATGCATTTTAATAGATATTCATCACTTAAAATGGGCATGTTGAGAGAAACATGAGAAGACTCGGCATGCCGGGGAATTCTTGTGATGGGATATGGTTACTAAAGTTTTGAGCAGTTCCAGACTGTTAGATGTAAGTTTCTTGAAATTGTAATTTGCTTAGGGGGGTCCATAGAGACTGTGAGCCTTATTTTATCCTAGTTATGGTAATTACACCTCTTACTGACTTGGGTGCAACTGCTAAAACTAGGTTTTCCTCTCTCTGTCCACTTTTTGTTTATACAGTAGACCTTTTGTATATTCCTTTTGTCAATGAAACTTTGCTGGCCTTATCCCAACAAAATAATAATAATTATTATTATAATAATAATAGGTTGGAGTTATTTATCCGATTCTTTGATGAAGCTTGCCCAGGGTGTCACCCCCCTGAAAGGCTTGCGGCAGGAGAATGAGTATCAACCACAACTTATGCTGCAGTTGTTCACATCTTGAGATCTCTTCTGAGGATCTCCTGCAAGGAACTTGATGATTGGTTATTGTTTCTTTGCTAAATCTTGAGTTGTTTGGGCACTCCAACTCTCCTTTTTGTGTTATTCGGCTGTCCCGAACCTGGAGATCCTTGTTTCCCATTTTGGAATGGACTCTTCAGGGAGTTGGGCTTATTGTGTAAGAGGGGATTTACTGTGTATAGGAGAAGGGTTCCTGAATGAAAAAACTCTTGTTTTCTACTCATTAGATCGAAGCGATTGAGTCCTTTGTGTAATTAATCGATGCTTTGAAAGGCATTGGAGCTTGCTAATTTGCAGTGGTCAACGATATCTGGCTGAGTTCTACAAACCTTTTTAGCTTTCATATTTGCTGTTTGCAAAGCCCTCTATTGGATGTGGAAGATTTTCAGAAGCAAATAGTCTGGATGTTAGAATTTTGTAATTTTTTTATTAGGTGAATTGAATTCTTGTATATTTTTTGGCGTAAGGAACATTTTATAGGGTGCATAAGTTTGGTATGTTAATTCTTGTATTTTCCTTAAACATTCTTTTTGTCTTTTTAGTTATTAATGCCAATCATCTTTTCTTTTTCCCCCTTTATAGTAAGTTCTTATATATTTTTATTATACAAAAAAGTTTTCTTGGTAGCTTATATTAGTGCCCAACCTTGTCTTGCCTCATTTCGAGTCTATTAATCATGAAAGGAAAAAGTAAAAGTTCATGAAGAAAGCGGTTATTTTGTTTTAGATTTCCCTATCAGTTTTTTTGTTCTAGAAGCAATTTTCACAATGCACTTATTTTAACTGGTCATTTATTTCTTGGGAAACTTTATGGTGTTTGGTTCTATTCTACCTGCTTTCTGCAAGTATTACTCATTTCTTAAGATAGATTAGCACTTTCTTTATGCTATAAAACAATTTATATGCAGTAATTTTGCATTGGTTTATGAAACAAAAGGTTGAATGATTTTTCCAATAAATGGTCTTGATGATGTGAACCTCGAGAATAGAATTCAATATTTAACAACAATAACTTTGAGATTAAATTCCAAGAAAGGTAAAGACAGGTTGGGAACTCTGACCTTTCGATTATATGAATTAAGAATAGAAGATAAGATGAAACTTTGACCATTAGCTATAAGAGCCAAGCACTAAAAGTATAAGAACCTCAATCTGTTGACTATAGATGAGCCAAGAACCTTGGGAATAGGTTGAACACCACAAAAGCCAGATTTCTTGATAAGCTTAAGAGCTCTAGAAAGAAGCAAAAGAAAAATATTCAATCTCTTAAAGATGAGAATTCAATTATCAATTGTTGTTGACGAATTACATTGAGGTGTCTATTTACTGGCCAAATTAGCGTTTACATCAAGCAGGAAACAAACATCCAAAAAGAAAACTAGATATACTATGCAATAGAACAAACAATCAAGCAATTAAAGTAAATAACGGACTAATCATGCCTGGATGTCCAGAACCGATTGACCTACAGAGGACTGGTTCAACTGGTTTGACCTGAATGACCACCCCTGATTGAACACCCAAGGTTGACCCTTGCTAACCTTGGTCAACTTAGCCTTCATCTAGCCTGAATTTTTGTCTCCCATTCAATCATAAGTGATGTTTATAGTGCATAGACTTGGTTTTGAATTTGATTCAAGATAAGCTCCAATGTTCTTTAGTGCGTTGCTCTTCAATCTATTGAATTCCGCTTGCAACTTAGCTCTGTTCCTTGTGATAGGACCTTGAGGTACTTGCAGCTAGTCCAATGAACTAGTCAATTTTGGTCCACCATCACTTGAGTTGTATTGAGCTTTACCTTAGTCACTGTCCATATGATGTAGATTAGGCATTTTGGAATGGTTAAAATGGAATGAACAACTTGAATTGATATTTGATGCTTTGTCCAAATAAGTGGAATGAAATAATTCTAATATTTAAAGGTGTATTATGTGCTAAAAACCTGCATATGTACACACTTTACCACCTGTTTGTTTATGGATGACTATGATGATGTATTTTCCTGTAAACACCCTTACGGAGACCTGTAGATGAGTGACTTTGGAAGATAGTGTTCATGGTAGGAGCAAATTGAAGAAAGGAGGTGGCCCACGTGAAGGATTGGAATTGGCCAAGAGAGGTGAGTAATGTGAAATATCTACCCTAAAGAGCAAGACCACATTCTCATGTAATTTCTGATCTTGGGATTGAGAATGTAGTCTTCATGGGTGTCTTATTTTAATGGAGTCATATTCTGTTGATTATGTACTCCTGTAGTTGGTTGATGTAGCCATCGACATGGCATGATATGGGGATGGGTATGGGATCCAAGTCTGAGGCCTCAAAATGAAAGTGGAACTTCGTCGGTGGTTGGACACCTTGTTTAGGTTGATCATGGAGATGCTGGGGTTTTGTTTGAGTTGCTGAAGTTTCTGTTCTTGGTGCCAATGTTTAGTCAAGGGTGGTCATGCATGTGCTAGGGCTTTGCATGCCTTGGTCATGGGAGCAGATGAAGCTAAACTATTGGGAGGAAGGCAGGGTGATATACTGCTTATATAGTAGGGCATTAGGATTCTGTTGTGGTTTTCCTTTTATGCTGTTGGGTTTTCTGGATGATACTTGTTTAGTTTTTTAGATAATCTTATTGAAAGCCAAATTGAAAGAATGACTTGGACTTTTTAATTTTTATTAGTTTTAGAATATTTCATGCCCTAGCTGCATCCCCATATCTCTGTGTAATTTTTGGATCTTTTTCTGCCAAGTCCCATAGCCTTAAATTCACGAATTGATGAATACTGGCACATACATTCTTACCCATACTGGTTCTTGTACCTGTCAGTGGGTAACAGAGGTCTAACAATAGCCAACTCTTTCAATTGACTTTGTATTCACTATTTTTGGTGGTTAGTCGCCATGGACTCCTAGTATAAATTGGGCTTCACTGGTCATTAGTGTGGATGTGATGTCCTGAGATACCCTAGCTCTCCCATCTCTAAATTGCCTGCTGCTAGTCCTTTGAGTTTTTCTTGGAGCGTTCTGCACTGCTTAAATATGCCCATGTCCATGCTCATGAGCTTGACATTTGATAATTATTACACTTATTCATCTTAATTTCGTAGTTTCCTTTTCTATGCTTATGACCAGCATGAAACTTGAAATTGATGTATGTTATAATTTGTGGGATCTTCCCATGTATGCAGAGATGGGCAATTATTAGGAAGCGACAGGGCAATGCTAATGTGAAGGGATCCACCTCAAGCAGCACACAACCTACCCCAGCACTTCTGGCAGCTCGCCATGCAATGTCGCTTGCCCTTGCCATGCCAGTTAAAAACTTGACATCAGGTTCTTTCTATACCATATTTTCTGCCTCACTTATCTTGATCAAGTTTTTGGTGCCTCAATTACATTACATATTTTGGAATCAGAACAAGTCATCAAACCTTAGGAGCTAAGCCTCAAGATTGGGGGTTACTGTATAAGCCAGATATCCACATAGTTGAATGGAGTTGTCAGCAGAGAATCTAAGAATTGTCAAATAATAATCAAATCTCAAAGAAGTGTCTGCATCAAATGCAAAACTTCCAATAAGCTTGAGAATTCGTAAGCGTGCAGCTTTTGTGTGATGATTAATGTTTAAGTTACAGAAGCACCATGCCACTATCTCTACAAAAGCAATTATTTATAGCTGCTTGAATTTGTCAGGTCCAAGTATGAAATGATCAGAGATATAAGAAAACATTAGGACATCTTCCTACCATTTCTCTGCGAAGTGTTAAGCTGTCCATATTTCATGATTAATTCACAAATATTTTTGGAGGTAATTTTGGCTTGTCCTGTCGTGGCATTCACATGTTTGGATCATAACATGTTAGTTGCCTTGTCTCAATCTTTATTTGAGGTTGGCATTCTACCATATTTTCTAACATAACATGGTACCATTTAACCTCAAACAATGGATCGGAAATAATATTTGTGTTTTGTTTTAGTTGAGACATGTTTTTGCTGAGGAGATTAGCTAGGTATTGCAAGAAGTCAACTACTAGGACTCCTCTGTATTACTGAAGTAATATGATCCTTGTTAGTACTATAGGTGTATTGTGTTGTGCAACAAAGGATAGTAGAATAAGTGGAGTGGCATTATTGTAAATAGGAGGAAGTGGAGTATTGTAAATAAGGGTTAGGAGTAAAAGTGGGGAAGCAGATATTTTGCTATGTGTTATTAGTTGTGGTGAGCATTACTGCTCATTAGTGGTGTAATTGAGCCGATTCAAACCAATACAGTATAAAGCTTGAGTTTGAGTTCGAGTTCAACTTAAAAACTTAGAGTTCGAGCTTCGTTCAAGTTTGACCGAATTTTAAATTTTGAGTACTAAGTCGGCTTGAAAATATATATGGCAAGTTTAAGTTTAACTTAATTAAGCTCAAAGTTTTTATAAGTTTCCTCTAACCAATATTAGATTTTCTTTATAGTTAAAGAAATTAAAAATGTATTAAAAATTATATTAAACTTGATTAAGTTTGTAAATTTAGCAGGCTTAGTATTTTAAATTTAAAGCTGGAGTTCGAGTTCGACTCGACTGTTACTTAATCGAATTCAAATAAAACTTAAACTAAGCTCAAGTAGTCGCTTCCTAGCCTGGTTCATTTGCACCTTTGGTGTTCATGTATGAGCTTTAGCTCATAGACCTTCTTCTTGAAGATATTAGGGTTTTGTAACCAATTTCTTTCATAAAAGATCAACAAAATATATGAGTTTTCATCATTCTTCATCTTGTGGTTCATAACAATCGGTCCGACCTACCATTAACTTGCTGGATAAGAACCCTAATGCCGAGTTGTTTCAATCCAATCTAATTAGCAGCTATTAGCTTTGATGGACAGAGGACCACAAGCAATGGTAGCAACTAATTCTTCACTCCAAGACGTGTTATCAAACATGCTTGTCATGGTTGAAGATTTGTGTTTGACACATAAATGGATGGTCTTATACCTGATGATGTCTCTTCTGTTATTACAGAGCGTGACATCTTGAATAGTAGAAAAACCTATACACATGACAATGATTCACCTGGAGGTGATGGAGTTGATTCTGCTTGCATTCATGGTGTTCAACAAAATGTTTCAGTGGAAGAGCATCATGAAGTCGACAGATTTAATGGAGATAATACTGTTCCTCGAGCACCTATTGGAGATGAAGTCAGTATTGCAACTGCTGTAGACTATCAAATCAATGTGGCTTGAGTTCTGCTTCCATTATTTGATGGAATTGATCCAGCTCATTGGATTGCAGTGACCAAACAATTTTTTGAGAGCAACGAATGCCGGACATTTGCGAAGTCGAGTTGGTTGCACAGTGCATGAGAGGTCAACTGGATTATTGGTTTAAGTTCCTACAACATCGTGCTGCAGATCTGACATGGTGGATTGTTAGCGGCTACTCCTCCTAAGCATCTTCCTCCACTTTGGCAAAATATTTTAGTTGACTACCAGAAGAGGTCAAGTGGAGACTGTGATGTTCCGTTCATGGTGGATGAAGCGTTAAAGTGATCCATTGGCTAGCTATTTGATAGCTTCTGATCTGGAATTGGACGATGATGATCCGGAAGTGTATGTGGAGAAGTATGCTAAGAGCATCACTGTTCAAGTGTGCTATAAGTGCAGAATTGTATACAGAGAGGGGAGCTTTTCACCTGCACAAGAATGGTCAGGAGCTTGTGAATTTCCAGCAATTGGGAAACTGCGGTGTGGCTGTGGGAGCCGTGGCGGTCAATGAGTGAAACATGTGAATGACAAATTGCTGCTCCTTGGCCTAGAGTTTTCATATATAAAGAAACAACTATTTGATGAGCAACTTGATGATCTCTTAGGGCTTCTCTATTTGGAAAACTGCCAGCAGACCCCACCAACTGACCTTTCCACTATTTTGACCTCTATTTTTCCATTGCCTTCTCCTGTTGCCAAAGAAGTGGCCATGTCTGGTGTTTCTTCATTTCCTTGTGTGGCTGAGTTTGATAAAGTGGGTGTTGGTTAGTTGTGGGTGATTCTTAATCAGTCCTTGAGGACAAAGACTTTCTCAAATGGGGAGGCAATTTATATGAGCCTTGTTAGTATTATAGTGTTAGTACTATAGGTGTATTGTGTTGTGTAATAAAGGATAGTAGAATAAGTGGAGTGGCATTATTGGAAATAGGGGGAAGTGGAGTATTATAAATAAGGGTTAGGAGTAAAAGTGGGGAAGCAGATATTTTGCTACGTGTTATTAATTGTAGTGACCGTTAGTGCTCATGGACCTTACTCTTGAAGGTATTAAGGTTTTATAATCAATTTCTTCCATTAAAAAATCAACAAAATACGTTAGTTTTCACCGTTCTTCATCTCTTGGTTCATAACATTCACAAAATAGTTACTATTATCTACATTTCCTGAGGTCACACCCTTTTGATGATTACAGTGTAACCACATTTACTACCTTGTATTTTCAATCTTAGCGCTTGCAATTTCATTTGCATTTAAGACGTGTAATCTCTTTCTAGCTTGAATTGTGGTACACATATGATCAAGTAGTTTTGTTGGATTTCTTATATTGGCAGCATGTTCCCTTTTGTTGAAATGTTTTGGATTTGTTGACTTATGTACAATTTAGTGTTTGTAAGGAGAGACAGACATGAGGGAGAGCTTGGTTATTTACACTAGCTCATTCTTAAGAATCAACTCCATGATAAGTAGGAAATAACTTTTAACAATAGGACAATTTTCAACATATTTAATAATGCCTTGTTTTAAATTTGAAAATTTATTGCTATTGTTTGTAACATGCTGTATTTTTACAATTTAGGTGCAGGAGGATCAACATCCAGCAATGCTTTAGGTAACTCCTTGCTTTCTACTACTGCTGCTGCCACTGGATCTTCAGCTGTTGGTAGCAGTACCATGCAAGAACAACAACAATCTCAACAAGTTTCAATTCCTGCTAAATCCTCTATTGGGGAATCATCATGTGCAATGGCTAAATCGAGGTTACCTTCAAAGAAATCACCGCCAAAAGCTAATATGATTCCTGACTCTATGGGATTAAAGGCTGCTGCAGTTGCTGCAGGGGCCCGCATTGCTACCCCTTCAGATGCTGCATCAATTCTCATGGCTGCTCAGGCAAAAAATGCTGTCCGTGTCATTACAACGGGTGCTTCGATAGTCAAAGGTTCAGTGCCTGGAGGAACGGTCCATTCGGGAGTTCATCCTAATGTACACTACATACGTACTGGGCTGGCAACACAACCAGTATCCAGTCAGTCCACTATTGTATCTGGAGCATCACCATCTATTCCAGTGAAAGCTATCCCACAAAGCACACAGCGTGCACCATCAGCTCCTGGAGCAGCATCCAATTCATCTTCCCAACAAACAGATGCTGTTGCCTCAACTTCATCTGCCGAAGTTCAATTGGAGCAGGAGGTCAAATCTGAGGAAGAGACCAAGTTTCAAAAGGTGAACAATATGCCAAAACACACTGTCCAGGAAGACGGAAGTAATCAAGTTAAGGGGCACATAGGCCCAAGCTTGAGAGGAGAAACTACAGATCAAAAGACGGTTAACAACTTGAATCCCTTAATGGATCTGCAGCCAGCTGCTAAGCAGCAAGATATCGTATCAAGGGACAAAGTTGACAACGGTCAAAATGCAAATTCTGATCAGATACCATGTTCTTCTACTAGGGAGGATGAAAACAATACGATGGCAAAAGAGAAATGTGGGCATGCAACTGTTAATAAGAAAGAATCCGTCCTTCAAAGTGTAGTCACAGATAAAGAGAGTGAAATAGTGAAAGCAGATGTGAAGAGGGAGTAATAGAGGATTTTTGCTAGTAGAAATATAGTTGTCTTACATTCTTTTTCACTTCAATTTAGAATCTCGATACTTAGGTAGATTTTTTTTAGGGTAAATTGAGAAATTGAATTAGTCTTCATTCTACAAGATACAAAGATCTTCTCGCCTCTTGTGCTTTCCATTTTTAGTGAACTCAGCAGCTGTCGTTGTGGAGCCAGTAGCATGATTTCCTGACCAGTACGGAATGTAATACATATTTACTGATATTTTTAGAAAAAAATTATATAATTACAAATCGAATAAAAAATATTAATAAAATATTAATGTTATATTGTATCTTAAAGATGTGATATTAACATTTATATATACGTTGTATCTTTAATATTCAATATGGCATTGGTACATTAAAAGTAATACAACATATGTATAAATAAGATATGATGCAGGTTTAAATGTATTTTTAAAAATATTATATTTTTAGGATATGATATAATATTAGTATATTGATAATATTTTTTATTTAATTTATAATTATATAAAATTTTTTTAATTTTAATGATAAACATATAATTTTTTCGACAGTAGCTATCGTTCGATAGTAAAAATTTAGTAGTTGTTGATTGTATTGTTTTTCCAAAGAGAGAACTTATTCATATGGGCAAAGTCAATGGAAACCCCTAAGAAGATTCAGGGGCTCTAGGAACATGCCACCCTAACAAAAAATTCGTCAAGGAATTGGGTTTGGAGTAAAATTGAGACACATTCGTTTTTTTAGCTTGGACATGGCTCTCTCTTGAGGGACAACACCTTAGCAGCATCAAAATCATCTTTGTACATCAAAAGATCAGCAACTCAACACCTCATTTCCCGATGAGAAGATCTACAATACAAGCCGTAGGAAATAGTTGTTGAATCAACTTCAATTGATACACTCCTATTGAGATTTGCACAAGAGTTGATTTTGAACCATAAACTGGCTTAAAACTGGCCTAACTTGGGGTGCGGTGAGCTTAAACTGGCTTAGGAACGAACCATCGGGTCTCAAAAGCTTAGGTAGTTCAATTCCTTAGTTTAGACCGGTTTCGACTTGGTATTATAATTAAAAAAAAATTTCTCTTTTACAACATCTTCTTATGCTTTTTTCTTTCTCAATATATTCTCTATTTTATATTATTATATACATATTTTTTTTATCAACCATCATCGTCTCTTTTCCATACAATATATATTTCTATTTTTTATATTCGAATGAGAATTTTTTATTATTTACAACTCTTCTTGCTTTACTTAATATTATTTAATATTTTAATATTAAACTAACATCAAGTTTACACGGTCCTAATTAATCTTTTGGAATGGAATAAAATTTGAATCGAAGATAACTATAAATCATTTATGCATTAATATATGTAATGTATATATATGTATAAAGTATTATAATAATCTAGGGAAAAAAATAAAAGTTAAAAAAAAGATGGAAAATTATTTATGAAAACACGAGAAAAAATATAAAATGAATTAATTATAAAATAAAAAAAGGAAATGGTTAAAAGTTGGAGAACTGGCTCTTGAATCACCGATTAAGCCGAATTGGCTTGAGTCCGTATAGTTAAGGACTGGACCTGGTTCAACCTTGAACTGACTTGTGAACCAACTGTTTAGAACGGGTCTATTTTAGCAACTATCTTATCTAGTTCTTTATTCTTGCCGAGAACAAGCCTTTCACCGCCGCTGTTGCCTCAGCTATCTCCGCACTTGTCGCCCAGCTTTCCTGCTCATTCTCGCTTAGAATCGTCCATTGTGATCACGAGCAATCACTCTTATTGATTTTTATTGTTTCCTATTCGGGTTTTGTCCAACGAGCAACTTCAGTCCGCTAGTGCTTAATTACCGTCATACCAAAATTTGCTGTTGTGTCCTTGTGATTCGGTAAGATGAGCTTGGATTTGTTTGATTGTGAAACACGGATCAGGTTTCCCGTCTTGAAACACCCGTTGCGACGATTCTTCCACATAAACCAAGCACAAACACTGATTTGGCACATAAATAAATTCAGATCGACTTGCTGGTCTTTGATCTCTTCACACACCTGTACAAGCCAGCCAAATATCCCATCTTGATATTGAATCTTGATTCACTCTGAGCCCCAATACTTTTGAACCAGACAACACTTGTCTAGCCATACAAGAGAAAAATATGCTCCACCGTCTTCTTGGTCACAAAAATTACAAGAAGGATTCTGCATAATTTTTCTTTTGCAAAGATTACTATTTGTACTCCAGAAGGATTTGTGCAACTACTCTACAAATAAATGTTTGAAATTTAGGCAAACAATCCACTGATTAGATAATTTTTCATAATATAGGATTAAATTGGACAGGAGGAAGAGGCATCATTTACTGTATGCAGTAATCTTTTATACCCGCTTTTCATAGAATAGGTGCCACTTTGTCTAACTACCAGCATCTTCTATCTTGATCTATCAAGGCCTCCACTCCAAGGTTGCATCATCATGGAGTCCTGGGCTAAAAGGAGGAGTTTTAGTGTTTCCACAAGGAATCCAGGGATTAGTAAAACACTTGATATTCTTTTCTTCTCCAATTGGACATAACAACTCCTCTTTAGTTACATCCCTTTCCTCTAAGATGCTCCGCCTAATCCTTGATGGAAAACTTCCTTTTCTCGCTTTAAAAGAATCGTATTTTGGAAAAAATAAAGGCTTTTTAAGTACACAAACGCATAACAGTTTTGGGGTTTGTAAAATTCTCCTCACAATTTTACCTAGAAGAGTGCATTATCAAATTTCCCTAAATCCTTAATGCCAATACCATTACTATGCTTCGGAAGCTTCAAATGACTATTTTTCTATTTTCACTATCTCTTCCCCACCAAAACTTACTAACTAGAGACTTCATTGCACCATGTTTGGAAATCTAAAAGTGACATGGAATATGTCGGAAGTGCACAAGCTACTGATTTAATTAGTCCTTTCCACCATATGAGAGGAGGGAACTTTTCCAACCCTGAAGCTTCCACGCAACTTTTTCCTTTACAACCACGAGCAGTGAGCTCTTTGATCTACCTCAAATGGTTGGAAGGCCCGAATGATTGCTTGGATTAATTGTTGATAATATATATTCATGGTTCGGCTTATATCCTCTTTCAAGAATCCTCCCGCATTCGTACCGAAAAAAAAAAAAACAAAGAAGAAAAATTTTGATTTTTGAAGCTTGACAGTTTGGCTTGAAGCACTACAATATGCTTACACAATCTCTTTAAGCTTTGTCAAATTGGTTTGATTTGCTTCAACAAAAAAGAGAGAGTCGTCAGCCAAAATTAGATGAGTCAGTTCAAGACTTCTTAATTTTATTCCTTTAAGATGTCCTAAGGATATTGCTCTCATCAATAATTTAGATAAGACATAAGATAATAAGAGGAAAAGATAAGACATCAATAATCCAGATAAGTCATCTGATTCTCCCAGATGGTTGAAGTTTGCCTGTTTTTCTGCCTTTTACAAACAAGTTACAAGGTATAGTCTCGATACAGCTCATTACTCAGTTTATTTATTTAAAATCAAAGCCCATTTTGCAAGTGTTTGCCTAAGAAAAAACCAATTTACTCTACCATATGCTTTTTTCATGTCTATTTTAATAGCATAATGAGTTCTCTTAGTTTTTCTTTTGATTTTAAAAGATGAAAAACTTTATAAGCCACCACCATATTATCCTGTATTAATCTATCCGAAATAAAAGCACTCTTTTAAGGCTGAAGATGGAGTTTAAGCAAGGTTTTTAACAATTTAGCTAACATTCTCAAAATGCTTTTGAATGAGAAATTACAAAGGCTGATGGGTCGTTTTAATTGGAGCAACAAGAAAGGATACCAGTATCCATGAAGTAGGAAATGGCTGTAAAAACCACGGTCTAATCACACTGCAAAACGACTAAAACAATGAGTTTGTGAAATCATCTGGTCTAGGTGCTTTATTAGCATCCAACTTGGAAAACTGCCGTTTTCACTTCCTCTTCAGTGACTGCATGTGAGAAGCTCATTCAACTCTGCTGTTACCATAGATGGAATTGCTTCCAACACGCTCCTGCTTCACTTTTACTTTGTCTGATTTTGCTTCTTGCTTGCTTAGCATAGCTTGGTAGAAGAACTTGGTGTCACGATGACCATGTTTCAACCTGTTGAATTCTAAATTTTCTGCAAAATGAAAGTTAAATAATTACTTTGACATCTTTAGTTGGGTTAACTTGTACAGAATAGACATCAAAGTAGTTAACATGGCTCCATGAGCATGAAAATAGAGGGGACTTTCTTTTCCTTCCCTGACCTTTTGCAACATAATGGTGATGAAGTTTATTCAAAGATGAGGATTTGATGATATAATTATTAAAACTATATTAATACATCTAAAAAAGAGTAAGTTGGTGTGCAATTTGTTAAAAAAAGAAAAAAAAAAAAAGCAGAAGAAAGATAAAGGAAAAGATAACAAAAGATTTAACTTAAAGGGGTGAGCATCCCCGAAAGGATGATTAAAGATACCAAATATAGTAAGCATAAAGACTGTTATACTCTTAATCATTAGGGGAAACACGCAGCAATTTGACACGATTTAAGGATGCGAAAGCACATATGAATGCTTGGCAAAGGTACGTAGAAGAGAAAAAAACTCGAAGCAATGAGCATTAAATATATACAATTGGCTAAGTTGATGCGTCTAAGGAGTTTTCATCAATCGCAAAATATGTTCTTGAAGATGCCGAAGTATGAAATAAAATTTTTGCTCATAATCTTCATGTTACACATTAATATTCTTTTCTCCTTGTTCATAATTTACAATATGTTTGTGAGAATCTGATCTCATTATTAGATGTGAAGGAGAATACTAAGTGTTCAGGACCTTGGCCTTTCAATCGAACATATTTAGATAATATCTACCGATTAGAATGCCATCCTCTTTTCATTAAAGTTCTATTTTTCTAGGCTTTTGGTTAACACATCAAGCCTTTTTGATCACATTAAAATATATTCTCATGTTTAACATAAATAAAAGTTGGTAGATATTTTCAGAGTTTAAAGCTGTTTCTCATGCCTTTTCCTAAGTTTCTTGTGTGTTCAATTTTACCATGCACGAAGGATACCTTTCTTTTCTTAATTCTTTTTTTGGGTGATTTTCTTTTCTTATTTCTTCAAACCAAAATTTATTTTTCAAAATCTATTATAAACGAATTTTATCATTTAAGTACTTAAAGTGATTGTGCTAATAAGAGATTAGATGGGTAATACACATAACATGTTATGCACATGTGGTGTGTAAATATTAATAAGATATTACCATATATGATATCTACAAATCATATGCAGTAATTAATTTGACAATTATTCCTTTTATTATAATTCGTGTTAACATCTAATTAGTATTTCTACACCACATGTACTCTAACGAGTCTTGTGAATTTTTGGATATAAGGAAAGTATATTGTGAGTTATTTTTATTTTTAATATTTTGTTTAAAGACAATTTAATTCAAAAGTTCTCTGGTTGTATAAGTATATATAGTATGATTATGTGTGATTAAGGAGACACGATAAAAATGGTTAATATCATGGTTTATACCTTGATATTACTACTTTTTAAAATTATACTCATGAAATTTTAATTTATTTAATTATACACCTAATTAAAAATTTAGCTATTACTATTTACAGTTTAATTAACTCAAATTTATACTGTTAGTTTAATTAGTACGATTAACTAATGGGGTAGTCGCCTATGACCTTAGAGAGGTCGAACGACCCCTTACAAGTGGTTGCTAGCCCATCCCTGCAAAACAATAGGTCATAGTCACCTTCAAAAAATACTCGTAAGGCTTACTAGAGGCAATTGATGGCCATAAATGAACTTAGAGATGTTGCACGACCCTACTAAGGTTATAGTCGGCCATTTCATTGGTTGATTATGTTGATTGAGTTAATGGTATAAATTTTAATTAATTGAGATATAAATAGTGACAATTAAATCTTTAATTAAATGTATAATTAAATAAATTAAAACTTTAAGTATATAATTGTAAAAAGTGATAAAATTGAGGTGTAAACCATAATATTGTCTTCATTAAAAACACATCATTAGAAACTTAGTTGAATTGTGAGAAGAAAAATGTAAATAGTAAATTAGATTGAACAAATACTAGAAAACCTTTATAGAGACAGTGGAATCCTAATTGCTAGAGTTGGTAACACTATAAAAATAAATTGATTTAACCAGTGAATAAAATCACAAATTTTCACCAGATGCCATGTGATGGTGAAATTTAAAATTCACGCTTAGCTAATTCTTAGAAAATTCAATTTTTTTTATTTATATTATAAATAAAATTAATTGATAAATCATCAATACTTAAAATAAATATATTGATCATAAATATAATGATTAAAGCTGTGCAAGTAGAGTAGTTATGCGAGTCGTTCTGTGTAGTTCACAAAAAAATATGGGTCAAACTAAAAATTTTTGACCCACTTAAATATGAGATTTTTTTAGCCTAACCCACTTAATTCGCTGTTCAAAGCAGGCCAACCTATTGTGGGCAGGTTAGCCAGTCAACCTGCAAAAAATAGAAAAAGAAAAAAAAAAGAAAACTAGATATGTATATATGTATATTATGTATATATTATCTTGAAGTTTCATAAATAGGACATCTTCATTATGCTATTGTGTTACATGGTCATCATGTTGTATTATAAGACCATAATAAACGACTCAAAGTTTTTGCTTATGGTTTTTACATAACTATTGTGATGTTAGTTGGAATTCCATTGGTGTGATGACTATGGAAATCTCAGCCTATTTTGTTATAAATATGCCTATACATTAATGCTATCAGCAATACTTTTTTTTTTTCTTTTCTGTGTTGATGCAAATGTATATATTTATATTATGTATCTACTTTCGTGGAAATATTAGAACTTTATTTTTCTAAAATGAAATAAAAACTAAATTTTGTTGTAAATAAAACTTAAATATGTACATTGGAATTAGTAAGATTATGAATTGTGATTTTTTATTCGTGAATATATTACATAATATATTTATAAGGAAATAAATAATAGTATAATTCGCGAGTAGGCCTACTTTACTCACCAACCAACAGCGTGGTAGATTAGGTTGGAAACCTGCATTTGCAAGTGAGCCAACCCGCTTAACCTATAGGCCAATGTAGGGTGGGGCGGATTGGCTCACTTGGCTCATCACAACTTTAGTCAGTAATGTGATGATTATGGATTTTATTTATACTTAAGTACATGTTTCACATTACTAACATAATACAACTAGCGTATCTATTAATCAATTAAAGCTCAAAAAAGAAAATAACAAAATAAAATCATTACATATTAGATAGCAAGGGAAAAAATCTATCTAAATAGTTTGGATGCATCATTTGCACCTTGATTCATATTTTTGGGTTTATTGCTAGGAATTGATACTAAAATTCATAAGCAGATAATGATATGGACATGATATAGTATAGTATAGATACAATTGTGGTTGTTAAGACAAATGATTTATGGAGATGTTATGGAATGGAGAGGCTATAGATGTGATCTAAAGAGGGGAGTAGGGTGGTGACTGGTTATTTAGGTAAGAGGTAGAAGGTAGCCATGGGAATAGGTAGACCCATGCAAAGGGCCAAACTGGCCCTAAATCGTCGATTTGCGAGCTAGTTCTACGATAAACCATAATTAGCCCGTATACTGGAGGTTTTGAGCCAATTCGTGGCCTTTGAACCTTTTTTTTATTTGGGTTTTTTTCCCTCCCTTTTCTTTTTTTCTTTTTCCTTTTTTTTAATCTTTTTTTTTTTCCTTTTTCATTGTCGAGCCTTGAACACCACCACCCCCCCCCCCTTTTTTTTTTCCCTTTTCTCCTTCACTAAAGCATACATTCTAAACAGAAGGAAAATATTTTTTAGTGTATTTTATGATCGTTCAGAAGATGCTTATGTATCTACTAATCGGAATTAGGTTGTTATAGTTCGATTTAGATTATTAGAAAATTTTTAGTTTGTTGATCAATTTTATGTTTTGCAAAAAGAATCTAAGCGTCCATAACTATCCAATTTAATTTTTTTTAAGAATAATAATTTTACTTGGTTATAATTTGGAAAACCCTAATGCTAGATCGTTACTTTTGGGACAACCATACCATTTAGTTTTTTTTTTTTAATAATTGAGAAAAAGGATTTTTCTATGTGATAAAACTTTTTTGGATAAGACAAAAAGAAAACTTACCATATCTCTTCTTAAAGTAGCTGTTTATGTTCGTAATCAAGAGTGGAACCTGCGGTTAAGCTTGAGCTTTCATCAGATCGGTTCCAATTGCTAAAGTAATCATCCTCCTCGCTTGATGTCCTATATGATTTTTGCCATCTATAAGCCACCTTATATTAGTCTTTTGTATAAGCACTTGCCTCAACGTTGACAACAGATAGAGAGGCTCGCCATTCATCGATGATGAGAGTTGTTGTACTAAACGCTTGCTCAATAACAACCATTGAAGTTGGAGTAATGAGTACTTTATGGATGATAAGAGATAGGAATAGATAATCCCTTGTGTGCTTCTGGCACTACTCTAAAATATCGAAGTCCTTAATGAAGATATTCTCAAAAAACTTGAAATTCATATTGTTGTAGTGCTGCATCTCAAACAATGGACCACCAGACCATTGCCTCTTTAATTTTTATGCCAGTAACTATTCACCCATTAATGAATAATGCTACTCCTTAATGGGTGGCGAAGGGGAGATTGATAATTGGTTACCGTATTAACTTTGGTAGTGGTTAAGTATCTCCTTTATGTCAACCATTGCTATTGATACCTTTTTCTATGATTCCAAGTTATACACGTCTTGAGAATCCGTTAAACCTTTAATGTAATCGTAATAAGTTTTCAAATACATTAATAATAATTCCACTTTATAATGAGGATCTAGAATAGTTATTATAAGATAAATATGATGAATGTCATTATAATAAGATAACCACTTCAATATCATATCGTATACGCAAGTGTGCAGGTTTGGGTCCTTATGGGCTTAAAGAAGCACGCCAAGTATATTGATGGCTGATATAACAAACAAGTGTATATTGGGCCTGTAAACCTGTGAGAAAGTCTTAGTAACATCATGAGAAACTTTTAGAACTTTCAATAACTGGATACATATATCCCAATTACTGAGGAAAATGTCAACTTCTCGTATGTTGTACATTGCAAAGTCATACAGTAATTCGTTGTATGGAACTATGCTATGCAACAACTCTTAAGTCAAGTTCCAGCAATGTTACACATCCATCTTAAATTTTCGAAGCCTCTTCTCATGCTCCATGCAAAAGTTCCTCTACTTCTTATGAAGGGACAACCTCTCTGTTATTGTTTTAACGAGGTTCTTGATTAGAACTATATTATCCTATAAAGCTATAGTACCATCATTGATACATAATTTAAGAATATGACATGCACAATGTATATGGAAACCCCCCTCCTCCTAACAAAGTTGGTTAACAGTAACTTTTTAGATCAAATATTAAGGTTTTATTGACACTTATATCATTAAAACCAATAGAAAAAATTTTCCTTACTAATTGTATTTATTTAAGATTTCTCTAATAATTTTATAGATGTTTTGTGTGATATAACACTCGTTACATACCCTTAAGCCAATAACCATTTATTAAGTTACCAATTATCTTTTATCTAGTGAATACTTACACCCATATAAGAATTATTACAAAAAAGATCTATCCATATATTTGTACATATGGATACGTATGTATCAAGTGAAGCGAACTTTCCCGCAAGCTCCCTCTTACCTTTATAGTAGAGCTCTTATGTGGCTCGAGTTAACGTACTGCGGCTAAGCTATTGTGAGTTGGGGTTGAAGATCTCCCACTCGTATTGACTTTGTCACTCTGATGCACTTACGTTGAATGATAGGTACATGATCGCCGGGTACTATGCCAGATTATACTTGTGCCTCTCTTAGTCATACCTCATCAGCAATTAATTAGATGAATTACCACCTCATGCAATCTATTCTCGCATACTATCTACTCCCATCTCCTTGAGATACTTCGACCTCAAGTGCGTATTAAGGGTACCGTATCCCTCTCCCGTTTTCTAAGAGTAACTTGCGTTGCAATGGTTGTAGAATATCTTCGAGTTCCCCCTTTCATTTATACTTTTACAATAATGCGTTGTAAAAATATTAGACTTAGCAAGTTTAGAGGGCTTATCTAAGCCTAAAGGTCTCGAACTGCCAGACTCATGTTGTCCTATATGTTGCTCCTCTGTTTCAAGAATAATTTCTATCTTGTCCTCCTCATCCTTGAATATGCTTGTGGAGCAACTCATCCGTAGGAGTTCAAATCCAGCAGGTTGTGTAAGGACACTTATGCGAGAAGGTTCGAATCTAATAGGATGTTTAGGGATACTCATGTATGGAAGTTCGAACTCGGGAGGTTGTATGCCTCGGTAACTCATGTATTAAGGTCCAACGCTAAAGTCAAGAAGTAGTGTACCGCGATTACTCGTACGATGAGATTTTAGATCGAAGCTAGGAGGTTGTGTGACTCATTCTTTGACATTCTCAACCACATTGTGTGCTCTTTGTTCATTTAAGTTGTTCTCGTAATCAAGGTACGCGTAAACATTGTCGAACTGTTGTGGCTTAGACGACTTACCAATCCAGTGTTCTTTCCCTTACCCTTACCTTTCCCATTAGATGAGGAACCATACTTCTTTCCAAAGAAAGTACAACACAAGAATCTTTCCATGGATGTAAATTTTTTTCCCTTATATACTACAATAAAGGTTTATGAATGAAAGACATGAATAATATGTAACCCTACCCTCTTAGCCTATATCACAAAGCTCAATCATACTCAGCATTCCTTTCTTGTGGTCGAGTTTCGACTAGTCTCTACATAGATACAACCAAGTTGGTCATAATGGTGATGAGGTTCTATATATGTTCATCCATAGTTTGAGGAGTCTATTGTTTAGCACAACCACGACCATGTGCATTACTCTTAACATCAGCAATCTTTGCTTGTACACTGGGATTTGATATTCTCATAACAAAATTTCAATAAGCTTACAACCAAACAAAAGGTTCTACACAACACTACTAAATACTACATCACACAACAACTTTAACAACTTGCTCTATTTCGAAGTAAAGAAAACAAAGTACAACAGAGTATGTATATTACTCACAATAAACCAATCATTACAAACACTTAGCTCTAAATCACAACCTCAAGCTATAATACTAGGATAATATGATGTGCTTCAAAGCTAAGTTATCATAGGGTCTTACTGTAGTAAGTCAAATGGGTTCTTCAAAATATCGAAGAAAAGCATAAGATGAGGTGGTTCAGACATTCCAGTAGCTTCGTGAAGTTGTTCATCGGATGTGACACACCGAGGAACACTACACAAATTAATTCTCACTTAATATTATGCACAAGTAAAAGCTAAGGTCCACTCGCTGTTGACTTTGACCTACTAAGAATGTAATAAATGTACGCAGAGATATTTTCTCATAAGAACATAAGAGAATATTTATTAATGATGTGGTAAGATGATTCCGGCTACAAAGTATAAGGACTATTCATGGTAAGCCCCTAAGGTTACAAAGAAATACATGAAATTGCATAAAGAGCATTACAAGGTGAGGAAACCTAGTACAATGCTAAAAAGGGAAAATAGGATAAAAGACAAAAGGGAATATAGTACTAATATTAGAAAAAGCTAGGACTAATGGTGCATTGCTATTGAATCTATACTAAGAGGAGTGAGGTACTAGAGCTAAGCTATTAGATGTGGGAATAAGTCAACATAAAAGGATTTATAGCTCAGAATCAAGGGTCTTAGCATTAGGCAGGTTAATCGTTCTAGGATGGACTAAGAGCTTGGCATTTGTGCCAGTAGTAAAGTAAAGTAAGGGGCATTCAAGTTGGTTACATAAAGAGTTCAATAGTAGGCCTTCCTAATATTGGAGCTCATCCTAAGTGAGTTAAGAAGACTAGATTCTTCTCACAAGACCTTACAAGCCCTCAACACGATCTTAGGTAAGGGGTTTTAATGTCGGCAGTCCATCACCCAAGTACCCTTCACTGCATGAACTCACTTAGCTTGGGGAAAGATCTAACCGAAGGGTCCGCGTAAACCCCTCGATCAATTCTTAAAGGCTACCTCCTATCATAGGATGACCCTTTACATCCCTTAATCAATACTCAAGAGCCCGCAATGAGAGCACATCCTAAGTTTGTATACTTTCCCTTATAGTTTGATCTTTTTTTCCTCAGACATCCCTCACAATTCACAGTATTGGAAAAAGTCTTTTTACACTCTTAAAGAATTTATAAATGGTGAAATGAAATAATGAAGTAAGAATAGAAAAGTAGTACCCCCGTTACACCTTTATATAGGCATCAAATGGAAAACTTAAGCCGCATACATGTCACTATGGACCCATCCAACAACGATAGCAAGGCTACAATAAAGGCTTCCATTAATATAGCAATTAATCTATGATTATGGCATTCCCAAGGTACATTAATGGCCACATGTGCTACATACTATCCCATGCACCGTCGTTGTGTTTAGGAAAAAATTGCCTTGGAAAAGACTACTCGAAGCAATCCCATCAACGATCTTATCGTGCAGGCTCCCAACGGTTACTTTCACCCTAACCACCCAAAGCCAACTACGCCTTTCCTAGGGTACGCTTTACAAGGGCTTTAGCCTCCAGAGCCCAAGCATACGTTACTCTCATTACTACTCTAACGTGAAAGAGAGTAGTAGAGCAAGTGTTAACGGTCACCTTTTGGCCTTAGGCTCTTAAGGCCTAAGCCCATTACCAAACTTAATTAGCCTACTTGGAGGCCATTATCACCTTTGCTAGATGATTTTTCCCTTTAAGTACACAATTCAACTCAAATACCTGCACCAGTGCTATTCATCAAGTTGGGAGCATAGGCAAAGACTTTAGGTAACTCCTAAACACCTACCATTGCTCGAGCTCACCTCTAAATCCAAACGACTAAAGAGCTCCCAGGCTCCTTAGGAGGACCTAAGGTTTTAGGCACTCCTAAGCTAAGCTCTAAGAACTCAAAAAGCCCTTAGCTTTCCAATGTTTCATCTTTCAACCACTAGGAAGGAGAATCCCCCTAACCGATGTGACCTTCGAAGGGCATGTAGCTTGGTACGATCAAACTCACAATCAACTCATTCTCTCTCTCTCTCTCCCCATTAAATGATAAGTGATACCCTAACGTATAACTTAGAAGTCTAGCCACAAATTATGGCGACCACCAATGCTGATGTGATGACCAATTCCCCAAGTTTCTACCAACCAATAAAAAGGCAGAAGCCCTTTGTATTGACAACACTAAAGGCAGGTTTTTGTAAGTCTACCATCATTAACGATCATTAGCCTATGAGGAGTTCCATTAAGGATTGTATCAGTGATATCCACTATCACTATCTTCCAATATCTAATTACCCACTTTGTTAGCGAGTGTCAAACCCCATCATCAAGAATGCTTTCGTTTGCAATTATGGGAACCTCTAGAGGTGAATTGTTAGACATACCTCCTATAATATGTATGATGTTAACTAGTGATATTGTTGAAAAATTACTTAACTTAACTAAGAACCAAAGCTAAGGCCACTAAAAGAGCAAGGACTAGTTGACCAATATATATCAAAAGTAAACAAACATTAGCTAATCAATTTCATTCAATTGAAGTCCAAACCATCCAACCAAATATGAGCCAAAACTTCTTTTTTCACCTAAAAGTGTTAGTTAAGCCAAATAAACAAATAATTATAAAAATATAATAGGTATTTTAAAGTTTTCACAAACTTATAATCTGTGTTTTTTGCTTAATAAGTACATAACCTATGTTTAATAATTATTTGTTGATGTTGGTAGGAGAGAAGAGTCCATTTTGATTCATTCATAATGATTAACTTTAGATATATTTGACAAGATAATCCAATAAAAATAATAAAAAACATTGAAAGGTTTTTTTTTTTTTTGGGGGGGAAATGGCAAATGAATTTCTAAATTTTGATTTAAGTACGAATTTACCTCCTAAATTTTTAAACATTAAAAATTATCTTCCTAAATTTTAATAAATTGATAATATAAATTATATTTTTTTCATTTTAGTTCAAAAAAGTCACAGTGTGAAAATTGAGAGGTATTAAAGTACAGCTTATGAGGTAATTTTTGCATTGAAGTTAAAGTTTTGAGAGTTTATTTGTTATTTTATCAAAATTTAGTAGATGATTTATAATATTTGAAAGTTTAAAATGGTAAACTTATATTTAGGTCAAAATTTAGGAAAATTATTATATTTTCTCAAGTTTTTTTCTAAAAAGAAAAAAATTGTGAAAATTAATCAAGCCCACAGTAACTGTACCCGGCTACATCGCTATACCAACGGTTAAATCGAAACTCAAGCGAGCACAACCGGAACTGGCGAAGGTTGATTTGAATTCTGCAGCAGAGAATTTTCATCTGAATGTTTTCGCAAGAGAAAGTCCTGAGAAAGCCACGTTTTGCTATCTTACTCACTGGAGTCCATTAAATTTTTACATGTTTAAGATTCAAGCCGTCTCTGGATATGGTGAGTAACATGGAATCTTTCATTTCCAGAATCTGAATGGTACATAATATTATGTTTAGGAAAATGACCCGTGTTAGTACATAATACTATGTTTAGGAAAATGATATGTGTTATAACTTTAAACTTGCGGATGTCATGTTGGATATTACCCAGCGGATGACGGTAACATCTACTAGATAACACCTTTGCAATGATTCGATCGGCATGAGCTTCTCTAATGAGTTGTCAGCCCATTTATCTTATGCTCTTATGTTGGAGAAAAGATTTACTCCGATGTTACAAATAGCCTATAAATATCTAATAAAATTTTAATATGTATTATAAGAAAATGAATAGTTTTTAAATAATTACTACTGGTGTTTTGTATATATCCATATATAAAAAAATTATTGATATTTATACATTATAAATGTATAATATATAACATATAATACTTAATGAAACCTTATTTATGTTTACAATTGAGTAGTCTTTTATTTCAATGTTATTTTTACAATATTTTAGTATTTAGGTAATATTTATTTAGTTCCTCTATTTTTCCCCCATTCCTGTGATTAGCTATTAAAGATTAAGCTTTGGGCTTTTATTTATTTATTTTTTTCCTTCCATCCAATTCTTAGCTGCATCCTTATTTGTTTCATGAGCAACCATTCTCCGACTTATTTCACTGAAATGTAATTTTATTTGTCTGCAATTCTTGATAAAAATATCTAAAACCCTATTTTTCCTTTTAGTTTACATTTCTACATATTTTAACTATCATGCTTGATGATTTCTTTATTATAAATTGTATTATCATCGAGCTAACTATTTTCTTCTTCAAAACCATTGCCTAAATTTACTATTTTCGTTTCGTTCATCTGAGAAATTAGACAATTTTTTTTGTCCTTGTTGCATCATTTATACAGATTTTGTTCACTTTGTAACTTCATAATCTTTTCAATTCAATTCACCTAATATAATTTATCCAGTTACTCCCATATGATAATCTATATAAAAAATGAAATGTAGCAAAAATGTCCCTACAGTATACAGATTTTGTCCTCTTGCTGGTACCACTCCTGGTCATGTTAATCTGCCATCCAGGTTCCATAGGACAAGCAATTCGTGTCATATACCATGTCTCGATTTTATATTTAAATGGTGTAATGTATAAAAAATCTCAACTCGCAGTATAAAAGTGTAAACCTGTAACTTTATATGTTTTATATCTAGATTAGACTCATTTATCCATTAAAATGTTTTAATTAAATTTATAAAATATTTATATATACAAAGAGAAAAACACGATAATAATATTTAAATTTTATGAAGAAAAATCACATTGTATTTTCATACTTAACATATAATTACAAACCAAATAAATAATTTAACAAAACAAAATCTAATTAAATATAAAAAATCCAAAAATTTAAATTATATAATATTATTAAAATAAGTAAAACCAAGTATTAAATGCATATTAGAATTACTAACAATGTTGATTTCTACATTTATCAAATTGATTGTCAGCTGTTTAAGGAAGATAGTAAATAATTTACACATAATTTCATAACTTTTTATTTATTTAAACTATTATACAATAAGAAAAATACATAATATTACTAAATTAAATATAATAATAACTTAAATAGATATTAATATTACTATCGGTGTTAATTTCAAAATTTATCACATTATCTATCATTTTTAATTGAAATGATAAAAAAGTTTATATATAAATTTATAACTTTTTACCTATTCAAACAAAAGTAAATAACTAAAAATAATTAATCTCGTACTTTTAATTAATATCTTAGCCTCCAAAGAGACAGTTTGTACAACAAAATGAAAATATGAAAAATATATAACACATCTTCAAAGAAATTGATCCAAATTCAAATATAAATTTAACGTGTTTACAACAAATTTAACTCATTTATACCTTATATTCGTTTTGTTTTATATATTAACCCATTTAAGTTATTTCATACCATATCTGAATCCTCAACTGCTAACCATACTATAGGATAATCAAGCTTCAAGCTCTCAACTTGATTCTATTTAAAAGTGTACAAATAAGCTTTAACACGTGAGTCAACCCATTTAATCTATTTTCAAAACGAATCTAAACCAAAATTTTTTCTCTTTCAAAAGCATGCCAAATTTACCTAATCCATTTAATGTGCAAGCCAATCAATCAACTCATTTAATACATTTATACTTATAAATCTAAGAACCAACCTATTTAACCCGCTTTTTAAATAAATTAAAATCAATATTTATTAACCCAACTAAATAAACCACATCCATTTAACCCAAAAAACTAAATGGACTGAAGGATTAACCTATTTAAACTGTATGCACGCCCTAATTCTATCATACACTAGGGCTTTATTTTGCTACTTTCATGGAATTTATATGCTTACCTAAAAGAAGAATAAAAAGAACCTAAGTTTTACCTTTTTCATTCTCCTCTTTAGCAGCTTGAGGACCAAGGCTTTTATGGTTGTCATTTCGAAATTAATTTTTTAAAGATTTTATCGTCCTATGCGCTAAGTCATCATATTCTACCAGGTTGTCGCCCATTTCATCTCCTTTCTCAAAACCAAAATCTTATTTATATATATTTCTCCATTTGAGTAGATCACACCATCACAAAGATCCTTCAATCAACGCTGATCTTGATGACAGTAAAAGCAATAGAAATCATCTTCCGGATAGGGCACGTACTTAAAAAGCATACAAGAAGGTTTTTGAGCCATTCTGACAATCCGCTGAGTCCTTGCCATAGAGTTGCTGGGTAGGCTTTTAGAACCTTATACTCCAGTAAACACCATCCAAAATTAACGAAACCGGATTAAATTTACTTGGGGAAAACAAACATTCCCTGTGGAACGCTCCCTTTGATCATCAAATTTATCTTCAAAAGGAAAGCCTGCCAAAAGATCGCACAGGAGTAAATTAGAAGCAACAATAACCACAACAATCATTCATAATCTATTCCATAGCAACCCCAAAAGCAATGCTCATGCATTCATTTCATTGGAATGGAATCACCATTCCACCTACCTATTATTTATGGAATTAACTATTTTCTTACTGGGTTTGCAAATGTCTGTTTTATAATGTGCAATAAATAAGGAAATCTAATTGATTTTCCTCAGATGATGCTATTTCTCATGACTCGTGACTTTTATATGAAAAATATCCTTCTTCATAAAGTAAAATTTTTTCCAGTTTTATTTTATACTGGTGAATGAAATGCAGCGAGGATTTTGCCTCGACATAATTCTCCAGAAAAGAGGAAATATATATAACAATCTTATAAAAAGAAATCTACAATATGAACATTTATCTAGTATAATTATCACAAATGAAAAATCACATGAGTAGCAATGTCGTATTGTATTTGTTGAGAACAATCTTGTCAAGTTAGATGGACTACCGGCAAACGGGTTATGAGTTATAAGTTTAAAAACGTTTCAGCCTGGTAAATACTTGAAAGTGGTGAGAAAAATTAAGACAGTTTAGACCATAGGAATCCATAAGAAAATCGTTTTGTAAACCTAGGTACCATAACTCTCATTCTGAAAAAACTACTATTTTAAACTTAAAAGTTTCGTCTCAAACAGTTGCTTATATTTTTTAAAAAAGTATATGGTTTCAAAAAACCATTAAACCAATCAAAACGTTGAAAAAAACAAAAGAAGAGAGAAAGGAATGGAGGAACGTTCTCTATTGAAGAAACGCCATGCAATGCTAAGGCATGGCACCTGGTTCCTTCAACTCTTGGAGAACGGGTCAAAATCCCCCTATTCATTGAAAATGCTCTTTAGAGCATACGCATGGCAGGTTTCTTAGTGCATTTCTCCAGGCATAACTTCTCCCCCGTTCCTTCCCGTTGCAGCATGTTTCTTACGTTCGCAATTTTTTTTTTTTTTAATTCATTTTGATTGGTCAAATATTTTTACTGGAACCCAAAAAACATTTTAAAAAGTTAATAAACTTTCACAAAGAAACTCAAAGATAAAATGGTAAGTTTATTGAGAAGAAAGTTCCTTAATTCATTAATGTGTATCTAGGGCAAGAAACGGGTTTTTCAGAGATGCAAGAGGATCCAAAAATAAATAAATAAATTTCGAAGTAAAATTCCATCTATATATATTGGGTAATGTTACTAACCCGAGTTTTAGGGATGTATCCGAGCTATCGTCGTCAGCTGGAGGACCAGTATTGCAGCTGCAGACATTGGCGGATTCAGATGACACACCTTCCTCCTGAATCGTATTATGATCTGCTTGATCTTTGAACGCTGTCTTTTTCCCTTTGGACAACATTACCATCTGCTTAATACGCACATCTCTTAGCTTTCCTAGTATGACATTATTAACAGACAAATAGCTAGCTAACTAGGATGGCATGACTAGAGTTCATGTTTATCTCACTCTCTGTTTTAACATCTTGTTTTCTTCAAGCAATTCTGCTCCCTGCACTCTCCCAACCGAAAGGGAACAAAAAAAAAAAACAAAACAAAGAGAGAGAGAGAGAGAGACCAACAATGTTGATCAAATCAATCAATGAAAACCATTAAATCCGATATAAGTATTAGAATCACAGCTCTAATATTACTCAAGAATAAATCATAACTTCAAGTGTAATAAATACAAGCATAAAGATTTTGATAATCAAGAAACACAGAAACTAATGTCAGTTTGATATGCAAAGATAAACCAAAATGAAATCGCGATTTTAAATTCAATACTTATTTCCCATGTCTGAAAATATATTTAAAAGATAGAATCACAATTCCCTATAATCAACAATACCTGCTTTGACAGGAAAACCACGATTCTATTCCCCTATCATTAATTAGGATTTATTAAAATTACTCATATAACCTTTAAAAAAAATTACAGCATGCAATAATTAAAAATATTTTTCATAAATAATATTTTAACATTTAATATCATTCTATTTCACTCTGAGTATTTCCACATACAGAAAAAGATTTTTCATTCCAGTCCTTATTTCATTCCCTTTCAAACCATTTTTTCATACCAAACGTAACAAAAATATAATAAATATAATCATAAAAGATCATCGATTGGATTGGATACCCTTCATGAAGCACTAAATTACAGGTAGCAGTATAAACGACGAAGATACAAGTTTCTGGTGGCTTTGGAATAGGTAAAAATTCATGATTTGTAAGATTCCATACTTTCTTAGAGTAAGCTCCGAAAAATTTAGAAATCAAACCTCTCTTATAATACTCGCCGACGACTTTAGAACCTAGGAACTACGTAGGATTTTATAGTGTCAAGGTTCTAATACTCAGTTTTAGCTCAGGGAGCTATGAGGTAGTAACAAAATTTATCACTATATCTTTGAAACTCCCTTCACTTAAAAGAGTTCAGAAACATAAGAAGAAAAGAAAAATTATGATGATTTAGGTTTATCAAAGAGATAGATAAATTTAACTCTAATGTGAAATACAAGTAGGACGTAGGATTGAGCATTCTAATCATTTTATTACAAATCTGTCTTAACTCATTCTTAGTGAAAAGCTCAAAAGTCCTTCAAATACTACATTTAAAATGCAAAGGTAAACATTGCCGTTATCAATTATAATTATCACCAATGCATAAATTAGGTCATAGTGAAAGATGGAGGTTGGATCCTCTCCAAGACATAATATTGAAAAGGCTCATTAAATGAGCAATGTAAAGGTAAATTTCGAATATTTACTATCAACCATGAATTAACAAAACAATCATATCTACTTCTTAATGCTTGAAGTTATGTTTTTGGACTATAGTATGAGACAAGACCCTTATAATCTGATGGTACGAGGATGGCAGGATTTATAGAAGGAAAAATTATAATTTTTAAGCAGAAGTGCTTTATGGTCCATATAATGGCCATAGCTTTCGCCTCAATAGAACATTCAATATAAAATGAACCATATCATGTTATGGTATTATAAGCTTAATAACAATAAGTTGTAACATCAATTTCAATGCAAGTTTGTCTACTAACCTTCCTTTCAAGCTCAGATATTTCTCTCATAATCCTTTCTTCCTGGAAAGAAACGAAATATTTTTCACAAGTTATCATTTGGAAAAATCATGAACCTACTCTCTGATACTAATAATCATATAATGTAGTGACCTTTGTCTCAAGCACCCGACTGAGTCCAGTTTCAAGAACTTTCTCCAACTGCACTAGTTCTTCTAAGTTCATTCCATGAAGATCCTCACCCCTCATCTGCCTGTTGTAACAAAATAATTCATTCCATTCATCCAAATATAATTGTCGATTACATCATAATTGAACTATATGTAAAACAATAAACTTAAATGTACCTGAGTTGGTGGGTCTTCTCAGCAATTTCTTTGCTCAACCTCAGATTATTGCTATTCTCAAGCTAAAATGGAAAAAAAAAAAAACAAAGAGAGAAAAAACATTCTTGTTACGACTCTATGTAGATAATTTACCGCTGAAAATTTCATAGATCCAGAAAAGATCTTCCTACTCAAAATCGAAAAATTAAGTACTACAGTAAGTGTCTTGTATAAGATTGATTTACATAAGATTCTGTCTAGCTAAGTTATAGTGAAAAGGGTTGCAGAGTGGATATAGCTGAAAGTTCGGATCTTATGCATCCTAGGGATTGGATTTAACCCCCATCTTCACTTGTTATGCTTGTGAACTTAGGTGCACCGTCTCAATTACCTGATGATCGATGTAATTTCCGTCTCCCATTAATGAAACCAATTCTGCCTGTCCCTTTTCTTTTCTTTTTAAATTTCTTTATTCTTGTACAAAATTCAATTCAGTCTTCTACATTGCAAGCGCAGTTTAAGGTCATCAGAATTAGTTCACCCGCATCAAATTAAAAATAAGTCCCCATTTTCTTCAGGGCTTTAAAAACACCGACATTGCACCTGTAACTCTGATTTGGTATATTGACAAGGCGAAAAACTTAATTGTAAACTTATAAAAACTTCATCTTAGAAGGATTAGCAGGTTTAGAAATTGAACGTTAAAAAAGTTTACAATCATTTATTTTTGTGCCTAAGTCTGTTATGTTAGGTCAAAGTTGAAGCTGCAATTTTGGCATCTTTTACAGCTAGAAACCAAAATAGTAACAGAAGAATTTATTTGTGCAAGAAAACAAGCCTAAGGACTTTATTTTAGACATAGAAAGTTTAATTAATTTTAGCAATAATACAGAATTTTGTGAATTAGTACTGCACACAATATGGTGGTCTCGCAAGGTTAGCAATATCGCAATCCGTTAAGTCTGCATGATAGAGTCTTCTAATAAATTTGGTTCTGTAACCAATCAATCTAAAAGTTTCTTTCTTCTTTTTCTTTTTTTGTCTTATTTTGCCCAATAATATTATATTTTACAATTTGGTAAGGGAAGAATCGAACTTAGTCCATCCCATTGGAAAAATCAATGTTCATGCCATTAGAATATATCGATCTTACCCAACTAATCTAAAATAAAAGTCTATAGTTGTTAGAGCTCGTGCAGTTATATGTTTCTCAGTTAATACTCCATTTTTTTTTTTTGTATGCAGAGACTTTAGCTAAAGAAAGTAGTCATAAAAAGGGAGGGGGCACATGGAACATTAAACAACTCACTTATACACACACACGCACATATATATATTTGTATCTATAAGAGGTTAATTTACCTGCAGCTCCAGAGATGGTTGGTCCAGCTTGTCAATACTGCTATGGTGGAGATTGTACCTTTCTATCGTATCTTTCAAGCTATAAACACAACATAGAACAGATACTAGCTCTTACTGACCATTTGATTTTCTTCTGATAATATTTTCTTCAGTATCTTCGTTCTTTTAGAGGGAAAAAATAAAACTATGTAATCATTTTGTAGCATCAGAATAAAGAAAGGTAATCATTCAAACGTGCAAAGTGAACCTAGATCCTGACGAGATAAATGATTCAATCTTGAATACTCTTTTTTTATCGGTTACGTCCCTCTCAAAAATATCAATTTTAGTTTGGAAAGCCACGTTGGCCAGTATGTATGACTCAAGTTTAGCTCTGACCATTATGATTTAGCGCATGCGACGTGCGGTGGTGTATAGAAACAAAAGGCCAAATTCTTCCGAGGACACAAACCTAAAATTTAAGGTTGAAAGAGAGAACTTTCCTAGGATTCACGAACTTTCCAAAGAATGTCTTAAGGATCTCCTCAAAATACATAATGGTTCAACTTATGATGAGAAAACCATCTAGGCAAAAGAAACAGAAAAATAAAATAGGAAAATGCCAAGTACAAAATGATTTTTCTGTACTTCTTTACCTAAATACTTTTCCATAATAAATATAAGACATACACAACATCACTCACTCAAAGAAAGCCCTAGCGTATTAAGGAATTGAAAGCTAGGTTTATAATAAAGTGTTTTCTTTCTCCTCTCAGTAAAACAATCAAGGTAAAAAAACAAAACCCTAACTTTGCTTTATTTTATTTATTTATTTTTCTTTTTTGTATTTAACATTTTTAGGCTGGATTTATCACTCTATTTTTCACTCTCTATCCCCTTCATATTTCCCTCAATCATGCATGCACAACACATGATCTTCACCGTTCCTCTTTATTGCCTACGCATCACCATATCAGATTTCCTAAAAGGGCATTGATTAGGGTGATAGCCTAATCGATTATTTCAATAAAATGAAACTCATTTTTTTTGAAAAAAAAAAATGTAATATGAGGATATGCATAAACACATTTTACAGATTTCAATTATAGCATTAATGGTTAATAATCTCAGCCGTTAAGTCAAATATCTTTATTATTACTTTTTTATTGAAGAAACTCCCTGTTAGGTTATTTAGGATCAAAACTCTTTCCCTCTAATACCAGTGGGTATGGTCACTTTGCCCGCACTCGTATTCAAATCATAGCAAAAATGATCAAAAAAACAAATACAAAAGATATTGGGGTCTTCTGAAACTTTTACGTTGAAAATACCAGCTTGAGTTGGGAAAAAAAGAACCAGCAAGGTGCAGCCACGAAATATCTTCCAATATGAGATATTAAAGAGAATAACGTCCTGGTACCACAAAAACTACAAGAATACATAAAAATTTGGTTCATACGAGAGCAACAATCAGCTCGATCATCAATAGGGGGGTTATTTAAGAACCGTTGATCATAATAACATTGACGGTTGAGATTAAGACATCATTAAAAGAAGGTAGTATCAATTAAGTTACAATTTCGGACTTTACACATAAGAGTAACCATTTTACAGCAATTCCTTTAGCAGCCTTACCGACTACAATAGCCCTATTGCAGCGAGTTTTTCACCTTCTAATGGTGGTCGATGTGGTTGTTAAAGTTAGTGATTAAAAAAATCCCACCTACATATAATGCAAATAATATACATAAATACACAAACATATATAGTATATATCTATATATATTTGTATGTGTGCATGCGTGTGTATGTGTGTGAACTCCGACTCTGAATCCACTAATTGAATCAAATAACTATAGTAAACTTCATAGAGTTTAGGAGACGAGGGCAGATGCTATAAGTTGAGGTCACAGACATCATAAATCTTCACACATTACAGAACATGTAGTTTCTATCAATTGCATACAAAGTACACACCACATAACGGTTTCTAAGGAGGAATATCGGGGATGTGACTGGACGAGACCTTGTTATAGATTATAGTGTAGTGCTTTTTAAGGCAATTTTCAGTTTTGCCCATACATTCCAAAAGAAAACAAACAGAAAGATGCCCTATCCATTTTCCGAGACGCCCAAACAATAAACATTAAGAATAGCAAATGCTCATTGTCAATTACTGCGGGAGGCATAACGCCATTCCATTAGTTGGCTTCTAGCTGTCCTTAACTGCCAAGTGATTGTGGGTTCGACAATTTAAATTTTAATTAGCCTCATCTAATGCACAGCTTTCATATTTAGAAATTACAGGGATTTTGGGTGTTTGTTTCGCCGAAAGAATGTTCTTGGAACTTCTGTTTTGACATTTGTTATAGCTAAAGCCTTAAAATTTTTAAACATGATATTGGTAATGTCAATTATTGGAGGCTTCTACTGACAATTATGACAAACTACATATCTTAGTACCTCCACTGGAAGTTACATAAGTGAGCGGTCCCACATTGAGACCCACTTACAGAACCACTCTCTCATGCTGTACTCTCAACATGTGGGTTTTAATGGCTTTCAGCAACAACCAATGACAAGAGGCAAAAGTCCCTGTTGATGGCTAAGTGATGATTATTAATTATGATGGAAAATATCAATAGAAAATGGGGAAAATGATTTCTATTTTCTAAAAGAGAAAATCCTTTTCCTTATTTCCCATTTAATTTTTCCCTAGTTGCTACTAGCCAACTTTCATCATTACTTACCACTACAAATTATCAATATTTGCAACTTTCAGGATCGGTATGAATCTATGATATTCAACTACAAAACTTTGACTATAATAAATATGGAAAACGTTACAAAAAAAGTTTCTCCATAATTGAGAAACACTCCACAAGAGAATGAAACGACCATGAACATACCAAACTCATAAATATATCTATTTAGTAGGTAAAATGAGTCTATAAATTTAGACATGATGAACATGTGAATCTACATGCTTATATTTTAACCTAGTAAGAACCCGTGGAGAAAAATATTTATGACCTTTATAGGCTTAATCGTGTGACAGCTGGTGCTTAAAATAATTTACACCATCTTTTAAGGCTTGGAAGTATATGGAGAAATTTCCTAGATCTTCCATCAACATATCAGTGTGTCCACTTTTCAAACTAATAACCATCAAGGCATAACAAATTGTCTGGCAGTAACGTGACAAATTGAGGACATGAATCATCAACTCTGTTAATTACTTGTATCATAGTAAAATTCCTTTATTTATATATTTAGCAAGACTTGTATTTTTGTTTCGAGGAAAATTCTTTTCCAAATGTTCGACATTTTTTTTTTAATAGTAAATATTTACAACAGTAAGAGAATAATAAGCTCAATAGACTACATCGACAGATGGCTCTTCGCATAGGTGGCAGTGAAAGATGAAGGTAACAGTGAAATGCCAATCGTGATAAATAACTATCATCAATTAATATATATATATATATATAAATGAAAAAGGAAAATGGCTTCCAATATTTTTCTGTGATTAATCGCCTATGTTCGTGGTTTGGCTGCTTACCATTGTTTTATAATACCTCTGCTTACCGTTAAAAGCCATAAATACCATGGCCTATAAAACATACTACGATAATATCCGACAATAATAAAAAGTGATTTACAACACAAATTAAATAACAGCTTTTACGAATGTTCCACTCAAAATTAACGTACGCTAATGCTTGTTTGACAAAATAATTCCGATGTTGTAATGGGAGCATTCTTCTTTGAGAAACAGTCCATATCGTTTCAAGGAGAATAAAGAAGGAAAGACGTGTATATTTGAAGGAAGGAAGATGGTAATGTTTTAATGCTCGATGTCCCTACTACTCATTACCATCTGTATAATTTTATGCCATCATCTTCCATTTTCTCGAAATGCCATTGCCTTTTTCTCTCTACAATTTAACTCGTAACATTATGTTAACTAATTTAAAAGCAGCTCAAATGCGACATGATTAAGAATTGAAATTTGTTGGCTCATGAAGATAGACCTCAAGGTGTCAAGAGTTCAAAAATTCTATCAAATAGAATCTTCTCCACAACAAATCACTCTTTGAACAACGGAAATTGCAGATTTGAAAGGGCGAAATTATGGCTAGACTTTTCATCGTCTCAACAAAACGAGAATATCATTCACTTTTTACTGTAATTTTATCTTATGCTACAATATGAATGAATTTTATGCATCGCACGGTTGTTTCATAATGTTTTCACGATCTTTTCTAATAGACTAAGATAAGAAATGATTGTACTCTATATGCAGAGGGGGGAAAAAGAATATTTTTATGATCTTTTCGTCCGTGGTTTCTTACCCTACATTGGGTCTTCTTACGTAAATCTTTATGTTCTGCATTCCTTGTCTTTCATTAGTTGTTGTGAATGATCTAATCATAGCTAAACAGTACCTTCACTCGTCATCTAATGCTCATCTGAACGTAAAATCCATTAGGAACTACAGAGATCCATTAATCCATGTATCTCATCTCTGTCATTAACAATTTTTCTATTGTTATATTGTTTTATGATTAGAAACACTTTTGGAATAAAGGTTATGTCTCATGAGAACAGCAATAACTTTTATGAATTGAGAAATTCAAAGTATCTTGTCTATTTCAAATTATATGGAACTGGTGTTGTTCATATATAACTTTTTGTAACCGAATAAGAACAGCTATTTTACAAGAAAAGTCCAATAAACCAACATAGTATACATACTTCTCTAAAACCTTATTTCCTTCAAGTTGACTAGATAATAGAAATATTTCTCTTCGAAAATGCCCTAGGAAGTGGAAATGTGGTTCATGTTAATAGGGTGGTGTAGAGAGCTTAAATAAAACCATATATATGCCTTACTAATTGTCATTATTTTGAGAACCCTATTGTCTAAGCTTAATATTGGGTCCCTAGAAATCATTTCTTTGGATGTTAAACAATTATTGAAAGCTACTACTTCATCTGCTCATCTGCATTAAATAACATCCTTGTAATGCTTTCGAGGATCATCTCGCAGTTACATTGGGAGCTAGGAAGAGGAGACTTAATTAATTTATTCACGGATGGGGACCGCAATTGAGGATAAAGTTTTATTCCTATTCTTTTCCCCATCTGCTGCCATCCATGTCCATGATAGCTCTTTAAAGCAGGATCTTTTTTCTTTACACAGACACACACACATACGTATGTATGTATACACATGTATGAGAACATATGATTGGAACTTTATCTGAAAGTTGAGACGAGTTGAGCTAAGATCTGATTTAAGTTCATGAATAGCGACACCGGGTGCTAGTCATACAAAATATGCTCATCCATTCAACTTCTTCAACATCAATTACATATGGCTTTGAGATAGAGTTAACCTCGAAGGTTGAACTAAGAAAAATTGTACTTGAGAACGGGATTACTATGTAAATTTTCATCTATAAAAGTATTGCAGTAATTTTATAATAATCTCAAAACCCCGGTCCCCCGGCTATGCTGGTTCGCAGCTAACAAAGCTTACGGGAATGACCGACTAGTACTTACTATCCTATCATCTCGCAGTCTCTAAAATATTAAACACATCTCAACTTTCTTGAATACAGTGGACAACTATATATTTACAGATGCTAACCCTTTCTTTAAGTTGTGCATCTCCTAGACATTCAATATGTCATTGTGGGGGACCGCCTCAAACCAACATTAGAAACGACACATGTACTTGTCAAGACTTAAGAAGAAGAATCATGGACAAACTCCGAGATTGAGAATATTATTGAGTGCGGTAAGCCGCTTGTTAAGAAATTAAATTGACAAAATTTTCACTTTTTCATACTTGCTATTTGGTTATGTGTGGAAGTAGAGTTGAAAAGTATAAAAAGTTTCATTTTTGAACTTTTTATTAGTGTCCCAAAGTATCTATTAATCAAACCTTATAATATTTTCTATACATATATACACCTATTATCATCAGTCCCGGTAAGCTTATGAGGAGGAAATGACCCTAGCTAGGTGATTAAGCTAGTGCACCGGTAAACGAGCTTTTTCTCAGAATCTCTGAAATCGAGATTCATAGAAAACACGTAAGATTAGGTTTTATATTCAGTTACGATGTGGGGTGAGTTAATCATCTAATACTAAATACATTATACAACCTGTTGCTAGTCCTTACAGTGATAAATGGAACAAAGATTAACGTAGATGAGTAAGGTAGTCTCTAATTCTAGATAAAATATATATATATACACATATATATATAATTTTTTTTTCCCTCAAGAAATAAAGACTTTACGTTGATATGTGAATCATTCGGGGAAGAAAGAATAAAGGAACACCTTTACAATTTCACTGCAAGGCACCACCACTAGAGGAGAAAACTAGAATTACCCTCCTTTTCGTACTTTCAAAAAAAATATATATATTCTTATGACCCGCACCGGATATACCTCTTTACATCCCTAAAATATAGCTCTCGTTTGTAAGTAAAAAATGACAAAAGAGATTGATGGATAGGACATGTGTAAGAGAAAACCAAGTATCAGAAATGTGTGGGTGATGAAGAGGTTACTCCTATATTATTCTTTTAATCCTAATTTATGTACTTGACGGTCAACTTCCGTTATTGTTTATTACCAATATTATTTTGACAGACAACAAGAAATCAAGTATTTTTTAACCGGTTCCGAAATTTAAAATCGGTAAAACCGGTTCTATCTAGGTCTAGCTCGAACCTTGGTTCATCTCCTCGATTACTCAATAGTCAATCAACATCACGGATATATATATATAAACCATATGTAGTTTGATGAATATTATAATTTCAGTCAATTGTAACCAACATATGTCTTGCAAGAGTCATCACACGGAAGTTCTCGAAGCAACTTAAGCTCCCATGGAATTCACACACACAAAAAGAAAAATAAAAAACCACTCGTAAAAGTAAAATAGATTGTGCAAGGTACAAGACTAAAAGGGAAAAAAGGGGGGTAAAATACCAGATATAAGAGTCAAAAATAGACTATGGCTCAATTAACTTACTAGATCTCTCTCTCACACATACTCAAGCACGTGTGCGAGCACAGAACATACGCATACAGAAA
The DNA here is from genome assembly GCA_024138015.1 of Lumnitzera littorea. Classification (NCBI taxonomy): domain Eukaryota; kingdom Viridiplantae; phylum Streptophyta; class Magnoliopsida; order Myrtales; family Combretaceae; genus Lumnitzera; species Lumnitzera littorea. Next base: position 37,405,151 of record JAMXBB010000012.1, read on the forward strand.
ACCATGTACGTATACATGATTATGCGTATATGACTACTCATACTTGCAAGATCTGAGGTGATACTAAGACTGTAAAACGTAGAAACACTGAATAATTCATACGATAGTATGCAGCTGCAGCATTAAATTAAAATATGGCCTACCTAGAGGAGGAAGCAAACTCGAAGAGCTTCCCGGTGGCGGAGAAGATGATGACAGCGACTTCGGCGTCGCAAAGGACGGAGAGTTCACTCGCTTTCTTGAACAGCCCCCGTCTACGCTTCGAGAAAGTGACTTGTCTCGCCGTTATGTTATCGATCTTCCTGATCTTGATCTTCTCTCTTGCCATTGAATCCTTCCCTTTGTTTTTCCTTCTTCTTCTTCCGCCTTTGGTTTTTCTCCTCCTCTAGCTGCAAAGCAAAGGGATATATCCAAAAAAATAAAAGAGTAAAATCACTAACCTAATTTAACATTAATTTTGGCGACAAATCAAGCACAGTGGAAACGTTAATTGGTAGACTAGGCTAGTTAGAATGGGAAAATTTATGGCCATAGATTGGGACTTAAATTTTTCTTTTCCCCCCACAAACCCTAGCTAGTGAAAAGTACAATACAACTTAGATCCCATTTGTGCAGAAAATGCGGAAAAAGCAAGTTACAATGAAAAGAGGATCCCAAAAATGGTAAAAAGAAATATTTAGACCTGAGACAATACTAGGAAAAAAATAAAAAGAAAAAAACATACTACAAGTGCGTGCTGGATATGGGTTGTCTTATTTTTACCTTATTTAGGAGAGTACAGTCGACTAGGAGAGGCTAAGTAAAATGATGCTCTTACAGAACGTTGAAAGACACAAAAGAGGGGAGTAAGAGAGAGAGAGAGAGGGAGAGAGGAGAAGATTGTGTGATCAAGAAAGGAAAGGTTTGATACTTCCCTTTTATAGCTAAACAGGACTCTCTTTTTATTATTTATATTATTTTTTATATTTTCCTCAAAAAGTAAGAGGGGCAAGTAAGTGGCAGCCGGAGACTTGTAAAACGACGCATGAATTTAAAAGGTCAATTTTTTTTTTTTGGACGGAATAAATAATTATTGTACCAGGAATTAGTTTACATATAATTTATTTTAAATTAATTAATTTCCTTATATTTTATGCGAATATCACTGGCCATATTGTTATGGTTATACTTGTTTAATAGTGGTACTACTGTGGAAAATATAATCCGCGCCTGAGGAGAAAAAGTAGTTCGAAAAGAATAAATTATTAGGGTTTCCGTACGAGAGGGCCATGCCGTCATGACATGACTTGGAGTCTTCAGTTTACAGCGATTATGACCTTTTCACTGATGAATCCGTACGTCGATCCACGGTATCTATTTCATTTTAACACACCCGATATTTATCGTTCATGAAAACTCAGTCTTAAAAATCTATGGCCACAATCCTCTCTCTCTCTCTCGCTCGCTCACACGCACGCCAGCAGAGGACTCCTTCCCCCATTTTCTTACAAAATATGGCTTGAAATGGAAGCACAATGTTTAGAGGAATTCCGGGCCGCAAGGATTAGCATTAGGAGTACCTCTAATCTTGGATCGTAGGGCTATATTTGGAGTAAGAAAAGGAATTACAAGAGAAAGAAAAATGGAATTTTTAAAACATTTTCTTTTTTGAAAAATGAAGGAAAAGAAAAGGAACTGACTTAGAAGAAAAAATTTTCGCTCAACCCTACCCAATAATTCAACATAAAAGGCCCTCCTCACGTCGTGTAGATAGTGTGAACTTCTAACTATTTTCTCTTAGTTCATGCTAGAATTGGTTGTTGGTACAATATTACCGAGACCTACCACAAGTGGAGCAAGGTACTGCTCTCTCAATTCAATCATTCATTTTTCCTTTAGCCAAGGAGGACACCCCCAAGGCAAGAAAGTGAGCTCAAGAGCTCGGTATTTTCTGTTATTTTCCTTAATTTAAACTTTTATGGAACCCTATCTATGCAATATGAAAGATCCAGCAGAAAGTAAGGAAATTTTACTTTTTAGAAAATGTTTGAAATCACCGCCAATCAAAGTTGAAAAAGGAAAAAAAAAAAAAACTAAGTCTGGGAAATAACCGGTTAAAACCAGTTAAGTCACGATATAGGGTTGACTTGGAAAGATGGAATGCTTCAGTTTCACCGATTCCCTTTCCTTTTTGTTTTGAATTTATCATTATTTATTTATTTATTATTATTATTATTACACGAAAATATATTTTTATTTTTTAGGTTAGCCCCTTTGGAGATTCATATACATCCACTAGCCAATATCAAATTACCATAGTGCCTTCTCTAGAAAACTTTTAGTTTGATGACATTTTATAATTGAAACTGTTTTAATTTATGTTTTTATCATTTTATTATTTTTTATTAAAAAGCTCTATGTTGGAAGGTATCATTTGGAAAAGAAAATGAAAATTCTAGAATCCTAATTTTGATAAAGACACTCCAATATTTTTCTTCGCGATTTTTTATTTGGAAATATGGCATAATTATGAAAGAAACTTTATTTGATACATGACAAATGAAAACTAAAAGTACCTACCAAAACGAAGTAAGTTAGTAAAAGGTTATATACAAAGGAAATAAAAATAACATTATTAATATCTACATTAATAATAGAAAAACAAAAGAAAAAATAATAGGATGGTATATTAAATAAAACATACATACCCATTGCATGGAACAAGGTGGTCGACACCGAATTGGTGGTCACTGCAAGAAGGGTGGTCGGCTTGATGCCTTTAAAGGTGTTCGTCAAGAATTATAGACCAATTGAGTCTAATAATGAGTGCAAATACTCTAATCAAGCTTAAGCAATTTGGATTATGAAGAACAAGGATCCTAACTTAAAGTTTGTTAAAGTTTGATCAAATTGAACACTCAAACGTTGATGTGATTGAGAAATTTTACAACAGTTTTGAAGGTAAGAGATAACACAACCTACTTAAAATGGAATAAGGGGGCATGTAGTAGAAATTACCATGAAATTGAATAGATAGGTAATAGATGTTATAATGTTTACTTAAGCGTAAGGGAATGGTTTTTACATTGTTTACTTATATCATAGAAATAAGAATTGAATAAGAGATCATTTACCCAAAATAGTTCCATTATATTTAAATAAAAAAGAAATCAAAACAAAATCAGATCAAAGCAACTCAACTCTATCGTAACATTTTTAACGTGACTCTTGTCACACCCCGAAAAGACATAATTATAGCAGTCCCACTTTACAAACCAATAGAAGTTGACCATACAATCGCTATTTTAGATCTAATTTATACAAGACATCTACAACTAATTCGCTTTGAAGTAAACAATTCATAAATTAAATAAATTATTTACTTAAAAAAGTATGAATATATATATATATATTAGGATTTAAATATTACAAATCATGTTTGTAGAGTTTCATAGTACTATATTTCCTAGGTAACATACTATTCGAAAATAGATAATTTTAAAATAAGAGCTAAGACCTTAAAAATATATCTATTCTTTAGATGTATTTCCTCACTCTTTAAGATCCAGTAATTGCTAGTTTCAAGGTAAATATAGGTTACTTCCTAACTACCACCTATAACAACGTTTATAAGAATATGAGCAACCAACAACTCGGTAAGTTGAAACGAAGACTTAAAACTAATAAGGTTATCAATCAAATTAGTTAGATGTAATGCATATACAAGCAAATGCCATTGCACAACGTTGTTCGACTAATCATGAGATTAGAGAAATTATATCTGTTCTAATCTAAGTTGAGGAGTTTCCATTTAATACAACAGCTCACGACCAAATCCAAGTTTATGCAATAGAAACACTGCTCTTCCCGCAATTATCTTTGAACCATTGACTTCACTTTTGCCGTGACTTCCTCACCTGTCACTTAGTTATATTAAGGATAAAAAATAGACTAATTATACTGTCCAACACTATCCCTTTCGAATGGGACGGTATTTAGCCAAAGAACCCTAAGTTTCCCCTAATGGATTGCAATGTAAATCCAATTTAAAATTTTAAGTCATATATTTGGTTAAATTCGGTTTAAGGTGTTCATTTATTTCAACAAATCACACAGCTATAAGCTAGTACAATTTCACGTTTCCAAGTACTACAAATTGATACTCTAAAATACAGTAACATATTAATTCCAACTTACCTAAACTCTTCGCTTGCTTATTCAAAGTACGACTCACACAAACCATCGCCAATAATCCCTATAATACAAATATTGTTTTAGTTTTCGCATAACTACCATAAATTGGTTTTATCTTATAATGCTTATTATTATCTTTTGTTTAAGGTTTAATATACTTATTTATTCAGATTTTTAAGTCTTTTGTAATGATTCTTAATTTTGAACTAGGTTCTAATTCATTTTCCTAATCAGTTTCTAAATTTGGCTTTAGTTCAGTTTCTAAGTACGATTTTATATTATATGCGAACCTTAAAAATTCATTTTGACCCTATGTGAAATTAATCACATTATTTTTAGGTATTCTAAATATCATATTTAATCCCTAATTAATATTTTAGTTTGTATAGTATACCATATATTCTAACTTAACTATCGAATTTACTTTCGATATAAGAAAATTTTATATTTTTTTTATAATTACCTAAATTTATGATTCCTATCATATTTATTATATATTAGTATTATTATTATATTATCTATTTTGACCTATTATTGTATACTTATTATAATTCCAATTGTACATACTCTTAAAATTACAAATATTACTATATAATACTCCTAATAATCACATTTAACACCTTAAATACTACAACTATCGTACCACATCAAATATGAACATCTTAAAATACTTAATTATACACTAAATCAATAATTATTCAATTAATCATTAATTAACCCTAAAATACCTAATTATATATATATATATTAAAGGCCAAAAAATTACTTAAAAATTTCAAAATTTCATTTTTGAAAAAAGGCTTTATAGTACTAGTTTATATCTCTTAAGTAGCCTATGCAAAAATTTTGAGCCTAAAACTATATTCTTAAGGCTATTTAATTCTAAATTGAAACATGCTCATGTTTACACGATTTCTTAAGGACAGTATATTTCTAGATATAATTAAATCAGACCAATATTTTTCTCTAAATCTACAAATAATAAAACACCAAAATACTAAAATTCATAATTTTTTGGATAAAATTAATAATTTTAATAAATTATACAAAATCGGACTAGAATTAAACTTACATGGTTGTTAAGCTTCCGACCACCAGTAGTAGTCCTAAGGGTGTCAGCTGATCCAAGAAGTGGGTGTAGGGTGTGGTGATGGCAACAATTTGATTCGATTCCAATTGATGGTGAGTCATAAGTTTGGTCTAATTGCTCTAATTGCACAGGTTTTTTGTAATTTTTTTTTAAAAAATCGTAGCTTGCTCTTTTTCAGTTCTCTCTATTTTTCTCAATCTCCCAATTGACCAAATGAACTTCTGAAGAAATTTGGGTATTTATAGAGCTCTAAGGGATTTTTGTGCATTAAATTGAGTTAATAATTAGCTTATCTCTTTCCTAAATTGACTTTCTAATTAGTTGTTTATTATTGGTTGCTTTTATTTCTTCAATTCTAACTTGCCATGACCCCTTTCTAGACTTTTCTTCATTTTTCCATATTTTTCTTGGTTTTTCCTTTATTATTTAAAATTGTTTTAACATATTTTAGGTATTTTAAGTAATTTCGTGTATTTTAACTTACATGTAATTACATATATGGTATAAATAAATATTCTTAAATATTATTTAAGTTATTTTATAGTTTTTAGTGTGCATATAATTTGTCTTTATCGATTCGTTAGTTATCAAAACTCGTTTTACACATTTTCAATAAATAATAAGAAATTTACATATAATTCAATATTATAATAATTAATTATTTTATTATTTATTTTCCTAAATCCAAACTCACGAGATCACTTTTACTAATATTCCTAGTTTCGTCGTAAAATTTGGAGTAGATCAGGCAATTCACTAGATTGCTCTAAATTCTACGAATCAAACCCCAAGCAACTAATTGCAAAGCTTACAACTCTCCTTCATAAAGCCTTAACCCCCAAATTAAGAACACATTCGACCTACCTACAAACCCAACAATGTTTCGATTGAAACTCTAGCTCAATAATAATCAAACATGAGTGGACAAAGATACATATCTTGATCTTAAAGATTGTAATTGGATTTTAGTTTGATAGGAATTTTGGTGCAATTGATTTAATTGATAAGTAATGATTTTTTAAAATCATTATGTAAAAAACAAAAGGACCTTTCTTGGAAACATGCCTCCAATAATTCAAGTGAGAAGAACATAAGAAATATTGTTTTCTTTCCACTATTCTTTTGTTTTTTTTTTCTTTAATCTTCCCCTATTCATATTATTTATCTAACATGAACCCCAACCATTACTCTTGAGAAGGCTTAAGAATCTTCTTTGAATGATGCCATAAATGATGAAAAAAAAATGAATCGTGGTTTCAATGCTGTAAATGATGGAAAAAAAAGTTTTGTTACTTTATATATAATCTATGGCAAATCTAGTGATATACTAATTATCACACATTATATACCATAGAGAATATGTGCTATCTTCATTTGCTATTATAAAGAAGTACAATAGTTTGACTTCGATACTAATTAGACTAGAGCAAGTTTACTATCAACTAGGCCTTCTTTAGGGAAAATCTTATTAAAGAGAGACTAGAAAGCTTCTTCCTAGAACATGTAAGAGGATGGAGTTTTATATACTATAGTACTACACTACAACAAAAAATTATGGCTAAGTAACTATTAGTACCCATTATCTTTTCATTTTAATCCTCTATATACAGTTAATACATAATATGCATCTAAGTTTTTAATCAGCATGCTTATGTAGTGGATTACAGCTATGTATTGCATAATTTGAATATTTCGCAATGTGTTATCATGTCTAGCAATTCGGATTCAATCACTTCCTCGAATTCAAAAGAAAAAAACATATGTTGTAACTATGGTGAACATTCCGTAGTTATAATAACTTGGAAGCATAGATTGCTTAGGAGAAGATTTCATGGATATCTAAAGTTATAGGTACGATCCTATTCCTTATCAAAGTTATCTTATGGAGCTATTTTTTAATTTGTGTAATCTTGTGTTTTTATAAAATGTGGATGAGAAATAGATGCAAATTCTTTCAATAAGTAGATCCTCCAACATGTCGTTATGGGTTGGAGTTTGAAAGAAAGGTTTTAAGTCAAATTAAAGGGCTAGAACATGAAATAGAAGCTAATAACACGAAGCGTAAGGAAAGGATAATTAAACTAAAGCTCAAATTGTAAGTGTCATAAGAAAGAGAAAGGTTGTTTTGATGGGTATTGATTGTTATGTCATTAGTTATCTTTGTAATACTTATATTTTATATTGTATATAGAAGGATAAACAACTACAAACTTGAATATCAATGTCTAGTGTGATATTACTCTTGCTAATGATGCTTATCAGAGAATTAGGAAGGAAGATGCGTAGCTACCTAATTGTAAGGACAAGATGTGTATTTACAGCTATATATTGATAAAAAATATATGTAATGATAGTTTTTTTTCTTGAAAATCATGGTTTTGTAATTGAACTAATGAATTATGACGTGTAGTATTTTAGTTTTTTAATAAAAAAACTAAGGCTTCATTTTATCCATAAATAGGTTATAAAAAAGAGTGTTGATGCATGCACAACATTGCACTAAAGCAAAGACAAATAAGGAAGCAAGATATGTATCGTATAAGCTTGGAGTTAATGGAATGTGTGAATTACACATCATATGTTTGGTGAAAAAGAATTGTATACAATACATACAATGCTCCACGCTGTGTACATATTCATATGCTACCCTAGGTTCTTATTATATTATACAAATTACTTTTTGTATCTTAGTTTTGTTTATTACTAATTTATTAAGATTTGTAAGTAATCATCTTAGGGATTATTTTTTGTTTGTGTAATTACCTGATTGCCTCGGAGTTGTTAGGGTTTTTATATAAATATGTATCTTATTCTCATATAGAACAAATCTTAATAGCTTCTAGCACTTTTTGATATTATCGAGAGAGTTTCTTCTCCTTATTTTGGTTTTTTTGAAAGCTCCTAAACTTATCAAGAATCTTATCTTGTTATGTTTTTTGCCATACCAAGACTATTTTGTTAGTATAATTCAATAGGTTATGGTCTTAATACCACGATTCGTAAATTTTACTAAATCAAAGGGTAGAGGTTTCTTCCATCAAATTACATCGAGGTTCTTAGGATTCTTAATGTTAGGACTAAGTTCAATTATATCTTTGATTTTACGCTAAATTACTCAATGAGCCGAGGTTTGCTTTATTGATCTTTAAAGATCTGGGATTCTACATTAATGATCATGGTTTTGTTTGGTATCAGAGCTCTTAAGATTTAAGAATCAAGTTTAGTTGTTTGATTTGAAATCAATAACTCTCACACCAATTTCAATTTGTCCATATCCTTTGTTTTATTTCTTATTCTATTATGATTTTCCTTACTATGTTGTTTCATTTCTTTGATTTATAGTTGTCCTCATCAAAACAAAAGAAAAAAAAAAGGAATATCTTTTTTAAGTCTTGTCACCTTCTTTTTTGTCAAATTCATAAATCTAAAAAATATACAAAAAAATCCTATCCTTTGTAATTTGTTGTGTCATTAAAAATCCTCTCTTTTAGTCTTATATTGAGTCTTGTCCATTCTTTTGATTTTGTCTTTAAAAGAACCAAAAAAAAAAAAAAAATTGTTTTGTGGATCTTAGTTGATTTTGGTACTTGTTGTGATAGTTTGTGGTTATAAGTGAAATCATGAGTAAGAGGAATACAAGTTACAATAAATGTTTTATCATACAAGTCAAAGTTTAAGCATATTTTTGTTATCGACTCATTGATGATTCTTGCCAAAATTTTGCTTCAGAATATATGGTAGAAAAATTGGATTTAGCAACAATTGATCATCTCATTCTATATGAATTAGTTTATGGTAGAAGGTTATTCCAATAACATAGTAAGTAGGGACTGCTTACTCTGAAGGTAAAAATTATGAAGAGAAGATTTTATGCAACATCATTCTAATTGACGATTGTCATATTAATCTAGAAAGATGTTGGTAGTCATATCATAAGGCCGTAAATTTAGACTTAGAGAATGAGTGCTTGATTATAAAAGGGAGGAAAAAGAATTGTTTTAGGCCCATGCTTGAAGATGTAGTGCAAGAGCATCTTCGCTATCTAAAATATAAAGTAAGTAGATGGTCATTTGATAAAAGGAAGGAAGAGCATAGAAGATTGGAGATGATTCAATGGAAGCAAAAAGAAATATTAGAAGAAGTATGTATTCTTAAAGAACAATTGGAGAATATGAATAATGTTTTAAAGAGGCTTGTAGGATGGATGGAGGTTACAAATATGCAGAAACAAAGAGATTAAAATAGAAAGTCTAACTAAGAACTTTAAACTGATTCTTAATTTGCCTACATTGTTATTAACTCTCATAGATACTGGGGATTTTAAGTATTTGAGTTTTAATTTTCTACCTTCATGATTGATATATCTAAATGCATTCTTAAGATTATGTAGTGGTATTGGGTGTTGCAATTCCATTGTGCTTTTCAAATTTTATAGGAAGTTCATGGGAATTAATTGTGAAACTAACAGTGGTTATATGAATTGTAATGGCATAGTAATTACTCTTAGTGTTATTATAAGGGCGTAATAGTGCAAGGGAGATTAAGATTATATAGACTCTTTGAAAGATGGAATTATTATGAGCTGAGAAAAAGGTTTATGATTGAATATATGAATGTCATGTCAATATGTAAGAAGTTAGATTTTTTCCAAAGCGCTAGGGAATCATCATCATTATTTGCTATACCTTTATTTGCATGCACGACATCATACTAAAGTAAGGATGGATCGGGAAACAAGATATATACAGTATATTAAGAGAATTTGTGAATTACACATTATGTGTTTGGCAAAAAAGAATTATATACGCCATGTACAATACTTCACATTGTATACATGTTTATATGTTATCCTGAGTTCTTGTTATATTATTTTATGAATTGCTTTTTATATCTTAGTTTTTTTATTATTAATTTATGAAGAATTGTAAGTAATTATCCTAAGGTTTATTTTTGGTAGGTTTAACTACCTAATTGCAGTAAGGTTGTTAGTCTGTCTATATAAATATGTATCTTATTCTCATGTAGAACAGATCTCAACAGTGTTTGACGCTTTTAATAACACCGATAGAATATTTTTTCTCCTTTGGTTTTTTTAAGAACTTCTAAACTCATCAAGAGTTTTGTCTTATTGCATTCTTCGCCATACTAAAGCTATTTGATTAGTATAATTCATCGAATCATGGTCTTAATACGAAGGTTCATGAATTTTACTTAATTAAAGGCCTAAGATCTTTTTCATCAAATTATACCGAGATTCTTCGGATTCTTAATGTTATGATTAAGTTCAATTATATTTTTGATTCTACGCTAGATTTCTCAATGAGTCGAGGTACGCTTTGTTGATTCATAGAGATCTTGGATTCTACATTAACAATCACGCATTAAGTGTGCTAGTCAACTTTGCTAGACATAGCCTTTACCCTAATTTTAGTTGTCTATCCTGCTTTTGAATATGGTTTCTTTTCACTGGACCATGTTAAGTTTTGAATTATTTTGCAGAAAATAAGACTTATTTTCTTTATTTAAATTTTTATCATATGAGCAATACAATGGTAGTCCATTTCTTCATTGCTTTTTCTGATTCTCTCCCATAAAACTACCTCCACAATTGCTAGCAATAACTAATATTTAACATAAATTGCACAAACTAACTGACCAAAACCTACTCACCTGATCACAACACCTCTATACCTGATATATACTACTCATATGTAGTGATAGAAAATATCACAGCATATAAGACACAACACAATACACATTAACACTAAGAAATCAATACTATGCAAGTTGACAAAACTCTTGTGATTATAAACATGAGCAAGGGTTAATGATTCAATATCTGTCTTGGTTAATCAAGACTTGTCTTCACCCAAAGGTTTTATCAATATTAGGACAATAAAATAGATAAGAACACACAACAAATATATATGTCACCAATGAAATTTCAAAAGGAAACACTTGTACCAAATGTTAAGAATGCTTTCTTTTCTAGACATAAGCCATCAAATGAAGCAAAAGGAGTATACCAGAACTATTCATTCAGAAGAGAGTACTAAGGAACTTATTTTACAAGCAATGCCATGTGCTACTAGCTCATTTGTTGTGCTATTAAGATCTATTTTGAAGCTTGCATTATTAGTAACAATCACCTACCTTAAATAATCTTAAGCAAGGATAATTAGAAACTACAAAGTCAAGGCCATTGCTATAATGAGTTGGTTTTCAAAATTATGTTTTTCTATCAAATCTACTAGTTAAGTTAGCACTAGAGATAAGCTTGTGGTGTAAAGTTAATGGAGAAGATAGAGCAATAAGCAACTTCTAATAACAAAAAGCCTCAATTCTTTCATAGCTAAATTCTTCTAACAAAAACTGCAATATTAAATCGATATAAGGCATAGTTGTAACATTACTAGGTAGAGTTTCATCAAATGACAATATAAAATTAATGATGGCAATTTGTTGTATCTGAAAACAATGAGCAATCTTCTAATCTTCTAGTTCCCTTTATGAACATATTTATCTATTTTGCCTTTAAGACACAATAATGAGTTAATTTGTAAAGGTGATTTGCAATATTAAAAAGAAACATACGATCTATTAACGACAAGTTGGTGCATTATTCAATATCTATTTACTCTTTAATGGCACTTGGTGCATTACCAAGGATATATTTTCTTACATATATATGCATATAGTTGTAACCTATAGATTAAATTATAATGGAAAATGCAGTAACATCCATTACATGCACAGACTTCATAAATAGAAGCTTTGGAGTAAGAGAAAAACTAGAAATACTTAATATACCTAAATAACAAAAAATTCATCTACAGCTACATGGACAAAGAATACAACCTTATGGATAGGGTCTACATTGATCAGAAATTCATTTAATTCCCACTTATACAACACCTCTTTAGAAGAAAAAGAAAAAAAAAAAAGTGGACAAAAGTATAAAATAACATGAACTTGTCCGAACACATAAACCTGTCCAAACATTGGACATTACATAAACTTAAAACATAACATCTACTAAGCAAAGTAACTAACACAATAGTTACTTAACCAAATAAACAACATCCACCTGTTTACTGACACAAGTCATTGTTCATTCAGAAGAACTCTAATAAAAGGTAGATAATGCTTAAGCAAACGATCATAAAGCTTGGCTAAATTTTCTAAACTTCTAGATATCTTGGCTAATGCTTGATACACCTCTATTTGTGATAAAACATCAATACCTAGAATGAACATTGTCAGCTCCTATAAGCTCGTCTTACCTTGTCTATTGTCATTTCCTATAAATGTGCTTTAACTTCTTTATAGGCACATGTTAATTCATAGATTGTTTCATTACTGATCGTGTTTCTCTTCCTCTTTCCCTTAGAAAAAATTGCACCTTGATGAATAGATATAAGTGCCATTACATGACTTAAAAGAAGAGCTGCTGAGTGACAAGGGGACTAATTACATTGTCTATAGTGACCCTCATTTCCTAAAAATGTGTTCCAACTTCTTTATGGGAAGATGTAAGTTCAAATATTGTTTCATTATCAATCATGCTTCTCTTCCTCTTTTCCTTAAGATGAATTGCACTTTGACGGATAGAGGTCTCCTCTACTTCCTTATCACTCAACAGCTCTTGTTACAAGTCATGTAAGGGCACTTACTCCTTCTCTAACTCCTTTAGTACATTGTCAGTTGTTTGTGCATCCTACCTAGTAACATGGTTCTTTGCATACACTTTAGACAATTCATGAGGAAAAGGGAAACTTTTGTGTCATAGATGGTGCAAACTCTTCGTAGGTTTGCAAAGATTGAATAAAATTGGTCAGAAAAATTTAGATCACAAATATGAAACATATAAGACTAAAAATGCTGTAAGTTGTGATGCATACCAATATATAAGACTCCCATACACTCCTCTATAGTGACCATATTACTAGTAAAATCTCATCTAAAGCTGCTTGCATGCTTACCATAAATCATGTCGTACACTATACTCCAGTCCTTTTCTAGAGTCCTAATGCATAACTCTATGTGTGGCCCCCTTTAACTTACAATTTGGAATCTTTTCTCCTAGCTTAAGAAGATATCTATTGTGAAATCTAATGTCAACGTTATGTATCCCCCTAGCATGGAGTTCAACCAAACATTATACTAGTGCATTATCCTTGAAAAATTTCCACTTCCTCTTCACTTGTTTGGCAAGCTTACCATATAGTTGCAAAGATTGAAACTCTTTCATACTCTTCACACCTTCCTTATATCACAGGAAAAGCATACATAGAGGATTGTTTTAAACAAGCAAACAACAAAAATGATGTGTCTCCGGGGTCGGACATACAGAGAAATACCACAATGAAATGAACCAAAAGGAACAAAGAAAAACTAGCAAAGTTTAGGCAGTTATTGAATGGATATAACACATTATTCGATCCTACTCAGCCTATAATTTGTTGGATGTGACTTACCAATCTAAACTAAAGGGTCACTCACCTCTACTCCTTAGTAAAGGAAATAGATAAGAGTTGAAGGATAATGAAAATATTAAGGTTACTCAAAAGAAACATAAATACGTTCTATATTGATGATCAATTGTAAGTAGGGGTTTATATATCCATCTACTATGGTTACTTTACATGTATGAAAAGACAAAAAGGCATCCTTACAATTAGGTTACATAGAATATATTAAAGGAGGTAAAAGAGACAAAAAATATTTAGTATGAAAAAGTAAGAATCATTTTGGAATGTTATGCCAAAAGACATATGTCGCTTGATGGTGGAACATTAGAAATACGATACAATAATACAAAGTAGGCGAAACAGAAAAGTGTTTACAGTTAGGGGTCGACCTAATCTGGATTAAGTTGGGAGCCAATTAATCCTACTACAAAGTAGTCAGTTTGAGTTGGTGTCGAATGCTTGTGGTCAACTTAGGATATCGGTTTGGATAGTCTTAGAGTTATCTTCTTGGATGTCTTGTCATAAAACAACTATTGGACAAGAGCAGGTCTGGCATACGTAAGGATTTGAAAATTAGGTCTGCAAGAGATCAGTTTGGAAAAAGAATCCTCATCTCGGATATGGCTTCGAGCTAGTATTCTCTGTGTGAGTCCTTAGAGTTCTTTAGCTCAACTACATGTGATTAGTCCAAGGGGCTGATTCCTATCAAATAATTAGAGAGGTTATTGAATATCATCATTGCCCAATACTCATAAAAACAAATTTCTATTACATTAACAAGAAAGGCTACTAACTACAACATAGTTACAACTTTAACAAAAGATCTCCATTTTAAACATAAAACCTAGAACACAATTTATACATAAAATGCCACAAAGCAAGAACATGTAATATATGAACCATAAAAAAAAAGAAAAACATATAAAAAAAATAAGTGTGAGCTATATAAGCGTAACTATACTGTTGACTGAATTGACTAAGAAGAACGTTGAATTTAGATGGGTAAAAAAGGCTTAGAGGAGTTTTGAAGACGTAAAGACTAAACTAACGTTTGCTCCAATACTCGCCCTGCTAAATTTTGAGAAGGTTTTTTAGGTTAAATGTGATGCATTTGGTGTCGGTATTTGTGTTGTCTTTATGCAGGAACGTCGACCCATTGCCTACTTTAGTGAAAAACTCCGAGGTGCTACCTCGGATTACTCAGCCTATGATAAAGAATTTTATGCCTTTGTCTATATACTTAAGAATTGGCAGTAGCGTCTATTGTTGAGAGAATTCATTATCTACTCGAATCATGAATCTCTTAAGCATCTTCACAGGCAACAGAAGTTTTCTCGACGTCATGCCAAGTGGGTCGAGTTCTTAGAGACCTTCTGCTATGTCATTAGATATCAGAGGGAAACACCAATACAGTGGCTAATGCACTTTCTCGCCATCATACCCTCATCACAATGTTATAAGCTAAGGTGCTTGGATTCAGCACTTTACCTAATCGATATGAGCATGACTTACATTTTGAACCCTTAGTAGCTAGGTGTAGTACTAGAGGAGCTGTGGAGGGGTTCTACTTGAGCAAGGGGTTCTTGATGAAGGGTAAGAAAATTTGAGTGCCATGTGGTTCTACAAGGGAGCTACTGATTCGAGAAGCTCATGTTGGGGGTTTGGCAAGCCATTTTTGGGAAAAGAAGATGGTTGAGATATTAAAGGAGGACTTTTATTGGCTTGAGATGTTGAAGCATGTGCACTGAATACTTGAGAGGTACAAGGTATGTAAGTATGCAGGAGGGAGGAGAGAGCCCTATGGAGAATATACACCCCTACCAATTCCCGAGCGGCCATTGACTGATTTAAGCATAGATTTCATGCTCAGCCTTCCCTATACACCAAGAAGATACAATTCGATCATATTAGTGGTCGATTAGATTAGTAAGATGGGCCACTTCATTCCCTACCACAAAACTAATGATACTTATTCATCATTAACCTCTTTTTGCAGGAAATTGTATGACTACATAGAGTGCCGAGAAGTATTATGTCCAACCATGATTCAAAATTCATGAGCTTCTTTTAAAAAACCCTATGGAGGAAACTCAACACTAAGCTTCTGTTTAGTACCTCTTGCTACCCCTAGATAGACTACTAAATTGAATTAGTTAATAGAACCATCGGTAATCTCTTGTGTGCTACCATTGGAAAGAATTCTCGTGACTGGGATTTATGCCTACCTATCATTGAATTTGCCTACAATCACTTGACTCACAACTCAACTGGAACATCACCATTTGAGGTTGTTTATAGACTTAGCCCGAATCTACCTTTGGATTTAATTAACAGCCCAACTACATAAGGGGAAAGTCAATTCGGCCTACAGCGTGCCAAGGAGTTCTAAAGGTTACATTGGAAGATTACCAAACAATTGGCCAAAACTATAGCCTAATAGAAGGAAGTAAGAAACCGCGGAAGGAGGCGAGTGGTTTATACCCTTAGGGACCTTGTCTAGGTCCATCTTAGCAAGGAGTGCTTCCTTAGCAGAAGGACCAATAAACTATCTCCTAAAATGGATAGACCATACAGGATCCTAAGGCGCATTAATGATAATGCCTATGAGATTGAGCTACCCGAAGGTTTTGGCGTATCTACCTCCTTCAACATCGTCGATTTGACTCCCTATGTACCCGATGATGACGAAGACCAAGATTTGAGGGTAAATCTTCAGCAACCCTAGGGAACTGATGAACTGCCGACCAACAGTCCTATTACTCGTACATAGCTCTAAGGACTCTAATCCTTCATACAAAGAATTCTATCTCGGCAACCTGTTGATGACAAGAAAGTTTACACCGAAGGAAGGTGGCTGAACTCCTTGAGCTCCTTGCATTGTCATATAATGACCTATATACTCGGTGGTGATGATGCCGGCTATTCCCTTACTAAGGACCCTGCATTGAGTAATCCGACTAACTGCTGCTGAGAGGCAAGAGACTCACTTAACGGCCGCGTAGTTTTCTTTCAGCATGTTACCATCTCTCTCGTCCTGGCCCTTTATTACCTCAACATCTTGATTCCTCTTGCCTGCTATGCTTAGAGAATATTCATATGGGACCAATGTTGTACTGCCACCAATCTACTTCGTTTGACATTGTACTACTTTTCCATTTTTGTCTTTTGTCCTTTTTACCTTTTTTCGTATGTACTAGGAATCCTCTTTTTGTATATACTTTCTTGTAATTTCTTTATTTGTAATGTTGCCTTAAGGAATTACTATAAATAGTCCCTTAACCTTGTAAGTCGAGGGAACTTATATTTTTTTTAATACTGAATATTCTGTTCTTGTGAGACAACCCTCTTTAAGTCCATCTTTCATATACTCTTATCTAATCTTGCCAAGAAGCTTAAGATTAGTAGCGGGTGGACCTTGACATCAACTTGTATGTCATATCAAGTGAGGTGTTAAGTTGTATTGTGTTTGTTGGTGAGTCATATCCTCTAAGTAGCTTCATGTCAGTTACTCTTGTTCGTCTATTGACCATTTCCCTTTAATTTTCTTCAATATTTTGGAGGATCCATTTTAATCAGGTTTGTTACGATAAGTTCTAGTGATAACTAAGCTTCTAAGCATACCAAAAAGAGACTCCATTTTTTCCCTTGTGTGAGAATGAGAGTTTTGACAAGAAAAGGTAGTAATGGTATCATTTGAGAGGCAAAACGAGTTACTTATAGATTGAGCCCCTTTAACAATCTATCAGTCAAGGTAGGTAAAAAGAGCTCCTTATAGCTTATGATGGGAATCAAGCTACGGGACCCTTGACTCGTAGCTGAGCCCGAGAACTAGAAGGGCTGGTACGTTGAATCCTTATATTCTAACCAACCCCTACCAAAGTCAAGTACTTCCTTACCGTATCACCTTTAATGTCGTGCGATATGACAACCCATTATTCTATGGTTTGCCGAGTAGATGAGAACTCTCTGGTACCGAGCTATACAATCACTTGGCATCATCTTTGCCAAGAAGTTGAGAGAGAGAGAATTTAGATTGATTAAGCCATCCTTACTTGGATAAGCTCATTTGTCCGTACTTTTTTGTTCGCATCTCCTAACGACCTCGTTAATGTCGCATCACTACGTGTACAATATCACATGTAAAATCTATAGCACCAATGATTATTTTTCTTATATATTCATTTTTGCCCCTTTATAACATGTACATTGCCCCCCTTAGGAAATGTCCTTTTTGTCTTTTCCCTTTTAGGCAAGTTGCCCTAGTTTACGTATATAAATACCCTTATACTTATAGTTGTAAGACATTAGATAATCTTCAATACACTTTTAAGTACCTTCTTCCCTGCGTAAATACTATTGTTTACTCTCGGTATCACTCTTATCCTTTCCCTTAAGCAAGGTTAGGTGGTGAGTAACCTCATTGGAGCAATTTATGCATTACATCGAATTGTGCCGTGAGTCTTTGGAAGTTCCATTAGTGCATCATATCCTCTAAAGCTGTTCGTAGGTTTTGCTTACAATTTTTGTCCTTTGTTTTCACCCTTTCGTATCTTTCCCCATTGACTCTTTTCGAGCTTTCTGTAAGCTCGGACCTATTCAACGATTGGCCTTATCTGTTTTTGGTTACGGTTCACACTAGCCTATCTTAACAAAACCCTTTGATGAGAGATCCTATCCTAAAGTGATGATAGTACTAAGACTATTTATGAGATGGAAAGAGCTTTTTGCAGTCTATCTAAATAAGACCCTTTGATGAGATATTGTTTCACTAAGGCTATCTTAGGGACAAAGCTCCTTGAGGTTTATCTTAATGAGAACTTTTGGTGAGATATCCTATCTGAATAAATGATGGCGCTAAGGCTGTTTTAGAGAGTAGAAAGAGAACCTTACAGTCTATCTTAATGAGACTTTTTAGTGAAATATCCTTTCCTAAAAGGGTGGAAAGAGCTCCTTATAGTTTATCTCAATAAGACCCTTTGATAGAATATTATTTCCTAAAGGGAACGATAGCGCTGAGACTATCTGAGGGTAAGGCTCTTGCAATGTATTTAAATGATATCCTTTGGTAAGATATCTTATCTAATGGAAATGACAACATTAAGGTTGTCTAAAGCGCAAAAAGCACTCCTTGCGGTCTATCTAAATGGTACCATTTGTGAGATATCTTTTCTTAAGAGAACAATAACATTGAGGCTATCTTAGGGATATGGCTCCTTTCGATTTATCTAAACGAGACACTTAGTGAGATATCCTATCTGATGGAAATGACAACACTAAGGTTGTCTAAAGAGCGAAAAGATCTCCTTATGGTCTATTTAAATGACAACCTTCAGTGAGATATCCTTTCCAAAGAGAGTAATAGAACTGATGCTATAATAGAAATAAGGCTCTTTATAGTCTATTTAAATGAGACACTTTGGTGAGATATCCTATCTTATAGAAACAACAATAATAAGGTTGTCTAAAGAGCAAAAAGAACTCCTTATGGTTTATTTAAACGAAATCCTTTGGTGAGATATCATTTCTAAAGGGAGCGATAATATTGAGGCTATCTTAGGGACAAGGCTCCTTATGGTCTATCTAAACGATACCCTTTGGTGAGATATCCTATTAGATGGAAAGAAAAACATTAGGGTTGTCTAAGGGGCAGAAAGAGTTCCTTGCGGTCTATTTAAATGAGACCTTTCGATGAGATATTCTTTCCTAAAGGGTATTTGATAGGTCGGTGACTTGAAAAATCTTTGAGAGGATAGATGTTGGTGATTTGAAAGAGAGAGAACTGCAACCGAGCAAGTGATCGGGATACTTTTAAAAATAGGAAAGTACTCCATTGAGTAAGCTGTCTATGAGAATTTTAGAATAGGATGGCACTTTATCGAGCAGGCGATCCATCAGAATTTTAGGATACCACTCCACCTAGTAAGTAAGCTAAATAAGACAACACTCTACTAAGCTAGAGGTTCATAAGACAGTGCTCCACTGAGTAAGAAATCTTTGGGAATTTTAGGATAACACTCTATTGAGCAAGTAATCTAAATAAAACAAGACAGTGCTCCACGAAGCAAGCTATCCTTCGTAATTTTAGGATATTGCTCTATTGAATAGGCGATCTAAATACTTTTGAAAAACTAAACAATACTTCATCAAGTAAGAAATCTAAAAAGTTTTAAAAACTGGGATAATGCTCCATCGAGCAAGCGATCCTTATACTTTTAAAAATAGGATAATGCTTTATTGAGCATGTGATCCTTAAGGTTGATTATAAGAAATTTGGATATCTAGAATGGGGTTGAATTTATTTGGCTTGATTAAAGGAAGGAATTGAATGTAAGGTGCTCTCTAATGTGGTTGCTAAGGGGTAAGCCCCTAAACAAAACCGATCTCGAGTGTTTGTTGGAGAGAGAAGAATTTTGAAGCTGTGATTTAACTAAATCGAGAAGTTATGTATTGAGTTTTAATCAAACATGGAGGATTTGCTGGAATAGACAAAACTAGCTACTGAAACAAACATCTCATGACTAGCAGATATGGACTTCAATTGAATTGTTTAAAACCTAACCATTAGGGCCATCTCTAAAGGTGACTCTTCAACTACTTGAGTTAGGTCTATGAGAAGGCCTAGAAGACTCGGGTTTAAGAAAAGTAAGAATGAAAGGTTCTTTAAACTCTAAATTATGTAATTAGTTTTTTTGAAAATTAGGGTTGCCCCTTATTACAAAAACAATTTTTTTTTTAAAATTTACTAATAAGTAAGAAGGCCTTATAGGCTCTAGAGGTTGTTGATAGATAGTGGGCTTGCTTCACTGCTTGATAGTCATTTGTTCTCTTGCACACATTATCTAAGACTTAGGCTTGTGTTTGGAAGTTGTGGTTAATGGGCTAAATTAGCCTTTCATTCTTTGGATTCTATCATATCTAAGCTTGTGATTCTTCTGTGTGTCATTCTTTTTAAGCTTCTAATATCATAGGGCTTATTGAATTTGGATTGCAAATCCTCATATCATCTTGTATTGAAATATGTATCTTACTCATTGAATTATCTAGTCTAAGAGGACTTCCTCACTTTCTCAGTTCATGTTTCACTTTTAACTTCGAATTCTAAAAATAGTGGTCTGTTTTGTAAGTGATATGCCTTAGTTAATCGGTTAGGTCTTTTTTAGATTTGTAATGTAATATAGGCTTTGAGATAATGGTTTCAAAAGGATTAATGAATGAGCTTATTTTAAAAGAATTTTCTTCTTAACCTAGGTTTCCAAGTCAAGAACCTTCAAGGAAAAACTAAAATGGGCTTGCCCTAGTTTTGTGAGCAATTTTTAGCCTAAGATAATCAAGTCCCTTTAATTAAAAGAGCCTCTTATGGGTGGTGTCGTAGGAGGGCCCAAAGAATGTGACAGCTCATAACCTTTGAGCTATAAGTTTTGTCTTTGATTCTTGATGGGCTTGTGATTCTTTGGGCTTCGAGAAGTACCCTAAGATTTTAGGCTTCGGTTTCATCTTTAGGTACTTGCTTCAAACTTGTTTCTCTTGTGTTGCTTTTTCTCAAAGGCTACAGATTGATGCCCCTTTCTTTTCTCTCTCTCTTTCCTTTTTTTTTCTCTTTTTTCTTCTTTTTTTTTTCTCCCCTTTTTCTTATCTTTTTCTTGATATTCTTCTCTTTAGCTTTTCCTCTCTTCTTTTTAACTTTTTCCCTTCTCTTTTGTTTCCTTCAACTCCTTTTAGTCTTCTTTTGGTGAGCATTTTATGAAGATAATTCCTTCTTACTACTCTTTGATAACTTCTAGCTCAAAATAGGTAAAACTTATGGAATCGAGGCTCTTCTTCCATTTAAAGAAAACAAATTATCAATGGCAATGATTACCCATATATTGGTGTAATTAGGGCGGGCACAAATTAGTTTATCCTTTTTCTCTTAATTAATGACTCTAACCTCTTAATTGCCTTAGTGTGGGATGGTTCTTGATAAGGTTTAATTTTAAGATCACTTCATTAAGGCTCAAATGGGCTTTCAACAGATAAATGTGTTTGGAGGTAGAGAAATGAATGCCTATCGTCATTTTAACCTATGTATCAAGTTCAAAACAAACCTTCTTTAAGAAATGAGTTCAAATTCCTCACATTAATATTGCTCAATTCTCAAGTGTGTTTAGTGTAATTGTTTGGGACTTGCTTTGCCTCTTTTATCCTAAAATCTTTAATTGGTGGGATACCTTTACTTGTTGGATTTTCAATTTTCCTTAAAAAAATGCCCCACATTAACAGACATGTGTGCCTCCATAGTCATTTGGAAACTCGTTTACCCCTTTATTTGTCCTAGAACTAATCGTTTGAGCTAGTCCTTTGATCTCATCAAAATGCCCCTTAATGGAGATGGGCTTGTTAACTTGGCCATATAATTACCCTAAATAGATTCAATAGTTTAGGTTTGATCAACTTTCTTTCAAAGTTTGTTGATTTGTCCCATTCTCTTCATGCCTTAGTGATGAAGTAATAGTGGAAACATGCTTTAGTTTATTTTAGGCTTTGTAAAGTGGGTAGGTTGTATTTGTAAGGGTTTAGGTAGATAAGTGAGTTGTGGGAAAGTCATGTATTTAGGTTAGGTTTGGGTAAGGAATCTTTGCCTTTGATTGGAGTGAGTAAAAAGGTGCTATAGAGTAGACTATATTGGGTTTAGTTTTTTTTTTTTTTTAGTTGGCTAAGAACGGTGTTTGGATTTATTTCGACTATTGTTTCTTAGCATGTGGCTTAAAACTTTAAAAGATGATCGTAATGTCATTAAAGATGACTAAAGAAGAGAAACGGCTTTAATAGGCTAGTATAGTTGTCAAAATCATGATTTTACTATTTATTTGGATGTATAGAATCAATAAAATCATATAGAATTGTACAAAATCGATAAAATTGTAAATTTATGGAACTGCATATAAAACTTCATAATTTTAGTAAAATTCTATACATAAATAACTCTACATTCATTTTAATTAAGAAAAACATTAAAAAATTATAAACTCGTAGAATTGTACTTTTAACTCATGATTTCAACAACTATGTAGGTTAATTTAGAACCATAAAAAGATGATTCAAGAAGGGAAACCACCCTTATGGGCTAGCTTAGAACCACAACAGATGATTGAAGAAGGGAAGGTAGTTCGTAGGCTAACAAGATGCTAAAAGATGATTGAAGAGGGGAAAGTGCCCAAAGGTAATGTAAGAAGGGAAATCTTAATGGAAATTTAAGATGGGGCAACACTATATAAGTGGCTAGGATCCTCAAAGATGAATGAGCAGTGGAAGTGCCTTGTAAGCAAGCTTGAAACCCTAAAGAAGGGAAAGTGCCCTATAAGATAGCCTAAAACCTTAAAATATGATTAAAGAAGGGAAAGTGCCCTCTTATGAGCCGGCCTAAAACCTTGAAAGATAATTATAGAAGGGAAAGCGCTTTGTGGGTTGGCTTAAAGCTAAAAAATATTCATAAACGAGGAATAACGCTTTGGGACTAGCTAAAACCTTAGCAATAGTGGCAGCTATTTGCAAATACAAAACTTAAAAATGTGACAAACTTAATAAGTGATATGGTTGATATGACAATTAAATCAATAGATTGAACAAATGAGTGAAAGCTGATAAAATGATAACTATTGAAAACTTAGAAAAAAAAATTAAACAAGGAATCAAACTTCGATTTTTTTTTTTAAGTTCCCATTTTTTTCTAAGGTGTTAGTTTTTTAGGGTGTGATCATTATTGAAGGGAGATGGTTATAACGTTAGGAAAGGATAAATGGTAAATAAGTACTATATTTTTACTTTGGATTTTTTTTCTTTGATTTAGCCTTTTTTTTATTGCAATATTTACAAGACATTCCATGTTATAGAAAAATTTACAAGTAGATCTAAGGTTGTTGGATTTTATTAAAGAGAGAGTAATCCTATAAAAGGTAGTGAAACAAAAAAAAAAAAAAGATGGACGTTACTTATACAACTGACAATTTATAAGACAACTGAAGGCAATGAGATGAGATTATTTACAACTTAGGAAAAGTTTAAAGGCTCCTTTTTTATTTTTATTTTTTACTTTTTTTTAGGAAATTGAACAATTGTCTAACTAATGAAAAAGGTGGATTAAACATAGTAGAACACAAATTTTATTTAAGGATTACACATATATACATGATGGGTTATATATAACTGTAAATTTACAAAGACTCTATTTTTTGTGGGTTTTTTTTTTAATTTTAATTTTCAAAGAGCCATTTACTGGTCAAAAGATTAATAAAATTAATTTGTTAACTTGAGCGAATACATGACAATTGAAGATGCTAATAAGATGATTACTGAGAGGAGGAAACAAGGGTGTTAGCGATGATAAATACACGATGATGACCTAATCTTAAGTTTGTAACTACTAATAAATTTGAAGAGAGATAATTATTCACAACTTTAGGAAATAATAAAAGGGCATTTTTGGTTTTTCTCATTGATTTTATTTTTTTTTTAGCTTTTTGGTTTTTCCAATTTTTTTTTCATTTTTCAATTTCCTTTTTGGTATTTAAGACCAGTGGGTTGAATTAATTATAGTACCCTTTTATTTTACATATTAAGTATTTACAAGGTGATCTAATAGAGGGGTAGTCTAATTACAATGGCAACAATCACTATTTACATGGCTAGTAACTTATAAGGAAACCTATTGGTGATAATGATCTAAATATGTGGTTAAATAATATAGAGGAAAAGAATTATTTACAGTTCAAGTGAAGAATAAAGGCCCCTTTTTTCCTTGTATCTTTTTTTTTTTTATATCTTTTCTTGTATTTCTCCTTTTTTTTTTTTTGAGACAAGAAGAATTACCTAACTATGGAAAGAATTACATTTATTGCAAAGATGACAAAATATTACAATTATTAATAAAGAGAAGTTATAAATTTACAATGTGATTAATTAAGAGGAAAACACAGTGAAAAAGAGATTATATTAAGGATTACAGGATAAGTTAGAAATATTTGATGAGGAAACATTATTTATTCACAAACTTAATTGTTTATTAATTTTTAACTTTTTACGAGGGCCTTATAAGAGTGGAATATATTTTATTATAATCTTGATGATTTTAGAGATTACTTTACAAGTTATGGGGAAAAGGATTGTAATATTTACAAGGACCCTTTTTTTGAAAAAATTATTTATAAGGAGTCTCAATTGAAAGGAAGGTAACGAGTTGCTAAATTATAGTTAGCTACAAAGCTACTAAATAGAAGTTACAAATATTTACAAGTAACATGAATATACATAAAGAGCAAATCAAATAATAATTCTTATAACAAATGAGAAGCACACAGATACAATGGTAGGCAACTAAATAATAGTATGGAAACTTACTTGAGTTGCAACTTTATTAAATTGCAAAAGAAGTATAAAATGGGCTGGACCCTTGATAGGCCTCTAACCCTTATTTTTTAAAACAAAAGGAATAATGGTTTACAAAATAATAAAGTCACAACTTTTATTTATTTAAAAAAGGCCATACTATTTTTCATTTGCGAGTTTATGAACATGAAAGCAATTGGGTGGATTATGAAGGTTCTTAAGTTTCAAAAGACCTCACTTGGACCACTGGCCCATTTGAAACTTGAGTGGGTTAGCCAACTCGGCCCCGAGTAGTGGTTAAACCACATCACTCGAGACTTACATAATGGATCCCCTCCTCAGTTCCTAGGACGATCCGAGTTTGATTGCATCTAAACACATTTTTTATGATTTTCTTACAACACTTAAGTAAGAGTTAACACAAATATCTATAAGAAATGAAATAAAAAGAATAGAAAAGCTTAGAAAGGATCAAGCCATGAAAGAAAAAACCCAATTACTATTTTATTTTTACAAAACCAAAGGCTCAATTAATTGATTTATGACTTCTTTTACGACTAGCCTACAAGCGGTCCCTAGTAGAGTTGCTAAAACCGTTGAGATAAAAATTTAGTTTCTTTCTTTTCATAGCTCAATTTATATTAAACCCAACCTGCTTAACTTAAATATCTCAAATAGACTAAAAAAAGGTTTTATTAAAAAAAAAAGTCTTTGAAAAAAGGAGTCATTACCTAATTGAAATCAGAAAAAAAGTGAAATTAGGACTCATGAATGGATAGACCTAATTCCAACTACTAGTCTATGGGTTTTTTAAAAAAACTTTAGAAAATAGAAACTAGAAATCAAATGTGCTAGGAGGCTATCTTATTAAAACTTAATCGGTTTTCATAAAAGAAATCCATGAAGTAATTGAGTGGGCCTTAAATAGGTTTTCAAATAAATTGGGCTTTTTATTTGCTTTTTTTTTTTAAAAAAAGGAAAATGGAAAAAAAAAATGTTTTTATTATTTTGAGCTGCCTGAAGTGACTACGTACATATGAAACAAGATCAAGCCTATGTAGTTTTCAATTGATGAAAAATTTAGTTTGTTGGTTTATTTTATTTTTGAAAAACTCTGTTGACTTTAAATTCATTAAATTTTATTAATTTGAAAAAAAAAAAGGTTTTTGGGTCCACTTTTGAAAAAATCGTATAGAAATCCCTAAATTTTAGAAAAGGCCAATTTATTATTATTTTTTATTTATGAATTTTATTTTATTTTTGTGCAAGGAAAAAATTTATCAAGGAGAAAATTAAAACCCTTTTATTTTAGAAAGAGCCATTTATTCATGCAAAATACCCATCATGCAACAAAATATAACAAAAAAAGTGACAAGGTAAATAATTCATGCAAATTAAATCATAGCAAGACAAACAAAAAACATTCCTAATCGTGAAAGCTAGCATACAACAAAGTTTATTAAACAATTTATGGGGAGCATCCATTTTTTATTTTCAAAATACTAATCATGGGTAAGATAAAGTATGCTAATTCTTTATTAAATATGCAAATTATCTATTTATTAGAAAACATCTCATAGTGACAGAAGATCAAGTACATAACTTTATTTATTTATTTTTTTTCTTTTTTAGGAAAACCCTAGTTATTCACAACAAACATGAGCATTAAAAAAATATTATTCAACTTACAAAATCAAACATGCAAAAATTTGATTTTTTAGAATTTTCATTTTTTTTAAACAAAAAGGCTTAATATATGCATATTAAAGGAAACAATCATAAACGTATTAAAAACTAATTGACAAAAAATATTAAATATTGCAAGATACATTATTGAATTCAAAACATAACATCACAAGATCAAAGACACATGTTTTTTTATTTTTTCAAATATTTTATTTATTTTATTTTATTTTTGGCAAACAATACATTCAACTTAAGGAGTTAGAAAACTTACCAATAGCAAGTAATGAACCAGTGACTGGTTCGGGTGGATATTAACTGGCTCTCGAGGAAAAACCAGTGGGTTTGAACTCCTAAGACACCCTCCTTTAAGACTCCCACCTTAATTTCTTGAAATCATAATAACCTAACTTTGAAATCACCTTCCTTTGAATTACTCTCACCTAATATAAAATTGAATCAAATCACTTACTAGGATTTGATTTATAGAGATTAAAGAATCTCCCATTGTTTTTTCCTTTCTTTGATTTTCTCTATAATAAGACAAATCGAAGAGAAACCGTGAGTATTGAAATTTTATACTTTAAAGAGAGAAAACTTACAATGCTCACAATGGGGATGTTTGTAATGGTTAGAAGTTGTTTGAATGTGTAAAGGAGAGTCTTATTTATAGTATTAAGTTGTGATTCTGCCTCACGGAACATCCATATTGGAAAAAGATCGAATCTTTGTTGATTGGGAAAGTTTTTGAATATATCTTGGTTCTTTCTATTTTTAGTCTAATTTGGATGTGTTTTTTGCACAAAATAATGAAAATTAAAAGTATAAACAACTCATGGAAGATGTCCTTACTCGTTTTATGTCGGGTTATGTCATTAATTTGCAAAAAGAATCGCTAATTTTGTTAAAATAAGAGAGGATGTATGATATGGGTATTTATTAGTCATCTGATTTTCCTTTTTTTATTTCTTCTATTTCCCTTAATAACAATTCAAAATCTCGACCTTTCTAATATGTGACATCCTGAGCTTTTATTTTCATATTTTTCTAAATTTTTTTCATGACCAAAAAGTGAACGAAATTAGATAAAAAATACTTAAGTAAAAGTTGTCATTTAAATGGCAAATTTATAATCTTTTTGTTCATGGAAACAGAGGGCGAGAAAGAGAGAGGGTTAGCTTTGTCAACCCTATGCCACATGGTGCCATGTGGCAGATGCATAGTGTCCCCTTTTGGTGCCATGTGTCATTATCCCTCTCTTTTTTTCTTTTCTTTTTCCCCATTTTTCTTGCTAATCCCTAATTCTATTCTAACCTCTTTCATTTTTAATTTTTTTTTTCAAACACCTAAAACAAGACCTGACTAATTATTTGACATCTAAAAAATCATCTTAAGCCCATCCATAAAATATGGAGTCTAATAAATATATGTTCAAAATTTTTCCAATTTAATCAAATTAGGATCTTGGTTTTTACCCGTATTCAATTTTAATTTGAAAACTTCGAATGGCCGCAAAATATTCATTTTAACTCTTATTGAGTTATAGTTTAAAGCTATGATTTCTTGGAAAAATGAAAAATATTTTAGAAGAAAATTGTTTGAATTGAGCCAAAAAAAATTTATTTTCAATAAATGTCCATTTTTGTTTGGGATTTTTAATTTGGTCAAATCACATATATTTATTTTGACTCCAGAAACAGCTTTGGACCTTAGAAAATTATTTCTACCCTAAACCGACCTAAATGGATTGACACCTTACACTTTATTATGATTTTTCAATTTTTTTATTTTTCTTGGTATTCTCATTTTATTAATTTTTCAATTTTTTTGGTATTTTTCCTTCTTTTGATCTTTTTAAAAAACTAGGGTTCTTAGACTAGAGAATGGACTTGAGAGGGGAAAAATATGGTGTCTACATGGGGTAACCACCGTCTAGGTTGATCAAACTACCCAACTTAAGCTTTAATGTGACAAACGAACTGCTTTTCTGAAAGTGTGCAAGGTCACAAAGCATAAGGACCTTTAGAACCTATTGTAATTGTGCTCAAGAACCCTTTCCCAAAATTAGCCAATAAACATAATATGTCAAAACAGAAAAAAAATTTGTAACTATGAAGTTTCTTAATCTTTTCCTTATAAAATTTCCCTTTCTTTATATTAGTGTAATTCTGATGTAAATAGAACAGTTTTAATATAATTTCCTTTCTTTCTTTTTTGTACAAATGGCTAGTTTTTCCTTGACACCGGTCCTTTTAAAGGAAGACCACATTCACAAGCTTTTAGAACTAGAGGAATACTTGAGAGGTTATTTTAGTTTTTCAATCCAGACCAATAGAAAATCATACGAGACAAGATTGGCCCATCTTTTCATTACTTAAAGTTTAGATTAACATTACCATGGTATAAGCTTTAGTCTAATTTTGAGAGCAAAAAATGTTGGCCTTTTGTTTTGGCCTACTTTGTCTGAGACCAATTGTCTAAGAATAACCCCCCACTGTTAAGAATCTCTTCTGTTTGAAAATGGTGCGTTCTAGACATTTTGTTTAGGCCTATAAGGATTTTTAACAAGCTTTTAAGAATTTGTGAAACCACAATATGCAAAATATTGGGGTAAAAGATCTCTTCACTTAGTTTGCAACCCTACCTTGTTATAATCAAGAACTCTTTTGTACTAGTTTTGAAGCCTAGTAGGAACATAGAATCAATGCTTATATCTTGGCAAACTTTCAGACTATCTTGTCTCTTAATGGAGTATTCCATATACATCATAGAATTGTAGAGACCCTGATCCAATTTTTAGAAGGAAGGTCCTACATTCCAACTTTTCTTGTTAATTAAGTTGGATCTCTCAACTGTCTCAAAAAAAGAAAGAAATGGAGATTTATACATATACTCATGGTTGATTCATTGGCTATGCATGAAGCTACAAACTTGACTTCTCCCATAAGAAAGGCATCTAAGCAATGAATCCTATTGATGTATTTGCTGTTGTCATTGAACTCCCTAAAGATATTGCTACCTATTATTGGGTCAAAGCTTTCTAGAAGTTTCGCATTGATGATATCTCTCGGGTTACTAGGTGGATTAAGGTAACCGAGCTGGAGAAAAGGAAGAAGAAGGAAGAGGAGCCAAGACACCACAAGAAAAAGAGGAACTATTGTTTGTAATAAAATTTGAATAATGTATTGGAAACTTCAAAGTTGCAATATCAATAAAATATAAATTTTGCTACATCATAGTTTATTTTCCAATTCCCTTCTCTGCATTTGTATGCCTTCATTTTTGGTTTTCCTTTGTAAATAGTCATCATTGGCTTTGTTAAAACATTGTAAATAAAGAGATTAGGTTCACTTTTCTTTATGCTTTTTCACAAGCTTTTGCTTTAATAATTAAAAGTGAAGTAAAAATTTAAAAAAAAAAGAAAAAAATTTTCTAATTGCAAAATTATGTCCTTAAGCTTTCAAATGTAAATATTTGATTTCTTTTACAAGTCTTTTTATGGGTTCCTTCCTTTCGAACTCTTCTTTTGTCAATTCTCACTTGAATATCATTCTCAATGATCAAATTTTTCAGTCAAGTATCCCATGATATTTCTTTAAAATGATAAGATTAGACTTCATGTAGCTAACCTTTTAAATACCTACAGGTTATCGATAATTAGTCTTAGGCTCTTGCTCCCTTGGAAATGTTTTTCCATTCTAAAAATTTTTACTCCTTTCTTACAACTTGTAAATAATGTAAATAAACCTTATCCTTATATTTATCTTCAAATAAATTTGTCTCTCTCTAAAGAAAAGAAGGAGAGAGGGGGTGGGTTTCACTTTTTTTAAAAAAAGAGAGAACAAGAAAAAAAAAAACCAGAGAATGGCTGACAGTTACAATTTCTTATTAGGATTAATGGTCAACAGTGAAAATAACAACTTTGATGACACCAATAGGATTCATTGCTTAAAGCAACAACACTAGCAAATAAAGAGCATTAGCATGGGAAAAAAACTATTGAATTCCTAAAAGTCAACCTAATATTGGATCTTGATTCTTTCGAGGTCAATACAAGACTAGACAATCTATAACCAATCAACTCAAGGTTTAATCAAGATAGTTTTAAAGAATGGGAAAGGAAGTTGACCCAACAAATTGATGAGAGGATGAAGGCATTTAAGAGTTATGACAGATTTCAACAAGTTGGCATCACCGTCTTTTCTACATATGGTGTTGAGACATATCTTGAAAAATTCAAAGTGCTAGAGTTTTAGAAATATGATAGAACCAGATACCCTAAGCTCCATATCAGGCTATATTTACACAAGATGGTTCGAACATCTTAGGATATCCTCATTGGGCTAGCTTTGTCTTAGTACGCCTAATTGTATTTAAGGTAAGTTGATATATGGGGCAAATTATCTCGAGCTTTTTTTTAACATTACAAGTTCAATGTAGAGATAGCAACATCTATTTAGGACTTGAGAAATATAAGGAAAAATGATAACAAGACCTTTAAGGAATATGCCCAAAGATGGAGGGACATGGCAGCTAAAATCACCTCCTCTTCATTAGAGAAAGAATTGACTGAGGTATTTATCTAAACACTGAATGGGCCATTTGTCTTCTAGGGCAATCAACCAATAGTTTTGCAAATGTAGTTTCAGTTAGCAGCCACATAGAGGAGGCAATAAGGATAGGAAAATTGGCTAAAGACCAAATCATCTCAACAATTCTCAAAATTACTATAAATTCAATAGACTTTGAAACAATGACACTTAGAAGGCATCTTGCTCCAATCCCTGATCCTAATAACTCAACTCCTTCCTCAATTGAGAGAGGTAAGAATGCTAAGCTGTGTACCTCCTCTACTCGGACAGAAGCTCTAGAGGCTAGATCCTGGCCCACCATATGAATACTACATGCGCTCGATGGGTTATTCTATAGAAGGATGCTGGAAATTGAAACACAAGATTCAAGACCTAATTGAGGCTAGGCTACTTCAAATAGACTCTACCAACCCTAATAGATCAAGGGATAAGGTAAATGTTCTTTCACAAAATGCTTAGTCATGTATCACCATGATAGGAACATTTAAATGGAAGAAGGGAATGGTCGATAGGAGTTTAAGTCAAGGGAAGTCAGGGCAATTCAATAGAGACCAAAGAATGAGGGGAAATTATTAAGGAAGTCCAAGTCTATTATGATTTGTAATGTCATAAATTTCCTAAATAAAATTTCTTCATTTCTTGAATATATCTTGGTTAAATTTTCTATTATTGGGGAAAATGAACATATGTCTTTGGTATCTCATTTTGAAAGTTTAGAATGAAAAGAGGTAAGTTGAATCCTAAACACCAAGGTTGAGAGTTAAGTGTCATTAAAGTGAGGATACTGGACTTATTCCTTAAAGGAGGTATATCTTGAACTTGATACACAAATCAAAAAAATGTTATGCATTTATCTTTTAATATCCTAAACATAAAATCCTTTATCAACCCCATTAAGCCCTTAAAAGAAGTATTTTTAAAATTAAACTCAATCAAGAACCACCACACAATGGGGCAATTTGGAGGTTAGGGTTATTAAAGAGGAGAAAATGTCTGTAATTATTACTTCTAATTGCTTATTCCCTTTAAGATGAAGAAGAGCTTTCATCTTGAACATTGCATACAAACTACATACACATTGACTCGTACACTAAAAGAAGGGTTGATAACCTTTGGCTTGGGGTAAATTGAAAAAAAAAAAAGAAATAGAGAAAAAAAGGGGTAAAAGGAAAAATGAAAAAATTTGAAAGAAAAAATGAAAAGTCTGGCAAGAAAAAAAGAAGAAGAAAAAAGTAGAAAGAAATGCCTAAAAGTAAGGAGATCAAGTCCAAAGCCCTAAAGCTTAAAAGGATTAGGGGCATCTCTTGAAATAAGAACTCCTAAACTTGAAAAACAAGGACAAATACCAAAGTTCCCCCTAAAATTCATGATCTTCAAAGAAATTGTAGGTGACACCTAGCTTATAAGCCATCCATACTTCTACCCCTCCTTCAAGGCCTTTCTATTTGAAGAAAATAACTTATCCTTGGTAAAAATTACTTTTGAAACTAAGATACAATTGTAGTTTCACTTATAGGGTTCTTGACTTGTAAACCCAAGTTAAAAAGTAATTCTTTAAAAAATTCCACTTTATTAATATTCATTTTGTGAAACCGAGGACCAAAAACCTATATTACATTACAACCTAAAAAATACTTAATAGATTGATTAAAGTGTGTCACTTGTAAGATATGTTATAATTCCTTGAATTATAGTCGAGAGTGAAAATTTGAATCGAGAGAAGGTGAGAAAGCCCTTTTAGACTAGACTAAACTAATTAATTATGAGATATCATTCTTGTGAGCGAAAGACATTTGAAAGGTCTTCAAAAAAGAGCTAATGCCTTTGTGATCACCTTAAGTAACATTGAAAGATCACTTGCCCCAAGATTGAAAGCGAGTGCCTTGAAGAAGAAAATAGACAACCCAAGAAAAGAAGATCCTCTAAGATAATGTTGTTAGACGATTTGACCAAAGTCAGGAGAAGAGCAAGTTGTCAAAAGCTCGCACTCATTAAAACTTATGAAGCATCCATACTTATTAGTAGATCTCAAGAAAAAAAAAAAGAAGAAGAAGAAAGAAAGAAAGAAAGAAAAGAACATGAAGAGAGAAAGAGAATAAGACAAGTTCTTCTTTAAGTTGACCCCAAGTTGGCCTCCCTATCTAGCTTTATCTACGTACCTAGTTTTGTCTCTTTCAAGCATTTTTTCCATAGTCTTGTCCTAGCATGAGTCCTACCTTGGTAAAATTT
This sequence comes from Lumnitzera littorea, assembly GCA_024138015.1. Taxonomy (NCBI): domain Eukaryota; kingdom Viridiplantae; phylum Streptophyta; class Magnoliopsida; order Myrtales; family Combretaceae; genus Lumnitzera; species Lumnitzera littorea. The sequence continues at coordinate 37,438,750 of JAMXBB010000012.1, forward strand.
CTTCTTCCTACTTGGTCCTAGTGATCATTTTCATCAATTTTGAGAGTTTCACCTAAATTCAAACAAAGGGGCCTAGTTCCCAATATCTAATCCAAGTTCTCTTTTTGTTAATATAGGGGGCATAACCCCTAGCGACTAGATTAAGTAACCTAGTCTCTCTTAAAGTCAATTTTGTCCGTTCCAAGAAAAGTGCACATCTAAGAAATTTCTTTAGGAAATCTAATTAAATTAAAATCTATCAATCTATGATGGTGCCAATATCTATCAATCTGAGATGGAGATAAATTTTTTCAGACCCATCAATCTAAGATGGTGATTTAAATTTTTAAGATCCATCAATCTAAGATGGAGATAAAACTCTCAAGTCCATCGATCTAAGATGGTAATAATTTTTTTTTCTAACCCATCAATCTAAGATGAATTTAAATTTTCAAGATCCAATAATCCAAGATAGAGATAAAACATTCAAGTTCATCAATCTAAGATGATGATTTAAATTTGGAGATAAAATTTTTGAATTCATAAATCCAAGATGGTGATAAAATTTGTAAAACCCATTAATCCAAGATGATGATAATATTTATAAAACCTATCAATCCAAGATGGTCATCATATTGGTGTTAAACTTAATAAATTGAGAAACCATCCATTTAAGATGGCCATTTAACATTGACTTTGTTTTTTGTCTACTCTAAAACAACCATATTTTACCATTCATCTGATAAAGGCATATTTTATTCATGTTTTAATGTGCAAATTAGATAGAATTATGATGGTGCCAATATCTATCATCATGTTTTATTGCCTTCAAAGATGTTTGAGAGATTCATGATCTGTGTAGATGATGAATTTCTTTAGCAACAAGTAATGTTGCTAGTTCTACAATGTTCTAATAAAGGCATAGAACTCCTTATCATATGCTAAGTAATTTAGGGCAACTCCTATAAGTTTCATGTTAAAATAGGCTTTGGGTCGATGCTCTTACATAAGAACAACACCAATGCTAACTCCAGACGTGTCACATTCTACTTCAAAAACTTTCTTGAAATCTATCAAGGCAAGTACGGGGGTTGATGTTAACCTGGACTCGGAGTTTTTGAGCTTTCTCGAACCACTTGAACTCAGAGTTTTTCTTGGTCAGCTTGGTTAGTAGAGTAGTTATGGAAGTGAAGTTCCAAATGAATCTTGGATTGAAAGAAGGTAGATCATGAAAACTCCTCACTTCGGTAGCATTAGTCGACATTGGCCACTCAAAAATAGCTCGAAATTTTCGGTCATCAACTCAAACTCCTCCTTCTAAAACAAAATATTCAAAGAATACAACCTCACTTTGCCAAAATACACATTTCTTTAAATTACCGAATAACTTCTTGGCATAGAGGATATTAAACACTGACCTTAAATGTCCAACATGAGAAATAAGGTTGGTACCGTAGACTAAAATTTCATCAAAGTACACCACAATGCATTTACTAATTAATGTTCTCAAGACATGATTTATGAGTCGCATAAAAGTGCTCGGTACGTTTATTAGACCAAATGGCATCACCATCCACTCGAATAGACCATCCTTTGTTTTGAATGCCATCTTCCATTCATCTTCAAGTCTCATCCGTATTTGATGATAGCCACTCTTTAGATCAATTTTCAAAAAGATGCAGGCATCATGTAATTCATCAAGGAAATCATCTAATCGTGGGATCGAGTATTAATATTTAATAGTAATTTTGTTAATGGCTCAACTATTAATGCATATTCTCTAAGAGCTATCCTTTTTTAGCACCAAGACAGCTAGCACAGCACAGGAGCTCATGCTTTCTTAGACATATCTATGATCAATAAACCCATTTACCTATTTCTTCATTGGCTGCCTGCTTAGGGTTAAGCATGTAGGCAAGTCAGTTCGAAAGAATAGCTCCAAGCTAAAGGTCAATACAATTTTCTATACCTTTGATGGGTGGCAAACCTGTCTGCATCTCAGCAGGAAAGAGCTTAGCATATTCTTGTAATAGTACTTGCACTTCGGTAGGTAAGCTTCCTACTTCTCTCAACTTTAGGAGTTTCCTAACTAATAGGAGCACACTTTCCTTTGCCTTTACTTCTCGAGAAAATTGGGCACTCAAAATCACCAAGGATTTTCGCTATAGAGATTGGACAATCTTCTCTTGCAACTTTTGTACTTCCTCAAGGCTCATTGGGGTCAATATAACTTTCTTCCCATCTTTTTGGAACACATAGGTGTTCTCATATCAATCATGCAATACTCTCAAATCGGATAGCTAGGGTCAACCAAGTAAGATGTATGAAGCCCACATGGGAAGGACATTGCACAGCACCTCGTCCTTATATCTGTCTCTAATAGTAATGGGCACTCTAACCTGCTTGGCAATGGGTAGACTTTCCTTTTCATTCAACCAATGAATCTTATATAGCTTTAGGTGTAGGTAGGTCGACAACTTTAGGGCCTTGACTGCTCCTTGCGCTATGACATTGGTACACCTTCCTTTATCAATGATTAACATATAGAGCTTGCCATTCACTCAGCAATTTGTATGGAAGAGATTCTCCCTTTGCTCATTCTTGGTGGCTATAAAGGTATTGAGAGTTTGTCAAACGATGAAACAATACTTAGCCTTAGGTTTGGGTAGGGTCACAGCGTCAAGATCTTCCAAAAATCTTTCTAGCCCTTGATTGATTCCTTCTTCACCCTCTCTTTCACTAGCACTCTTCACTTCGAACTCGGGCTTATCTCCCTTGATGGTCATGACATGTTGATTCAAACATTAACTAGCCACGTATCCATAGCTAAGATATTTAAAATATTTGATTTCTCGGGTCTTCTTCCTAGAGCTCTAACCTTAGTCTCTTTTGACCTCAGGCTCTTCGGCTTTACCATTACCTCAGCTACCTTCTGCTTACCTCAGCTACCTTTTGGTCACTTCGGCACCTGTCTTTGGCAGTCCTCCTTGGAATTGTTTAGTGCTCGATCATTTCTAAGTCAGCTCAGCATGCCACTTCTAGTCGACAATCTTGGTCAACTGCTCGACATTCGACTAATTTGGCTCCACCTCTATCTCTCGACCCTTTATGCCACTCAACTGGCCCCATCTAAAGTCCTAAGCTTCTATAATTCCACAACATGGCCAATCTCAATTCTAAACCTAGAAATGAACCATGTTATAGTTCTGGTCTCAGATTCGTCAACATCACATTAGATTATCAGCAATTGGAATTCTCGGACGTACTCGTCCACTGATCTATTGCTTTACCTTAAGTCTTGGAGTCATCAAAATGTGTCTTGTTTATTATATTCTGGAACAAACTTACTCCTCAAAACTCTCTTCATTTCATTCGTTTGGATCTCATGTTGGGCTCTCTGGCGTGCATTTTACAATTTTTTCCACCACGTTGGTGCATATCCAGAAAACTTTAGTGCAGCTACTCTAATATGAACAGCATCCTTATAGTCATAAAATTCAAATATCTTTTTGATCTTCTCCTCCCAGTCTAAGTAGTCGTTAGCACTATTAGACCCATTAAAGTAATTTGTACTTTGAGATGCTTAGCTCTTTTGGGAGCTCCCAGCCCATACTTCTCAATACCATTATATTGCTCCTCCTGATCATACTCTTCAACCTCATCCAACTTTAGTCTCCTTCTAGCAACCCTATCGGTATGTTGGGGTGGAGCTTGTTCATAGTAATTGGCTCTGGTGCTCGTTGCTCATCTATCTAACTTCTCGACCTTTCTTTCACCTCTTGGCCCCGTTCAACAGCAATTCTTTCCTCAAGTTAGGTCTCTAAGACCTTTTGTATAGAGACTACCAAATTAGTTATAATAGTAGCAAGGTCTTATATCTGCTCATCAATAGTTCATGGGGTTTGTTCGTTAACATAACCACAACCATGAGCATCACTCTTGGTATTGTTAATTTTTCCTTAGACACTAAGATTCGACATTTTCAATACAAAGCTTCAAAAAACACTCCTCATAAAGGAAATTTCCACATGCACTTAGAAGATATGAATCAAATAGTGAACTACAAACTTGCTCTGTTCTTTTAGTAGGAAAACAGAGTACGACAAAATAGCATACTAATAGAAACTACTTCAATGCAACTTCGGGTTATAATCTCAAGCTCTGATACTAAGATTATATGATGTGCTTAGGAGCTCAGTAATTATTAGAACTTACCATAGAAGATGGGAACCAAATGAGTCCTTTAAGATATTGAAGAAAATATAATGGGGCGGTCAGCAAAACGGAATGTAGTAGCTTACGTAAAGCTGCTCAGAGGATGTGGCTCACCAACGAACACAATATAACTCAACACTTTGCTTGATGTAACACATAAGCTGATGTCAAGATACACCTATCACTAATCTCGAGCTACTCAGTAAGATTAGATAAGAGTGTAAGGAAAGTGCTTGGAGAGGAATCTCACAAGAACAAGTATATTCAATATCCCAAAAGGGTTCTATATTTGGCTATAGAGAAAATGGACTATTTATAGTAAGTTCCTAGGGCAACATTACAATTTAGGAAAATTATAAAAAAGAATAAAGAGAAAGGGATTCTTAGTATGTACATAAGGGGTAAATAAGATAAATCACGAGAAGGAATAATAGTACAATATAAAAAAAGTGATGGATAGGTAGAGGCTTGTCAATAGGGTCTATATTAAGAAATCTCTGAGCGCAACAGCTGAGTTGGGTTAATGGTGTGGCGATTGGGGATGATAGTATCACAAGTTATTGAGACGAATGAAGGGTGCCACTGTATAGTTGTAGTAATAGTAGGTTGAAAAAGAAGAAGCCAACATGTAAGGACCGAGGCCTCGGCACTCGGTAGATTGGCCTCTATACATAGGGGTTCAAGTGGTTAGAGTAGGGCTTAATGAGTGTAGTCTTCAATCTCAGCACTTAGTAGGTTAGCCTCAGCAAATAAGACATCGACATCAGTACAAGTAATAGAACAGAGGATGGTGTGGCTGAACTGAGCTCTTAAGGAGCTCACCTACCGTTCTTCTATGTACCACGTCTCATCCTTAGCAAGTTAATGGGAGATAATCCTTCTAGTGAGAGACTAAATGCCTTGGAGGCGTGCTTAAGTAAGAGGTCTAGAGGTCGACAGTCCATCAGCACTCCCATCTTGAAATCACAAGAAAAGAGATTAAGTGGAGGATTAAGGTAAGCTTCTTGAAAATTTTCTTTAACTAAGTTTATATTAAAGCTTATTATCTCATTTTAATGGACTTTTACTTGGATTTAAGCATCAAAAGAACTTAAAACAATTTGTTCTTTATAACTGTTAGTGGTATATAGCTTCATTTTTGAGTTACTTCAAGTGTTTGAAGATATTCGTGTATGTTTACATCTTTATTATTCTACTTATCTCCAAGTTTGAGAAGCTAGTGCATTTGATCTTGAAATGGAGTTGTGATTGAACACTTCTTGATGTAGAATTTGGAGTTTTATGGGTGTTGAAGTTGGTATTTATTTAATTGAACTATTTCGAAGTTGGGATGGGGATTTAAGTTGATTTGAATGAACTTTTTGCGAGTTTTCAAGGAGAAAGAAGACTTGCAAAAGTTGCAGGCCTAAAGTGGCTTACCGGTTCTTTGTTGAACTAGCCTATTAGTTCTCTTATGAGGATGATGTTTATTTTATTTTATTTAGGTCAAGGGGAGGATAAGCCTACAGACTCTAAGCTTTAGCAGAGATTGTTTTTCTTAAGAAACCAGTTAGACGATTCCTCTTTAGGACTGAGTAGTTGGTTCTCCCTTATTTCCATCCAAACAACTTCTAATTTCCTTCCTTCAACATCTTACTTTCGGGTTTTGAGTTCCTAAAGTTCTTTAAGCTTTAGAATAACTTCTCACTCAGAAACTAAAGTTTTATTTGACTCTAACCAAGAGTTGACTTGGTTTATTTTGAGTCCTTTAATGATTTGTAGATGATGCATATTATGAAATTTTATTAAACAAGTACTATAGAAATGTGAAGTCTATGGACAATTGGACTCTAAGATGTAAAGTTTTTTTGGTTTTTAAGGCTAAGCAATTTCCTAAATGATCCTTTAGAAGTTGTTGATGAAAGTTACAACCATATCAAGTGAGTATGGGTTATGCTTAGTTTTTGACTTGTTGACATTAACCCAAGTATGTTGAGGAGTTGATTGTTATTAGTTGAGGGGTTCAGGCTCTTTAGATTTAGATGTGACAAGTAACTTGAGCTATTGAAGCATTGATCTTAAGAAGTTGAATAGAATTTAGAGATGAGAAATGATGATGAGGATGAATAAGAGGATTTGGGAATTATGTTGTATATCCTTGGTGTGGTTATGTAAAATGTTTAAGACTAGTCTATTGATCTTGTTACCGAGTTTTCTTGCTTGATTCACTTCTTTATCCACTATTCGAGTCTAATTTTGATCATATTCATCTATTCAGGTGCTCATGCTTAGTTGTTTGTATGTGTTTGTCGGGATAACAAGTACCCAACCGGACTAATCCATATTTGGCCTAACAAGGTGTTTACTAGTTGTGCTTGATTAGTTTGTCTTATGGGCCCGTAGTGGCAGTTCTCTAGGAGGGTGCCTGTTGATTACATGTAAGGATTCCTTAGTAGAATAGCATGTCAAATGACGTAACTAGAACTATATTTCAAGGACTCTGAACTTTAGGCATTAAGAACTCTAAAGGAAAAATTATATCTGTATGTGTGTGAGTATAAGATCATCATGTAATAGAGTCATGAGTACTCCTTTGTTATTTGCTGGCTTAAAGTTTAAGATAGTAACTTCTTGTATTTTTCCCTCACAATATGTGTATGAGCATGAACTAGCTTAGCATCTATATGTGTTTAAGCATCCTTGTATTGGGACTTGTCTCATTCTTTCATCTTTCTTAGGCACATACCAATGACTATATTATTTATGAGGAGCCTTATGTTTATCGTATTTAAGAGGAGGAGTAAGTTGAGTACCTTTACTTTTATGATGATTAGGGATTGAGTTGGCTCACAAGAGTTTATGATAGCTAGCTAATATTTGGAGTTTATGGGTGAGAAATATTTCTATTTGAGATTGTTTTCTATTGAGGTTTACGTTAGTAATGTGAGGAGATAGACTCCTTAGTTGTTTTTTATTATCTTTGGTTTAATTATGGAGCTTATAGACTCCTTATTGTTATTTTTTTATATTTATAGTTTTTGGATCATGTTAGAGTCCTCTGGGATTTTGTGTTTTGATCTTATGTTAGGAGTGGGATGTACTCCCATATGATGAGAGGATGACTTATTCTCAGGTTTATGTTGATGCAAAGTAGATGATACTTCTTACTCTTTTTTAGATCTTATTTGAAGATGTGAGTGGATTATGCTAATGTTATAAGTTTGATATTTGTGGTTATAGAACCTTAGCATGTCCTTAGCTAGTGGGACTATGTGGTAGGTTGTAATGTTTAGTATGATCGCAAGGCATTACAATGGAGTATGGTGGATTTAGCTTTAGTTTAAGTTAATCAATAATTCTCGAGACAATTAAACTTTTTTGAGATTTTAGGTGTTATTATAAACAAAATTCAAGATAACATGTTATCTAAATTTAGGGAAATTCGAATATGAGAGTTTTAGAAGAAATATTTAGATATATATATATTCTATGGATTTAACAGCAATTTTGAGCTTTGTATGATCTTACTATGTGTAGGAATAAGAAGATTTCCTTGGTTTTAGGACTTGGTATTATATATATATATATATATGTATATATTTAATAATAGAGTAGGTGCAAATTAGGTTACTTGATTACCAATTTTTGGAGGCAAAAAATGAAGTTGGATACTCATATATAAGGACCTTAAGCAAACTCCTTTTGTACAGGATTTTTATTCAATTCCGTCGTCATTTGAATTTCGAGCAACAACATTGTGGAAAAATATTTAACGTATCTCTTCAGAATGCAATAGAATAGGAAGAGTGTCTCCTCGAAAACAAGGCTTTGATTCTTCTAAGTCAAAAGATCTTTCTTCTTCTTTAAGGGTTAGTTCTTACTTGCTTAAATTCCATTTCTACGTGATCTGCATAGTGAGTCATTAATGGATGTTGAGACATTACTGGTATTGAGAATTCGATTTATGTATGGTTGAAATACCACAGTCAAGCTAAAAATAATAATTAACTAATAAAATTTATTTAAGTCGTATCAATATAAAATACATCTTTGTAAAGGAAACTTTTAAATTATAAATCTTAGTTTAATTTCTTGTTCATTTTAAATTTTATTTTACAAAATAGATGTCTAAATTAAGATTTCAATAATATTTTTCTATAACTCTTATTTTACGTAAACATTAAACTGGATAATTTTATTTTATAAATAAAGTACATATTTTTATTATTATACTACATCCTTCTATAATTTAATCTTTATCCTATTTTCCTACTATTCTTTATTCTTTTATTTTCATTCTAATTATATTTTATTTTTCCCAATATCATTAGACATCATTGTAAATTTTAGAATACTCTAAAGTATCCTAAACCTTACCCTATTTTTTTTTCTTCTACCGTCACAATCTCTTGGATAGACTAGACCCCACCCCCATTCTTCCCTAATCTCACTCGTCCCCTCACCATCTCCTGACCTCACGCGCCAAAACCTACATCCAACCCCCACCCCCCTTCTCAACCCCAATCTCTCCCTCGCCATCCGTTGTAGTGCCGAACCCACGCTCCTTTCTTCCTAACTTACTCTCGTCATTTATTTCCTTACACTGGAGCCCACCTCAATTCCCCAATATCTCTTGCTGGTTTCAATTCAAATTTCGACAACTTTCTACACTTACATTCCATGCATTCCAAACTTTTTTTGATGAAGTTATTATTCGTTAATTATTTTACATATTATTAAGAAAAATTTGATTTTCAAATTATTTGTTTTCTAGTAGATCTTCTATTTGGCGACTAGTCAATGCTCATCCAGTATTCTCGTCTCAGCTATATTCCACGAGTCGACTCAGTTACATTTTTAGTATTATGTACATATTACTTTATTTTTATTTTTATTTTCCTTTATTGTTGTAAAAAGTAATTATTTTTCTAGTAATAAATTTCTATTATAAATTGATTTATTTGCTATATTGTATTATTATTTTATATAAAAGTTGCTATTATAAATTGTGCCACATATTGAATTATTATATATATGTGTAGCTATAGAGTTGGGTTACTATTTTCCGTTATACATGGAGTTTGGTTATTATTTTCTATTGGATGTGCAATTACATTAATACTTATATCATATATGTATGATTTCAAATATCGATTTGGCTTATGATAATTCCAATCTCTTATGATTATGCCCTATTATTATTATTATTGATGACATTATTATTCAATTATTTCTATTACGATTGTTATTATTAGTATGTAATATATGGTATTGATTGTAAAGTATGTTCAATTCAGCTTCCATTTACTAATATATTTTTCTTTAAGTATTACTATGAACTTTAGTATTATTTATTAATATACGTATTCTTTCATTATTTTGGCTAGTAAGCCTTATATTTTAATATCCTTGTTATATGTTTACCTTATATTTTATTTCCCTTATATATTGTACCCTTACGATATGAGTAATTAAATAGTATTGTATATAAATATGTTAACTTTTTACTCTGTTATATTATGTATTTATATTATTTCCAACCCCTATCTTTGACTTATGAATCGATTCGATCAATTTTATTCCTAACATTTGAATTGATAAGTTTATGTATTATCAAGTAATATATAAATAGGTTCACAAGTAAATTTTAGGTAGAACTTAGTTGTCGAGTATCTGAGAGTTAATGTATGTGCTTATTCTCAATTTCAAATAGATTCGTGCCGGTTATCAAGTTCATTCCTTGTTGAGTGGTTTAGGTTGTTTTGTACGAGACTTAAAGTTGTGGATTTTTAGTTAACTGTCGAGAAGTTATCTTAGGTACGTTATGCTTATTTGTATGGTTATATTTGTTATGACTTAGAATGTAACTAAACCAATTCATATATAGCCTAATTGACCTTAACTGCTGATTATGTTCGATTCAATCACTCTTGGGGCCTGTAGTGGCAAATCCTTAGAGGAGCAACCGTTGATCATATGTGAAGATTTCCTAGTAAACTTGTATACAGGATGATACAACTAGAATATTAGGTTTTTGGATTCTAAACTCAATGCATAAAGTACTTAAAAGAACATTTATATTATATCTACCTATATATGTGAACAAAGATCATGAGTGACAGGGTTATAAGTACCCCTTTGTTGCTTAATGGCCTAATTTAAGCATATTTAAATTATTGTTTACTATATTCTATTACAGTTGCATTATATGCATGTGCATATTTTAGGTTTGGTATCAGTATGTGTTTATACACCTGTATTAGACTACAACTTATTCTTTTATTTTTACAGTTGTAGATTAATTTGATATATTGTTATCTGTAATGGGTATGGAAATTGATTTTTGGGTTGGGAGGAGAGACGAATAGTTTTGTATTGTGTTGAAGAAGTTGCTGAATTATGGGATTATAGAGCTAGTGTTGAGCGGAACCATTAACAATGTTGATTTAAAGTTAGAAATCTTTTATGTATAATCTGTGGTTAGATTGACTTGCTTGTGAGTTATTTTTGAATTGTTGCAATTAGAGAATTATTTTTAATCAAGTGATTATGAAAATTGTTGTTGGTTTTAGAGTCTTAATGTGTTCCTCATTGGTAAAGATATGCGGTGGGTTGTAGTTATAAACATCTCATTTTTGTCACTCTTTATTTTTAGGAGTCTTTTCTTTTTTATCTTTTGGGCCAAGATTAAAAATTACATTTAAAAAGAATAAAGATTAAAAAAAATTAAAAAATTAAAAATTTAAAAAAAGTAAAAAAATAAAATAAAATAAAAATGTCTAAGTTGAGTCAATTAGTCAATCAATTCAGGGTCGAATTAGACAATAATTGAAGATGTACGTATAATTTAATAAATTCCGAGTTTTTAAATAATTAAACTTCATTAGAAAAAAATATTTTTTAAAAATAATCCAGTGAAATATAAAGTGAATTTTTATCCAATTTATATTGGACTAATTAAAATAGACTCCGGATTTATTAAATGAGTTAGCCTGTATATTCTAGGTTATATTAAAAGGCCATGGCCAATTTAAAACAAGTTAGATTGAGTCAAGCCTAAGATAGAATAATAGATTTGTCAAGATTGAATCCTCATTAAAAAATCCAAAAGATTCAAAATTACTCGTTTATAAATAGTAGACTTCAACTTAAAAAAACACAATTACACAGAAAAATTTTTCTGATTCTTGCACATAACCCATAGACCAATCCTCTCTCTCACTCCTACTCACGTAACATAATATACCCCAACTTAATGCATAATTGACTGCAACAGCAGTGACCCCGAATGACCAACATCCTCAACATAGCATTACTTCCACATGTAAACCTAATCTCTCTCTCGTCCTCACATAGACACATACACATAGTACCCCACACCACTTTACCATGTACAATCTTCTCTTGTGCAAACCCTACAGACCACATGTCAGCCACCTCTTGAAACATTACCACTATCACTTCTAAATGTAAAAGCAACACCACCTCCATGTTCCCCACCTTCAATAACCCTAGAACCAACTCTACTCTAACTCGAACATACTTGGCCGCTATTGTCCAACCACTATCACTACCACCCAATTTCCTAAACCACTAAAATAACCGCCTCTTATCAAAATACCTTCACTAATCCAAGTTTTGGTAATTAAGATTACATGCATCTTTCATTTCTCGCTTGATTGAGTGATCACAAGTGTCCCGGGGAAGTTGATTCCATCCTTATTGTTGAAGAAACACTAAGATCCAAAGTGCAACCCATGGAGCTCCAATACTCGACCTAGATCTGAATCGCGTGTGCACCTAATTGCTTGCTCTAACCCATGTACAGAATTGGGGATAGCTGGGTTTTTTTTTTTTCTTGTTTTATTATGACTTTATTTTTTATTAATATGTGAAATTAGTTTAAAATTAAATAACTAGAATTTTTGCATAAAACATACTTTCATGAGTTCTTTTGCAAGTCTCTATTATTCATCATGTATTAATAATTTTTTTTACATGTTTGCATATTTATTGTGAGAAGAACCTTCTAGGCATGTTTAATAAAAATTGTATATTTTAAGTACGATAGTATTTTTTTTTTCAAAATTCATATCTTTAGAATAAAATTTGCATTTAGGTTACATATCTTAGAAGATTAAGATAAGATGGTATTCTTTCTATGACTTAGGTATCTTTTCTATGGTTAGATATATTTTCTATGATTTAGATATTTTTTCTATAGTTAGGTATCTTATTTATAATTTAGGCATCTTTTCTATGATTCATACATCTTTTCCATGATTGGCATATTGTTAATAATAATTACATTTTTTCCCCATGAAATGGTACACTTTTCATGATAACTGCATATTAGTATATTTTTATAAAACTTTTTTTCCTTTTTTTCATGTAGGTATTGTAGGATTTTTTTTTTTTTAGTTTTGTCATGTAGTCAGTTTTTCCTATAAAAAAAAAATACTAATTTGGAGTCTTTTTGAAAATTAAGTCTTTCAATTTTTTTTAATTGGGAATAAAAATTAGGTCTTTAAGATTTTTTAATAAAAATAAATTAGTTAAAAAACATAAATCTAACCTATTCTCATATATAAAATCTATTAACCTATTAAAGTTTTTCCAAAAAGATGAGACTACGGTCGGTTGGATCCCAATTAGTGAGTGTGTAGACACTTTTGAGGCAATCATAAAATTTATAAATTTTTTAATTTTATTTTCATTTTTTTGGGAAAATTCATAATAAAAAACTCATTTTTATGCTTTTTTACATTTCTACATATGTTCATATTTTTCAGAAAAATTATAAAATAAAGGCTCATTAGTTGGTTTCTTTTAATTTTTATATGGTGACTTTTATCTTAATAGGTTAGCTTTCGAGCTCATTTCTCTGGTTAAATTTTCTTAAAAGAGAATTATTTTTTAGAAAATTTGTAGACTAATTGTTAAATTAAGGTTTTCTTACCTAAAAATTCTAATTTGATTTTTTTTTTTACTAGTTTAATTTGTTAGCGACTTCTAGTTATTTTTTTAAAAATTTTTTCAAGAAAAATGTTTTTCTTTAATTTAATGTTGAGTAACTTATATTAAGTGGGCTAGGCTTAATATAGTTTAAATTAAAGAAAACCGAAATATGGCTCGATAAAATTAACGACTCAACTATGGACGCTTAGTAGGCTATCTATGTAAGAATTTTAGAAAATTAATTAATGGGCCTTCAATTTCATTTTTATTTTTATTGTATATTACTGTAAATAATTGTATTAATTGGGTTTTCTTGATGCAAGTCTACTAAAAAAAAAGTCGGCCCAATAGGCCCTATCTTAAGGATTTGGGAGGATTATTTTATTTAATTTTTTCAAGAATCATATGTATATGCTTAGATGTGGTCGGACCTAGGTTACCTTAGGAACTTAAGATAGGCTGTCATTATGTAATCCTCGAGTCATTGAGGTCTTTACTCTAACCTATCGGTGATAGGTGAGCCCCCTCATACTTCAATATAGTCTATTAGGCATTTCTCTAGGAATGTCTAAGGCTATAGAGCTTGAGCTCTATAAATCCTACCCTCCTACACCATTTTTTTTAAAAAAAGGGGATTAGTAATTTTTTTAAACTATAGGAGCTAGAAAATAATTATTTTAACCTACAGTCAATTGGGTCTCTATTTTCAAAAAACTGATCAAATTATTGTACTTATATATAAGTGTTGATGAGCTTCATTTTCAAAAAATTTATTTTAAAAATTCATACACTTATATGTATAAATGTGTAAGAATGTTAACCGAAAAGTTATGATAATTTCATTCCTACGAGTTATTAATTACTGATCTTATTACATTGCATGTGTATATAGCATATTACATCAAACTTATACTATACCTTGTTGTATATATATTGTTATCTCGGATATGCTTTCTTTATATATATATATATATATTATATGATTACTCATGTATTATCCTACAATATAGGTATTATGTATTGCTTTTCTTTTTCTGTTCATTTTAGAAATAAAAGGTGGCACAACAAGATTTAAGATTGAACTCACTAAATTACGTTAATTTTTTTTATGGGTAAGTAAATGAATATTATGTGATATTTTTCAAAAAAATAAATAAAATAATTAGGGACAAGAAGTTGCAATTTTATTATTTTTCTATGTGACGTATTGGTCGTACAATTTTTTAAAGTAATTTTTTTAATATAAAAAAAAATTCCCCTATAAACTATTAAAAGATATTTTTCTTCTGTAAAATTTTCTTTACACTTTGTTCATGTTTATACTTACAAAAAAAATTATAAACCCAACAAGGGTTTAGCCCATTTGTACTCAATTGATTTTATTGTGAGGTTTTAATAAAGCTACAACTTTGAAATTTTTTTAATAGATTATCGTACTATTATCCATTTGCTAGTCCTACATCTATATGAGTGTACTTTACTTGTATGCTATTTGTATATTTATTTATTTATTTATTTTTGTACTTGTTGTATTAAAACTTTATTCAATAACCCATGTGTACATAAAAAGAGAGATGAGTAGAAAAATCCTTCAATTTGTAAATTTCGTTACCCATGATCTGTAAATAACTGTTATCCTTAAATTATCCCTCACCTATGTTTTTGTAATATTAGGCAACCCTTTGGTGAAATTATTACCCTTTAATTGTTAATTGTCCTTTTATAGCTTTGTCGTCCTCATTGTGTCATCTTTGTAATTTGGTTTTTCTATTATTTAGGCAATATTAGCAATCTAATCACCTAAAACATAGATTCTCTTTAGCATCCTTCAAGGTTTTCAAGAGTTTTTAGTTAAGTCATTACCCTCGTTTGTCAACTTTGTAAAATATCCACTCCTTCTCATTAACTCTATAACTTTTTCAGTCATTCTAATAAGTTAGGAGATGTTGGTAACCCTAATTGTAACTTAAGTTTTTGTAATATAGGTGTTTTCAAATGCCTTTTGAATAAAGTTTTCCAAAAAATCATGAAGTTTTCAAAGGAAAAATCAGCTAACATGTACAAGTTTTATAGACTTTAAGTTATTATTTTTTAGCAATTAAGCCCATTTTTCTAAAGCCCATATCCTTTCATTCTGAAGTAAGACGACGACCAACATTGACAATTCTAACCCAAGCCTAGTTTGAGTAGTCACTTATTTTAAGCCTAAAGTGCCTTATAACCTATGAGTTAGGCCTAATACTGAAACTAATATTGAGGGGCACAAGAGGAAAGTATGTTGAAAATTGATAAATGAAAATAATGGAGACATAGTCCATCTACCTATCCCTAAAATGAACACTTCTCTTGATTCCCCAATAAAAGCCTAATCCAAAGTCGCGATCCTTGAAGAGAAACCCCTTGCTAAACCTTTTCAAAAGCCTTTGACACAAAACCTAAAAAATTGACACCAGATCTTCCCATCTATTTCAACCCACCTCAAGCTAGAAAAAACCTAAACACATGGCCTATTGGCTTCACTTAAAGGTTTGTCTATCCCAATCCTCTTTAAGCCAAAAAGATCTTAAATATTCACTCCACAAAACTGGCTTACCTGCTCCAACCTTGAAATAGAACATGAAGTTTGACTCCACTATGAATTATTCCACCAATAAACCTAATGAGCTTAGGCTAAGCGGGTAACAAATGGGGTAATCTTTTAAAGGTAGAGGGGTATGTGGCCCACTGGGGCATTACAAAATATCCAATCTTATCAAATGAGACTAGGGCAAATAGAGGCAAACAAATAAAATGCTTCAAGTCTTTCTAATAGAAAATATCTCATTAATTGAAGAATTGAGAATGATAAGAGGTAAGCCATGATCCCAAACACTGACCCTAAAAACACTTATGAGGGTTGAAAGACATAGAAAGTGAGGATAAGACTCATTTCTTAAAAGAGGTCTATCTTGCATGTGATACAGGGATTAAAAAGATGATAAGCATTCATTTCGTTACCCTAAACACTATTATCCCTTGCAAGCCCATTTGGGCCTTTTGGGGATTTTCTAAAAATTAACCTTGTTAAGAACCACCCCTTGACTGGGGGCAATGAGGAGGTTAGGGGCATCAAGTTTGCAGAAAAAAAGGATATACTAACTTGTGCTTACCTCAATTACACTAATTCATGAGCAATCATTATCATAGATAACTCAATTCCTTTAAAGGGAAGAAAAGCTTCAAATTGTATACACTTCATTTAGGCCTATACACTTCACTATACTTTTGGCCCATATACACTTTGCTTAGGCTCATACACTTATTCAAACACTTTAAGCCCAAGGATTTTTTCTAAACACTCTAAAGCCATGCACACTTCACTAAGCTAATGCACTTTGAACTCATAAGCCTTAATCTTCTCAAACGAAAACTCAGGTATATGGAGTGTGATCACCTTGGAAAAAGAAAATAGAAAAAGAAAAAGAAAAAGAGAAAAAAAAAAGGAAATGGAGAGAAAAGAAAAAGGAAAAAAGAAGAAATAAAAGCGAGATAATCACATCCTAAAGGGTAGTCGAAAACTCTTAAAGAATCTAAGGCCGGCGTATCCTAGAAAAGTTGAGCCTATGAATTCTAAAATAAAGTACCTAAATTTTCCCTAGTATCTTTTAGAGTAAAAACCTGAGCGAGATTTTGAGCCCAAAAATGAAGCTTTAATTCTATGATCCAAACCATACAATCCTTAATGAAACTCTTTTGACTGAAGAAATTGATTTATCTTAAGCAATCATTGTTTGTGAAATCGGGGCAAGCCCATCTTAGTGTTTCCTTTCAAGGTTCTTGACTTGTAAACCTGAGTCGAGATATAAATTTTTCAAAATTGGCTAAACAAATTAATATCCCATTTTGTTTAAGCCAATGACTAAAAGCCTAAATTAAAACCTTGAGGAAAAGACTCAAATCAATCAAAGCGTATCACTTACAAGACTAACCATAATTTTTGGAATTGTAGTTGAGAGTGAAAACAAGCCATTTGAGAGTGTCATAAAGTCCTCTTTAACTAAACAATTCAAATAATTGGGATACTTTTTCTGGTATGAAACTTATGGATGCAAAAGTCAAGCATGCCTTAGCGGCTAGGAAAGCACTTCATCCTGAAATTGAATGGGAATTCCTTACAGCAAGAAGAACAAGGTGTTCAATTGAAGTTTTTTCCTTATTCCCTCATCATAACAAACAAGCAATCAAGGATGAAGAATGAATGGCCAATGGACCAAAAGAATGAGCATATCGCTTATCTATAACATTCAAAATTAGTATAATTTACTTACTTGTTAGTGAAGAAAAGATGAACCATTTTTTTTTTAATAAAGTACATTTTTCCTTTGAGTTTCTAAAACTGAAAAATTTGAGAATTTGTAGTGAGAACTTTAGTTATCCTCAAGTTAGGAACTCTAGTAATCTCTAATAATTGAGGAGTCTTAGTTACCCTTTTAGAACTTTGGTCATCTTAATGGGAACCTTAGTTATCCTTATCTTAGGAACTTTGGTTATCTTATATCCAAGAATTTTAGCCATCCTTAGGGAGCTTTAATCAACTTATCACTCAAGAACCTTAGTTATCCTTGAATTTAGGGACTGTAGTAATCTAATAATGTAGGATTAGTCATCCTTAGCTTAGGAACTTTGATTATCCTGTGGTATGAGAATATTTAAGAGGTTCAGTTGATAGGAATCAAGTTACTGGGCCTTTGACCTATAGCCGAGCCTAAGGGTTAGAAAGACTAGCAAGGCAAATTCTCTTTCTCTAGCTAACTCTTGCTGAAGTTGATTTTCTCCTTACGGCCGATCGACTCTATATGCCGAGTTGTATGACTACCCACCTTTTGGAAGTTGTGTGCCGACTTGTAGGATGCCGAGACAATAGCCAAACCTTACGCATCTACTTAATTATGTCTGAGCCAACCGATTAATCAGCATCACTCTTGCCAATAGGCCGAAAGAGTTTCCCTAGACTAATCCTTATTTACCCCTATTCGGAAAACTAATCTACTTGTACTCCTTTGTCTGCATACTCTAACGCCATCACTAATGTTACTTTGCCATGTGTCCAGGACCACATGTGAAATCTGCTACAATAATCATTGATTTTTCCTTGAATATTCATTTTTACCCTTTATATACTTTGTACATTGCTTCTTTAGGGCAATACCTTTTTTGTCTTTTCCTTTTTAAGCAAGTTATCTTGGGTATAAATACCCCTTGTACATGTAGTCGTAGAGAATGAGATTATCATTAATACAATGAATATTTTCCTCTCATAAACACTCATTGTTTAATATCATTTCACTCTTATCCTAACCCTTAAGCAATACTAGGTGGTAAGTAACCTCACTAAACCAACTCATGCTTCATATCAAGTTGTGCCGTGAGTTCTTGAAAGTTCCACTAGTGCATCATATCCTTTGGAGTTGTTCATGGATTTTGCTTACTCTTTCATTCATCTTTCGTCCTTTCATGAGTTTCCCCATCACCCCTTTTTTAAGCTTTCAGCAAGCTTGGACCCATCTCTATGATCGGCCTTGTCTATCCTTGGTTTGGTTCCGCATCATCTTGGTATCGGAGTGGAGGATTTATTTGGATTATAGTAGTTTGTTTCGTGATTCTACCTATACTCTGTTTTACGTGTGCTAAAGAGAGCAAGTTATCGTGTTCATTTAACTATTGTATTTTTGCCAGTTATTAAGCTTCTAGTTTGGAGGAAGTGTGTTGTGTGGTTTAGAGAGGTAGTGTTAGCTATAATATCTAATCAAGAAGTTTGAAATTAGGAAGAATGATGGACCTAAGTGTTAACGCTGGAGTTGGGGATGACAATAGTGATGTAGTCTACCATAGCCGACATCTTAGGGTACTCCTAGAAGTACTGACGAGAGATTTGATGAGATAGTTAACCTCTTAGTAGATTTAACCTGAGTTGTCCATGCATTGGCTTATTAAACTACTGAAGCTGCACCTAACACCCTACAAGTTGCCCGACCCACTAAAGGTCAGAACTTAGCTTGACAAGTTCGAAGTGGAGGAGTAGGTGGATGAGTGAAGACAAGAATTGACTTGGGAAATCTGGGAGAAGAGGACGAAGAAGAGTACAATGAAGAGGAAGAATGAGCTCGAGCACCCTGAGCATTCGACTATGTGAAGCTTCAAATTCCGAGCTTCAATAGGTTTGAAAGTGGGAATGAATACTTGGATTGAGAGGAGAAGGTGGAACGTGTTTTTGACTATTACCAATATGAGGACTATGAGAAAGTGAGAACTGCAACTGTTGAGTTTTCTGGGTATATTGCCATGTGGTGGAAGAATTTCCAAGCTATAAGGAGATGAGAAGGATATAGAGAGATTAATACTTGGTCTGCGATGAAGAGAATACTCATAAATAGATTTGTGCTGGATACTTATCTGTAGAACACTTTTACTTGGCCTCAGGAGTTGAGATAACAAGGCCAAACTATTGACGAGTATGTCCAAGAATTTCAAATGCATATGATTCACTATGAAGTATAGGAACCACCGGCAAGAGCAATTTTTAAGTTCCTCATTGGATTAAGGAGTAACATCTGAGACATTGTAGAACTCCAACAATTTACCACAATGGATGAAGCCATATGAATTGCTCAATAAGTCGAAAGGTAGAGGAGAAGTCGAATGCTGATTCGACTGTCGACTAGTCAACCTGTTTAGTTAAGCCGACCAGTTTAGGTAAACTATCAAAGTCAGCTGAGTGCTGATTCGATTAGACAAGGAGATGTTTGGGCTAACCAGAATGGTCAATCAGTAGGAAGATGAGCCAGATCAAGTGCTTCAAGTGCCAAGGGTTTGAACACATGGTTACTTAGTGCTCGAACTGAAGGACTATTGTCATTAGGGGAGACATCCTAAAACTAGAAATGGAAAGTACTAATGAGGAACTTGAGGAGGAGGAGAACACTGCTAAGAAAGAAGTCTCTCAAGGGAATGAACTAATTGAGGAGAATGTATTTACCGAGGACTTGGATCAGTTGGTTCTAGTTGTCTGACGCATGATGAGTTTGGAACCCTCACGCAAAGAGGAGTAGAGGAATAACTTGTTTTGTATCACCTGTAGGGCGAATGATCAAGTGAGTGTGCTAATTGTGGTTAGAAAAAGTTACACCAATATGGCATTAGCCAATCCGATCATAAGGATGAAGTTGCCGACTATCACATACCTAAGGCCGTACAATTTGCATTAGCTGAGTAAGAAGGGAGCACTACTTGTCACATAGCAAGTACTACTACTAATCACTATCGGAAATTACTCCAACAAGATTCTCTGCAATATATTGCCCATGTACGCTTCACACTTGCTGCTTAGCTGACCATGGCTATTTGATAGAAGAGTTATCCATGATAGATACATGAACACCTATGTGTTCGAGAAGGATGGTAAGAAGATTATGTTGAACGTGATGATGTTGAGTGAAGTTAACAAACTGCAAACAAAACTTGTTGCGAATCAAAGAAGACTCTAATGATGAGTAGAGTTGACCTTCAAGAGGCCATTAAAGCCGACGTATTGACCCTCATCTTAGTCAGGCATCTATTAGAGTTGAAGGAACCGAGTGAACTGCCTTTAGAAGTATGGAAGTAAGAGAGTTACTGGATGAATATGCTGATCTATTTCCAGAACAATTGCTTGAAAGGTTACCCCCTGTCCGAGGCATAAAACATTGCATTAACTTAATACTCGATGTTACCTTATCAAATAAGCCATCTTATTGAATGAGTCTCGAATAGGCTTCTAAGCTCCAACGACAAGTAACAAGCTTTTAGAGCTGTTCCAACATTTTTAGTGCTGAAAAAGGATAGTACCTGGCGGATGTGTGTTGACAACTGAATAGTGAACAAGATAACGATCAAATATAGGTATCCTATCCCTAGGTTAGAAGACATGTTGGATGAATTGAGTGAGGCTAAGATCTTCAACAACATCTATCTCAAATCTAACTATCATCAAATTTGCATGAGATTGGTGGATGAGTGGAAGACCATGTTCAAAAGTCAGCATAGACTCTATGAGTGGATGTTGAATGCCCCAAGCACCTTCATGCGACTAATGAACTATGTGCTAAGAAATCTAATGGGAAAGTATATTGTATCGAATACCCTATATGTCGAGAGATTATTTAGCAATCTTAAAAAATGTTGCTTTTGCCAGGAGAGTACTATTCTTAGGCTATGTAATAAGTGGAGGAGGTTTACGAGTGGATGATGAGAAGATCCAAGTAATTGTTGAGTGGCCGACTCCAACTACTTATGCTGAGGTGAGAAGTTTCCATGGAATGGCTTCATTCTACAGAAGATTGATAAGGAGTTTTGCACCTTTGTTACACCCTTTACTAAACTGACGAAGAAAAACATCGACTTCAGATGGGGGGAAAAGGAGGAGAGAAGCATTGCCAAGGTAAAGGAAAGATTGACTTTCGTACTCATGCTTTCTTTGCTTGACTTCGAGAAAATATTTGAGTTGGAATACGACATATAAAGCATTGGAATAAGCGTTATCTTAATGCAGGAAGGTTAATCTACTGCTTACCACAGTGAAAAGCTTAGAGAACCTCAACTAAACTACTCCGTGTAAGACAAAGAACTCTTAACATTCATCCAAGCACTCTAAGTATGGCAGCATTATCTACTGTTAAGAGAATTTATCATCTATATTGACTACGAGTTTTTGAGGTATCTCTAAAGTCAGACCAAGTTGTTGAAGTGGCAAGCGATGTAGGTTGAATTCCTTGAGGGACTCAATTTTGTCATCAAGTATAAGTAGAGAAAGAGTAATGTGGTTGTAGATACTCTTTCAAGAAGACATGTGCTCCTGACTAAACTGCAGACTAGATTGTTTGGGTTTATGAGCATCAAGGAACGGTACTCTGGCGATCCACACTTTGGACCCATACTTGTGCGTTGTATCGATGGAAGGACAGTAGATGAGTATCATATGGAAGATGGATACTTGTTTTGAGGAGGGAAACTGTACGTACCAACTTGTTCACTAAGGGAATAACTAATCATGGAAGCCTACAGCGGAGGATTCTCCAGACATTTTGGGGAGAAAAGAACATATGAATTGTCAAGTGGATGATTCTTTTAGCCGAGAATGTTGCGAGATGTATACCAAGTTATTGAAGGTTGTACTATATGTAAGAGGGCCAAATGCCAAGCCGAGCAAGGGAGGGCTATGCCTTTTCCTATCTCGACTAAACCCTAAATTGAATTGAGTATGGACTTTGTCTTTGGATTACCAAGAGTAGCCTAAGGCAAAGATTTAGTAATGGTTGTCATGGATAAATTCAATAAGATGGCACACTTTGTGCCCTACTTTAAGACTAGCGATGCTTCGTTTATTGCTTCTTTTTTCTTGTAGGAGATTGTTCGATTATACAGCATGCCAAGAAGTATAGTATCGAATAGAGACCTAAAGTTCTTGAGCCATTTCTAGAGAACCCTATGGTGTTAAATGGGGTACAAACTATTATTCAGTACTTCCTATCACCCCCAAACTGACAGCTAAACAGAGATAGTTAATCGCACTTTAGGATCACTACTCCAAGCTGCAATGGATAAGAACTTGGCTAATTGGGACGTCTACTTGCTAGTGGTTGAATTTGCTTACAACCGAATAGTACATGACACCACTAAGTAGACCCCCTTCAAAGTTGTCTATGGTTTTAATTCTAAGTTGCCCCCCGATCATACCCTTATACCTATATTTGAGTAAGAAAACCTTAATACGAGAGCCTAAGCATAGTCCCTTCAACACATCTATAACAAAGTTACTTAGCAAATCAACCAAGTCGCTAGAAGAATGTAAGAGAAGACCAAGGGTAGGATGGCTAAACAATTCTAAATTAGAGACTTGGTATGGTTATACTCGAGCAAGGAGAGATTTTCGAGCAAGAAGAGAAATAAGTTGTTTGCTAGGGTCAAAGGGCCCTTCAGAATCCTCCAAAAGATTAATGATAATACGTTTAAATTGGAACTGCTCGAAGATTATGGGGTCTTGGATACCTTCAACATTGCGGACCTCAATACATATCACCCTAATAGAGAACTGAACGAAGACTAATTGGGTTTGATCTTAAATCCAAATCAACCTAGAGGAAATGATAGGAATCAGGTTATTAGGCTTTTAACCCCGTAGCTAAGCCCGAGGGTTAGACGGATTGGTAAGGTGAATCCTTCTACTCCAGCTGACTCTTACCAAACCCGAGTTTCTCCTTGCAGCCAATCAACTCTCTATGCTAAGCCGCATGACTGCCCACGTCTTGGAAGTTGTGTGCTAGCTTGTAAGATGCTAAGACAATAGCCAAACCTCGTATGTTTGCTCAACCATGTCCGAGCTAACCAATTACTTGGCATCACTCTTGCTAATAGGCCGAGAGAGTTTCCTTGGACTAATCCTCAGTTACCCCTGCTCGGACAACTAATCTGCTTGTACTCCTTTGTCTACATCCTCCAACGGCATCACCAATGCTACTTTACTACGTATCTAGGACCACATGTGGAATTTGCTACAATAATTATTACTTTTCTTGTGAATATTTATTTTTACCCCTTGTATACTTTGTACATTACTTCTTTAAGGCAATACTCTTTTTGTCTTTTCCTTTTTAGGCAAGTTGTCCTAAATTCTTGGATATAAATACCCCTTATACATGTAGCCACAGAGAATTAGATTATCATTAATACATTGAATATTTTCCTCTCGTAAACACTAATTGTTTACCCTCATTTCACCCTTATCCTAACCCTTAAACAAGGCTGGGTGGTAAGTAATCTCATTGGACCAACTTGTGCGTCATATCGAGTTGTGCTATGAGTCCTCGAAAGTTCCACTAATGCGTCTTATCCTTTGGAGCTGTTTATGGGTTTAGCTTACTCTTTCATTCATCTTTCATCCTTTTGCAAGTTTCCCCATCACCCCTTTTTCAAGCTTTCGACAAGCTTAGATACATCTTGATATCAGGCAAGTGTACCTATCAATTTTAATATAGCGAATGTGAGTCCGAGTCGATCCCTCAGAGACTTCGAGTACTAATATTAACCTTAGCTCTATTATCTAACCGGAAAATTGTGATGAGTTGAATTAATTAAAAATGCTAAAATTAACAAACTAACCTAATTATGAGACTTGATTAAGCAATTTAGAAAGCGATAAAACTAAGAACGACTTTAAGAATGCAAATAACGTATTTAGGAATTATTTCCCCTAGTGTTTAATATGTGACCGCTTAAAATGTATCCAATTAAATCTCTATTATTCTTGATCGGAGGGATTCACAATTAAATTTAATACCTTTCTTAAGCATATTAACCCTAATACTAAATTATTTACCGGAATCTCTTCTCTTAGTAATATAATTTAGAATCGCATTAATGTATAATGAATTCCCACACAAACGAACAACTTTCCGGAAGAAACATGTATCTTATCTCTAAGTACACATGTAATTCTCTCCAATTATGTCAAGATCTCATTACACATGTAATTTCTCAATCATCATACATAATATCATAGATTGATACTCTAGAAATATCAATTAACAATTAAATAACATAATTGAATCAAGAAAAGATAGAGACTTTATTGAAAATTATCAATCTATCTAATAGTCACATGAAACCTTAGGTTCCATAATCTTAAATACAAGAATCTTATTCTATCATAATGAAACTAAAAACGAATTGCAACAAAATCAATAAATAAAACATGAAAAACCCTTTTTTGTTGATGATAAATCTCTTCAATCTTGAAGTGAGTGTTGCTTTTGCCTTTTTCTTCTCCTTCTCCTCAAGTCTCTTCTCTTTTGAATGTCCAATCTTTTGTGTGAAACCCTAGTATGTCCTTTTATAATGTATTGTAAGGTTTTCGTTTTCGTCACCAGACACGGCTTAGGACACAGTCGTGTCCCCAGGTCATGTAACTTTCTAACCTTGGCAAATTTTCCTGGATGGACACAGCCCGGGGACACAGTTGTGTCCCAAATTGTGTAACTTCAAAACTTCATAACTCATTCATTTGAACTCCAAATTGAGTGAAACTTGATTCCTTTTCTTCGTTTTCAATCCAAGAATACGTTCAAACCTTGAAATCAAAATTTTACTCAATTAAGTATCAATTTCTTTAAAGAAAACCAAAGATGTAAGAGAAATACTATAAAATCACCATGTGAAATATGTTTAAAATAAGAGTTATCACATCCCTACAACCGGCCTTGTCTGTCTTTGGTTCAGTTCTGCATCATTCCACCATTTTATGAAAAGATTATTCAGGAACCTTTATCATCATGCTAGGAGCTTAGGTTATCCTAGGAATTTTAAGAACTTTAGTTATCTCATATTCAAAATTCAATAAGTTTCCTTATAAGAATTTTTGCCATCCCACATTAAGGAACATTATCTATCCACAGATCAAAAATTAAATTAGCCAAGCCTTCAAACCCTATTGTTAAATTTTCTTTTTCGAAAGATTTATTCTTTTGAGAAACCAATTTTTCTTGTAATAACATCAATTTTTTTGGCATAGTGCCTACCTTAACCTTTTGCCTCATCCTTTTAAGATGGAACCTTTAATCATTTTGCCTTGTCCTTTCAAGATGGGCTCTTAATTCCTTTACCTATCCTTTTAGGATAGCCCCCTTTATTTCTATTGCCATGTGCTTTCAAGACAAGCCCCTATATCTTTTGCCCCATCCTTTTAAGACGAGCCTCTTTATTCTTTTTGCTCTATTCTTTCAAGACAGGCTTTTAATCTTTTTTCCCCGTCCGTTCATGATGGGCCCTTTATCCCTTTGCCTTGTCCTTTTAAAACATGCCTCTTCATCATTTTGTCTTATCCTTTCAAGATATGCCTTTTTATCCTTTTGCCCTATCCTTTCAAAATATACCCTATATCCTTTGCCCTGTCATTTCAAGATAGGCTTCTTTACCTTCCCCTTCTAAGACAGGCTACTTTGTCTTGTCCTTTCAAGACAAACCTCTTTATCTTGTCCTTTCTTCAAGGTAGCCCTCCTATTTCTTTGCCCTATCCTTTCAAAATGGGCCCTTTATCCTTTGCTTCGACCTTTCAAGTTGGTATCCTTTTTTCTCATCCATTCAAGATGAGACATTGCCTAGCTGACTATTTAAGACAACAATCATTACCCTATCAACCAAGATTTGGCAAAAACAGGTATTTCTTTTGCCTTTATAGCAAAGTTCTAATCAAACTTCGCTACAAAGAAAGGCAGCTATAAATATCCCATTTTTGCCACTCTTTATTTTTAGGAGTCTTTTCTTTTTTATCTTTTAGGTTAGAACTAAGAACTACTTTTGAAAGGAATAAAAATTTTAAAAAATGAAAAATAAAAAAAAATAAAGTTTGAAAAATTGAAAAAAGTAAAAAAAATATAAAACGTTCGAGTCGAGTTAGTTAGTCAATCAATTTAGGGTTAAATTAAACAATAATTGAAGATATACGTATGATTTAATAAATTTCAAGTCTTTAAATAATTGAGCTTCATTAGAAAAAATATTTTTTAAAAATAGTTTAGTGAAATATAAAGCGAATTTTTATCCAATTTATATTAGGCTAATTAAAATAGACTCAAGATTCATTAAATGGGTTAACTTATGTATTCTAGGCTATATTAAAAAAGCTGTGGCCAATATAAAATAAGTTGGATTGAGCCGAGCCTAAGATAGAAAGCCCAAATAGAATGTGGGGCTTCTAAAGCTTGAAAGTGGATTAGATTAAATCTTGAAGGAATTATTTGGGAAAACTAACAATTCTAAACTAGGTATTATCGTATTCTATGAATATTAAATTTGTCAAGACTGAATCCTTATTAAAAAGATCCAAAAGATTCAAAATTACTTGTTTATAAATAGTAAACTTTAGTTTAAAAAAACACAATCACACAGACAATTTTTTTGATTCTTGCACATAACCCATAGACCAATCCTCTCTCTTACTCCCACTTACATGACACAATACGCCCCAACTTGACGCATAATTGACTGTAGCAACAACGAGCCCAATGACCAACATCCTCAACATAGTAGCACTTCCACACACAAACCTGATCTCTCTCTTGTCCTCACATAGACATTCACATAGCACCCTATGCCACTCCACCACACATAGTCTTCTCTTACGCAAACCCTGAACACTACACATCGGCCACCATTTGAAACATTGCCACCATCAATTCCAAACGCAAAACCAACACCACCTTTATATTCCCTACCTTTAATAACCCCATAACCAACTCCACTCTAACTTGGACACACTTAGCCATCGCTGTCCAACAATTGCTGCAACCCAAGTTCCTAAACCACTAAAATAATCGCTTCTTATCAAAACACCTTCACTAATCTAAGTTTTGGTAATTAAGATTACATGAATCTTTCATTTCCCACTTGATTGAGTGATTGTAAGTGGCCTGGGGAAGTTGATTCCATCCTTGCTATTGAAGAAAGACCAAGATTCAAAGTACGACTTGTGGAGCTCCAATACTCGACCTCGATTCGAACCGTATGTGCACTTAATTGCCTGCTTTGACTTGTGTGTAGAATTGGAGATAGCTGGGTTTGTTTTTTTTTTTTTCTTTTATTTGCTTGTTTTATTATGGCTTTATTTTTTGTTAACATGTGAAATTAGTTTAAAATTAAATGACTAGAATTTTTACATAAAAGGTACTAACATGAATTCTTTTGTAGGTCTCTATTATTTATCATGTATTAATAATTTTTTTTCCATGTTTGCATATTTGTCATGAGAAGAACTTTTTAGGCATATTTAATAAAAATGGCATCTTTTGCGTTGTTTTTGAAAAAATTGTATATTTTAGGTATAATAGCATTTTTTTAAAAAAAAATTCATATCTTTAGGACAAAATTTGCATTTTTGTTGCATATCTTAAAAGATTAGGATATGATGGTATCTTTTCTATGATTTAAGCATATTTTTCTATAAGTTAGACATATTTTCTATGGTTAGACATTTTTTGTATGATTTAGGTATCTTGTCTATGATTTAGACATATTTTTTATAGTTAAGCATCTTTTCTATGATTTAGACATATTTTCTATAATTAAGTATCTTTTCTATGATTTAGACATATTTTTTATAATTAGGCATTTTTTCCATTGTTAGGCATATTATTAATAATAATTGCATTTTTCCTTATGAAATGATACACTTTTTGTGATAACTACATATTAGTATATTTTCATAAAACTTTATTTACTTTTTTTTTTTCACCTAGGTACTATAGGATTTTTTTTTTAGTTTTCTCACGTAGTTAGTTTTTTCTAAAATAAAATTACTAACTTGGAGTTTTTTTTTTTGAAAATTAAGTCTTTAGGTTTTTTTAATTGTGAATAAAAATTAGGTTTTTAAGTTTTTCTTTAAATAAAAATAAATTAGTTAAAAAATATAAACCTGGCCTTTTCTCATAAATGAAATTTGTCAACCCATTAATGTTTTTTTAAAAAGAAAAGAACTACGGTTGGTTTGATATTGATTAGTGGGTATATTGGCATATGTGGGGTAATTGTAGAATTTGTAAGTTTTTTTATTTTCTTTTCATTTTTTAAGAGAAAATTTGTAATAAAAAATTCATTTTTATGCTTTTTTTCATTTCTATATATTTTCACATTTTTAGAAATATTATAAAATAAAGGCCCATTTGTTGGTTTCTTTTAATTTTTACATAGTGAATTTTATCTTAATAGGTTAGCCTCCAAGCCCATTTCATTTGTTAAATTTTCTTTAAAAAATTATTTTTTAGAAAATTTGTAGACTAATTGCTAAATTAGGGTTTTCTCACCTAAAAATCTTAATTTAATTTTTGTTTTTACCAGTTTAAGTGGTTGGCGACTCAATATTATTTTTTAAAAATATTTTTGAAGAAAAATATTTTTTCTTAATTTAATATCGAGTAATTTATATTAAGTGAGTTGGGATTGATATAAATTAAATTAAATAAAACTGAAATAGGGCTCGACTATAGCGTCCTCAAGTTTTGGAGTGTTATAATGATAGTAGACGTAAAACTTTATCAACTAAATCTTCTTAATGTTTATGCTTAAAACATTACTAGCAATCACGTACTTTGTTGCATGCACATTAAAAAAAAAAAAAAAAAAGATATTGGTAGAGTCAAGTTTAAAATATAAAATGATTACTTAATACACCGATGTTAAGGAAAAGTCGATATCGGTATGAATCAACTATACATACGAGTAACTATTAAAATGTTATATTTGGAAATTAAATAAACAAAAAAGTAGAATGAGATCAGGGCTTAATTATATTGATGTATATAACTGCATGTGTAATATGCAATTATTTGATTATAAAAAGTCTCTCATAATATATGATGATAATATTAGTGCTATATGATATTTTTATGTGAAGCGTCACAATAATTTTTTTTTTTTCCATTTTCCTATCTTCATAGGATATGTAACTAATATATGTTTCCTTATATATATATATATATATATATATGTGCATATATTTTTTGTACATGTGTCATGGGAGCATTAATTGCTAGTATATGAAAAGGGAAATTTTTATTTATTAATAGCTAAAGCGGTAAATGAACATGATATAATTTCACAAACTAATTCTGGTTTACCTCAGTATTGGTAAAAGTAATTTTGTTTGTTTCCCTTAATGGAATAAAACTATAATGTAATAACTATTACTGAGAAATAAAAAAGAACTTTTATAAGTTGTACATTAATGTTACCTTGCCATTTACTGATTTTATAAGTTATACATTAATGTTACCTCGCCATTTACTGATTTTACTGAGGGCATATCAAGAAATAAAATAAATTCCAACATTAAATAATTATTCATAAGTTCGTTAATAAATGACTATTTAATATTTTTCTGTAATAGGGATTCCTTACAAAATTATAATTATGGGCCTAAAAATGTAATTAAGTACCGTGATAGCTCTTCCATAAAAGGGGAATGGAATTAACTGCGTTACCAGATAATGAGTTAGTTCGTGGTTGCTGCAATCTCTTGCAAAAGTAGTTAGAGCAACAACAGAGCAGCAGCAGTAGTAATAGCTATGATCAAAGTATATTATAAAGATTCTTAAAAAAAAGTACATATTGATAAAAGTAAAATAAAAACAATAGAAAACAAGAAAGGAATTTTGCTTAGCAATCCAATTCCAATTTAAAATAAGTTAAAGACAATTAAAATATGCGATAAAGATCAACAAAAGTAAAAAGAACATTTACGTAACAATTACATGACATACTGGATATCCAGTAAAAAGCTTAGTTTCACAACATCAAATATATCATCCTTGATTTAGTTATATGCTTTCATATGATTCCATCATATTTTAATAGTCATAAATCGGACAGGTTAAGCAAGTTGCACAAATTGAAGGTGCCCTAAATCTATTCCTTGCAACATGTATAAGTTTGGTTTTCTTTTAAACCAATAGTGAAAGTCTATGATAAATTTGATATATAACATGGGAAAGAAGGAAAAATACTTAAAAATTTAAATAGCTCATGAAATCATAATATTATTTATCTGGAGATCAAAGTTTACTAAAAGAAAAGGACAATTTCTCGTGTTTACAAATTTAACTCAATGTTTTCAGAAAGCATTAAAAAAATCGATAGAATATCGAAACATGCAACTTCAAGGAAAGAATATCAATAATTTAACACCCTCTAGGATAGGATGTTTTGCAACTTTTTTTTTTTTTTTTTTTTTTAACACCATGATGGATTGTCTCTAAATTTCACCTGCAAGCAAATAAAGAAAATAAGAAAACTTAAAGTTCATGGAAATTATTTTAAAATTGATTAAATAGTAATTTATGACAAAATTGGAATTCAAAATAACTAACCTAAATTAACGACTTTGTTTAGTTTTAATGCATATATACTTTCATATATTCATGTGCTGCTGACAATGCATACGCCAAAAACTATGTGATGATATTCAAGTATTTCATTTATCAATATGCGAATTAATAGCAATTCTTTCCATTTTCCTAAACGTAAATTACTGAGATGCTCATGAAAATCAACTGATTTATTATATATCCATCAACTTTTATGCATACGATTTCTCTTCATCATAGTACTCTATTATGGAAAAGCATTTGATAAGAATAGATTTATTGCAGAATTTATTTTCATACTCATATGGGGTAATTAAAAATTAATAGATTACAATCATATTGTCCAAATATAAAGGATTCTAAGTGGTGGCACATTCCAAATAAATATGAAACTTAGAAAATGTCTTGTAAAGTGATGAAATAAAGTGTTTGTGAGTAGCATGAGTTACAAGTACTATTACATAAAGTAATTATAGTTGGTCGAAATATGTAGATTTAAGGTTTCGAAAACATATTTTGGAATCAAATAAATTTTTAATGTAGGGTGAAAAAAGTTAAAAGAAAGATCTTAGTAAGGTTTGTTTTTTAAAATAAAGTAGAAAAAATATTGAAATCAATAAAAACATAGTTTATCCAATAGCAAATGCTTTTATTATAAACTTGAGATGCGAGACCGAAATGTAGTGAGACCTTAAACATAAAACTACTTGACTTATGGAAATAATAATTTGGAGTAAATTGGGATCAAAATAGCTAATATAAGTATCAACTGTATAAGTGCACACTCGAAATTGGAAAAATAATAACATATTATATAATATACTTAAAATAATGGTGGATCATTTTGGCTAAGTAAAAGGCATGGAAATTATATACATATAGATTGACACTTATATGTGTTAGCAGGACACATGGTATAATAAGAATGTGGAAAAGTGACAATTGGCCTTTCGCAAATCCACCACCAACCAAGAGGGTGCTATAAAATCCAAAGAGCACTTCTGGAGTTTAGTTTAACTACTTTAGGAGTTGGGAAAAATATTGGGGAGCTTAAGAAGTGAAAGGAATAATATTTACAAAATTTTGAAGAAAATAGGGTAAAATAGGGGTTCTTCGAGTTCCCTAGTATAACCACCACTTGGAAGTGAAACAAGATCGTAACCACACATTTGAGGCCACACCTTGATGAGTAGACAAACTTGTGGTGATTAATGGTAACCAGAGTAGTAGTTTCTAGTGAGTAATTGTTTTTCTACTTTTTATCAAAATTTGACTAAAAATAGTAAACGATTTTTAAAAATTATGAAACTTAGTTTTCTTAAGTATTTTCACATGTAGAATGTAAATCTAAAATCAAATTTTCAAAATTTTGAGTGCTAATATAGGATCCTTAAGAAAAATGTCCTATTGACTAATATTGTGTTGAATTTTCAAAAATCTTACCGATATAGTTTCGTCCTAAATTTTTATGAGTAAGTCTCTTAAAGGTTATATTGTCACATTGTGTAAGTTCTTTTTTTTCAAGATCTTGAAGTTGGGTTTTTCACAAATTTTTATTTTTGCTAAAACAATGGTCGAAAGCATATTTTCTTAAATTATCTTACATGAACTTAGTGTAATTCTTATTATAGACTGAAATGATGAAGGTTTTTAATGATGTACAAATTGGATTAAATCTAAATTTTAAAGGAAAATTGGCTATCAAGTTAGATATGGAAGTTGTAAGGCTGAATTTACATGTTTTTCACTAAATCTATATGTAATTGTATTTAAATCAAGTGTTTTAGTAACTTAATAATTTGCATGAATATTGGAAATGGTTTCGATTGATATTATATTCTGTTCAACCAAAGTTGTGATGAAGTGATTCTTATAAGCTATGAGGATAAATAGGAGAGTTAGAAGATAAGTCAAAAAGTCGAATATGTTGAGCTAAACTGGTTAGAAAGTGAATAAGAAGGTTACTTGTAATAAAACATATAGACTAGAGTTGGTTAGAAGGTGGTTTAAAAACTATGCAGTGTATAAGAAGTGACTTTAGTATCTTCAAGCTAAACCATGAGATAAAAAGTTAGTTAAAACGTTGGTCAAAAAGTATACTAAAGAAAACCCCTATGTAGTCGAAGTTGATCAAAAACATGATCAGAACCTCGGTCAGAAACTAAGCTAGAAGGGGGATTTGTATCAATGAAGGATCTTAAACCCTAAACTCTATATTCAAGTAAGTTCTTAATTTAGTTGTATTCAACATATAATTAATTAAGGTATTGTATACCATATGTTTAGGTAAAATATGCGAGGAAGTGGCCTTGGTAAGTGCGTTGCTTGTGTTCTAGAGTTGATTTTATCTACTCTTAATTTGTTGAACTGCAATGATTGTAATTGATCTTATGTATGAACGTGACATGATATTTGAAAAATTGATGAGATGATTCGTAAACTTCTGGATATATGCTGTTAGTTGACTTATGTTTTGTGAATGCAATATATGTTGTTGCTAGGCTATTGTTTGATCTTATGATGCTTGGTTCCATACTAACTTAACTAATGAATTAGGTAATAACCTTGCTTCTTAAGGTGTTTACTTAAGTGAACCCAATACCAAGACTTTAGAGATGAAAATGGAAATGAAGTAAAGTAAATGCTTGGTTAATAAATAGATGAGTAATCTTGCTCGGTATTTACTAGGTATATGACTGATGTGTTCATAGCATGGCACGAAAAAGACTTCCAGGTTAATTTTCGAAATTGAGATTTTGCTAGATTAGTTTTTTATGAAAGTTGATTTTGTGAAAAGAAACAAATGGTTTAACTTCTAAAAGCTGGTTTTATCAAGTAAGCAACTTGATTTATAAAAGCTGAATTTTCGAGCATATAGAATTGCATCTCTAAACCACTTCACCTAGTTTTTGATATGCTGCTAGGTTAAGCAATTGTTGGTTGCATTACTAGGTTCTTGGACATTGGTTTGTGTCTAGATGCCTGGTTAAAGTCAACAAACCGGATGAGTGCTAGGGCTAGGCTAAGATATCAATACCGTTACATGTCACATGCATTAGCATGGCATGCTCTTATTTTATTTGCATTGCTTGGTTGAACTAATAGGTTTTGTGATTAAAATGATAATATGCTTGGTGATTGTGCTATTGTTATATTTGTATTACTTGTATTTATTATTTGTCTATTTACACTTACTCAGCTTACAATAAGTTGAGAGGATAAGTTTTTTTTATTCTTAAGTTAGAGATAGACAAGACCTCAGAAGAGTAGGAAGATTTTAAAGTGCTTAATAGTGATAGCTTTTCTTAAGGGAAAGCAATCACAAACTTGGATTCAGAGTTCTAAGAAGGGTGCTCCACAAAGATTGGCAGGTTATATTGTAAAGACCTCAACATGACGTTGTAAATGTGTTGTACAAACTTTTTAATGAAATTATATTTTGTATAAGATTATATAGCTATAATACTTTGAGTTTGGCTCGCTGATGTAAAGAATTCTGCTTTAATTTATTGTATTGTAATGGAAGAGAG
The DNA here is from genome assembly GCA_024138015.1 of Lumnitzera littorea. NCBI lineage: Eukaryota > Viridiplantae > Streptophyta > Magnoliopsida > Myrtales > Combretaceae > Lumnitzera > Lumnitzera littorea. The sequence continues at coordinate 37,473,335 of JAMXBB010000012.1, forward strand.
TTGGAGCTAAGAGTTTATGTTGTTGTTGAATGACAAGTGAAATATAAATTTTACCTTATCCTCAACTCAGGGATGATAGTAACAAACCGTTTTCAAGTGCCAAAAGTTAAGAAAAATTTTTAAGTAGATACCTTAAAGGTAAGGCATTATGCATGTTACTCAATTCAAAATAAGAATGAATTATGTACTTTAGTGTAAAACATTTTGAAAAATTAGACATTTTTATTCATAACAAAATCGTATGAATGAGCTAATTCTCAACTTCTAGTCGCACTTCCCCTTTTTCTATTTCAATCAAGGCAAAGAAGATCATATAATTTATGAATGACAACATTTTCCTTCAAAATTACTTCAAGGAATTTATAGATTTTCTACAACTCTTGAACTCGAAACAAATAAAATGTCTATCCAACAACTTTGTTTATTTTGTATGAAAGTAAATGGAGGAAATAAAGAAAAAGGGAAGTTAAACCAAAAGGATAAAAAGAAAATATGCAAAATAGTAAGTCATAAAAATCTATTTTTTAAGAGAAATATTAAAAAAAAAAGTCTTAAAAGATAATATAAGTAGTTACAATAGCTACAAACTAGATGATTACACCGACAATCAATCAATGTAATATTTACAAAAATCTTATTTTCACAAAGCACCTTACAACAATTATCATTCCAACCAATGAACCTAAGCTACCATTGTCCACATTTTTATTTGTTACCTAGAAATAGGGGTGAGTAGGTATAAAGTAAATAGGGTATAAGGACCTTCCCGTACCCTACCCTTTTAGTATAAGTTCTCAAACTTTTATATTCGAAACCTACCATGTGACACTCTTAAATCACCATTTATAATGTAATTTTAATAGGGTACAAGATAGTTTGTGGAACTTGTATTTGTTTTTCTTTTTTAAGTTTCTTTCAAAACATTATGTTAGGTGTATATTCAATATCAAACTTGTGACTTTGTTATCATTGGACCAACTAGTAATAATATAAAAGGAATTAGATCTTATAGCATAAATAAATTATTCCATAATCCATATGTACAAGAAGTTAAAAAACATATATCTTTTTAGTGCCACAAATTATTTAAAGCCTAGGATGTTTTTAAGATCTTATTAAACTAGGATTAGTAAAAGAGGAAAATGAGGTAAAAAAAAAAAGTGATATAGTAAAAGAAGAGAGAGGGTTTCCCCAGAATAGGGACTAGATGGGACGAGATGGAAGCAACATGTAATCTTAAGTTTTATCATTAGGTGGACTTTTATTATTATTTTATTTAAAGTTGAAAAAATGGTAGTATTAATTTTTAACTTATTAATATTATTTAATTATTATTATAGAGTGATACTAAGTACCTTAGAGCTTGTACTTTATATACACTAGTGTATAAGATCTCGAGTTGGTATAGGGTATTTTGACTTCGTATTTATATCTTACCTTATGAGAGTAAGTTACAAGAAATTACTAATCGAAACTTATACTATGATTATCATTGCTTATTTGGAACCTATTTAGTTGAGTAAGATCTAGGTGGGTAATTTTTACAATAGAATTACCCACTCATCCTTATCCAAAATCATGACAATGATGTTTTATATGGGAGTTACATAGCATTGTTTTCAATTAATATGAAAATTTGCATATATATAAATAAAGGATATGAACAAACATTTATTGCCCATACATCCATTCAAAAACACTAAAAGTCAAAAGGACCATTAATATAAATCGCTTTTCTTAGTTCGTGGATTCCTTATGAATCTCATCTAAATTAAAATTAAAAGCTTCCATGGGATCATTCTCATGTCATCCTCGTCAAGCCTCCAATGAAAACATCAAATTCTTTACGCTTATACCTCTCCTTAAAGCTTTTGTGTACTCTTCTTTTCCATATTGCTCACCCCAGGATACTTTGGCTCTTCTCCAATATACTGTTACTATTCTTCCGGGTAAGTTTTATTTGTTGAATGGAATTGGTTTGTGATATAGAAGTAAATAGTTTTTAAAAGAAAGAAGAGTAAAGGGAAAGGAAATGTTCAGGTAGTGGAGTCAAAATAATGTGATATTTAATTAATAGTAGCAATAGATTTAGATGAATACTAAATTTATTGCAAACTAATGTAATTATTATTGTAACTAATAATAATAATGACAACAAAAATATAATAATAATGGTGTCAAAAATAAAAGATGCTATATAGAAGTAGCCATTTCGAGTGTACTAGTCAAAATTAAATTGACATTCATAGTCCTCATAAAATACATGTATTGTAAACTTATAAATGGTAAATTACATGGAATATTAAATCATAAAAAGGTACTTTCAGCAATATGGAAAAGACACCGTTCAAGAGTTGGGACTTAAATAATGCAGATAATTCCTAAGAGAGATAAATTATTTTGTTCCATTATGGGTAAAATTCAATCATCGTTTCTCCGAATTTCATCACTTTTACATTTAAGCTTTTAACAAAATTGACAACAACTGTAGCCAATATTTTTGCATGAAAGTGCTGTCTCTCTACAAAATGCTTGATATGAATCCTTCAACTTTTTCTTTCTTCTTCTTTTTTTTTCATAATCTAAATCCTCTAAATTCTAAATTTTGTTGCTTCTCCTTCTTGGAAAAATGCATATATGGAATAACCCCCTTACTTTAACTTAGTGTAAATATGCCTCTCGAACCATCCCCTGCCCCCTTAACCCACTATACCCCAAAACCTTAAAAAAAAAAAAGAAAAAAGTAAAAAAAATTCAACCTTGACACAAAACACCCTCTTGGATTAAGTAAAGTATATCTTAACACTCTTTAAACTTTAATTTCAGTGTGTTTTTTTTTATTAAAAAGCAATATAAATGACTTTTATATTGCTAATTTATCAAAATTTAGGAAATTAATTATTTGTAATATTTGAAACTTTAGATCTATATTAGTACCAACATCAAAGTCTATTGGTTATTTGCAATTTCCCTTTCTTTCTAAGTTTAATGCCTTTATATCCACCGTCCAATTTTCGCACATATTTATATGTCAGATTTGCAGGAAAGAGTACAAAATTAACTCTATGCATTTTATTTTCTTTTCCTAATTCATTTTTCTAAAAGTCTAAAATTTCATTGGTACTTAAATCAATGTTATTGGAAAAATGATATTGATAACTATTTAGCTCTTTAAACGGTTAAGGATTCAAAGCAGGCTTTAAAAGTTCAAAAATTAAAGGAAATGAGTTAAAAAAGATTAAAGCTAGAAGACTGATTTTGTACAAATAGCTTTAGTTTTATAAAATATTGATGACATGTTGGATTCACTTTAATAAAAAAATGAATTGTATAATATGTCATGAGTATAATAAATTTAAATTGATGAATACTTTATGGATTCTTGTTAAGAAATAAAGTAAAAATAATCTTTCACATTTTTTTCTCCTAAAAATGCGCTATCCGACTTGTGAAAATATGATTTTTTTTTTTTTAAAACTAATGAAAAGCATCTGCAAATGGACCTTAAGAATTTAGAGAAAATAAGAGGTACCGCAAGCTTCAATGCCGAACATCCAAAACTTGCCAGCTCTTCCGACATTTGAATGCCGTCCAATCCTCTGTCTCTTTCCAAGTCCAACCAAAGATTCAGACGGCGGGGTATGATACCGGCAAATCGGATGTGTGAGGGAAAGTTTTCAGCACTGTACACATTTGCTTGGAGGGATTAGGGTCGAATATGCATAGACTTGAGGGCTTTAAGGAAAATATCGTTGGGAAAGGTAAAATCTCGTCTAGAAAGTATGGCAACTTGCTGGTTTCATGCGAGAAACATAATTATGGGTATTTTACATTTTGCTGAACGGGATGGACCGTCATACGTGCATGACACTTGGAGCAGAGAGCGTTGAGTCAGTGCTGGCGTTTCACTATTATCGATAATTGGGGTCCATAACCCCAGGAACTGGGTTACTTTTCAGCTTTTCAGAGTTGGCATATGCAAGGGGAGAGCCTTCTTAAATAATTTACTCCCCGCGATGTACTTTTATGTATGTAATATTTGTTTTTCCTTTATTAGAAATTCTAATATATTTACGGATTTGCAGAATCGCAACTTAATGTTAAGTCTAAAAAATATGTTGCCTTTTCTGTAGCAGTATTACAAACTATATTGTTATAAAACCATCAAAAAGTTGGTAGGTAGTAATGCATTTAGCACTATTATGCTGGTACCACTCAAAAGTTAATTGTGACTTAATATTAATTTGACTGGTAATGACTTATGCCAATATAAAGCTGAAATTGACTCATAACAAGATAATAAAGTAAAATAAAATTAATAAACCATGTAGAAGAAAACTAACTAATATAAAAATTAAATAGCATGTTAAAATCATGGGTCAAAGGTTTGTACTTATCTTAAGCTTGGTTTTAACTAGGATTAAGCAGATATATGGAAGATAGGATATAGGCTGATTGATGCCGAACCTTGTGATTAAAGATTAAAATACTTTACTACTAATACGTTATTTTGTGGCACCTTAGAACTATCTTAACCTCTGTACCCTATAAAATCTATAGAATATAGGGTATAATGTAGAACTTGCAAATTTATTTATTTATTTTCCTTATAAATTTCGATTTGGTTATTTTTTCTTGAAAATATAAAATAAACTTGACCTTTTTTTTTTCAAAAATAATTGCTCAATTTAGCTAATTTTTCAAATGATGCCAAGAGTTGTTAAGGTTTACTTTCCATCAATTTTTTCCTTAAATGGTTATTTAATTATTATTATTATAGATGAATTTTTATGGAAGTATTGTACAAAACATTCATTATGTAAATAAAACATTCATTTTGTAACAATCACATTGTAGAGATATTTAAGGGAATAAGCATACCATTTTAAAAAATAAAAGCGGTAAACATCGTATGAAATACAAAATGTACAAAGTTTATTGAAATATGAATAAAATATTCACAAGATTATATAATTCAATAATTATGAATGTAATGATAATATAAGATCAAGCAATTAATCATGGGAAAATAAGACATAACATGGAAAACAAAAAAAAAAAAAAAACATAAATTCAAACTAAAATATTTTTTTTCCTCAAGGTACATACATCGGTAAAATAATCTTCTTATGCTTTAAGAATTAAATTTTGTTTTAGTAATAATACTAATTCTTTCATTAAATAGAAAATAAAGAAACTATTCCACTATAAAAACAAGTAATGAACATAACTTGTGGCTTGTAGGTAACATTAAAAGTAGAAACTCAGAACTTAAATTCCCTTTTAAACTTTACTAAATGATGGATTTCGCAAAAGGGAAAAGAGTAAAAAGAAAATGACAATGTAGTAAAGACAAAAGATATAAGATGGAAGAGAAGAGATTAACAAGTATTTAGTTTAGGGTTTCAATAAGTTGAGATTTACTTTATATTAATAAGATGATATTCTTTGTTTATTAATTTTATTTTATTATTATTCTAAGGTGGGTACCCTAGGTGTACCCTGTATGCTTCAAAGTATAGGTTTTAAGGTGGGTAAAAGATATCTTGATTTTTTATCTGTACCTTACCTTACCCAATAAAAACAAGTTTTGGGAAATCATTACTCTGTACCTGTTTTGTGGCCTTAATTACTTACTCAAAACCTATTTAGTTGAGCAAGATATGGAAGGGTACCCTGTACAACAAGGTTACCTTACCTGCTCTTCCCCAATTTTAACATGTTATCGAATATCCACATTAGTTCGTTTCTTATGTGTCATCAATTAACTTTATCATCACACTATCATTCAAATTTATTTTGACATTGCTTTGTAGTTGTATATACACACATGCACATACATTCATATATTCTACATTTAAATTTTGGGGTGATTACATATACAATTTATTCTAATCAAGAAATACTTGCTACAAACTATGTCAAAAAGACTTTAGGGTAACAATAAAATTTGTTGGCTCTATCTGTAACTTTGTTGCATATAGGTTAATGCAACAAAAAATGGTTATTGCTATAAGTTCCTGTTGCGTAAACTATTAAATAAAATGTTTTATGCAATGAGATTTTTCGTTACTTAATTCATTGGATACTATAGAGATAAGAGTATAAATGCAACAACTTTTTTTTTTTTTATATAAGGAAACAAAATTTTGTAGTAAATGCGATGATTTTGTTAAAACAAAACTAGCATTATTTTCTTTTTAGCAACACCTTAGAATATTAAATGTAGTATTTAGTTATTCCATGCAATGTTTTTCTTTGTTAAATATGCTAATAAAATATGCACATTTAATAGATAATTAAGATTAACATTTGTTTAACTTTTTTTAATTAAATATAGGAATTAATGTTAGTAGAAAATTATCTTTGTTGGAAACAACTAACTAAATAGAGTCTTGAAGCGGTTATAGATAATGGGTATTAGAATTATAGGAATTTCTTAACAAGTTTGACAAAAAATATATGTATAACCAACTAAAATATAATAATTTCAATGAAAAATATGTTAACGAACATAAAAATGAGAAAGAAGAATCAACAATAAATGTAAACTATGTAAACAAACATTTCACTATGGGCAATTACATAGAAAAATCATTATTGCTTCTATCTTGTTAATACTATTCTCAACATCCACCTTCATTTATTTTCAAATGAACTTTTCATAAAGATCTATATTTTTCTCTAACTCATACAAACGTTATAAATATATATCAACATAACCTATTAAAAAGAGTACTATGTAATTTTAAAAGGTAGATACATTATTAACTAAATTAAGATTTTACTTTGAAGAGAAATCTATGGTTTAAATCAAATAGCAAAATGTAGAGCTTCTATTTTTTTATTTTTATAATTATAAAACAAGGATTAACTTCAAATTATTATTTTTCCTTATTCTATATACTTTGATCATATAAAAAGGTAATTAAAACTATTAATACAAGCATAGAACCATTTGATTTAACTAATTCTATAATATTAAGTTGAAGAGATCCAACTTCTAAACTGGTTTAACCATAACACAATACAACAAGAATAATATCTCTTAATAAAAATCAAATCTTTATTATTAAAGGTTGAAAAGGGAAAAGAAAAGCAAAACTAAACCCTGAACATCATTTATATGTTCTTAAATGTAAACACCAACATATTTATAGAATTTACGACAAAAGTTGAAACTTGATTGATTATATGTACCATAATTCCTAAAAAGAAGTCACATCACATACACAATATGATTATATATAGAAAGGAATTAATTGTAAAAACTGAATTTTTGACTATAAATAATAAAAATAATAGAAAGAAACAAAGCTCTTGATGAAATAATTGTAAGTCTTATATTAATTCATTAAATCGTTACATTTAATATAATAATGAAAGCACACCTTTGATTACTTTTAGGTCTTGAATGAAACTTTTCTTCTAATCAATTGAACAAAAAGAAATTAGAGGATTTTGTTTTACAAAGGAGCAATACTAATAATTTTACCTAATTTTGCAGACTATTTTTCAAAAATTACAAATAATACACCATATAACTGGATAATCAATTACGTAACCAATACTATTTGATTCAAAAACATATTGGTGAAAACCTAGTAATGAGAGTACAACGAGAATATCAAACATACCTGCATAACTTCAAAGAACCATAATACTCATGCATAAAAATGCAAAATTTATAACTTTAATCAAGAAGTCATGAAACTTGGAATAAAAAAAAAATGGTAGCTAATACAAAATCTCTCAATTGAAATGACCTCACAACTTTTCATATATAAAATTTGTCTATATATTTTTATTATAGTGTTGTTTACTTCGCACATGGCAAAGATAAATTTTCTTATTCATTATATTTAATCATCAAATTTGACAAAGTTTGTTAGTTGATATTCAAAATAGAAGTAATACTTACATACGTGGCACTAACACCATAATAAGATTAGTGAGGCCGATCTTATAGGGGTATATTGTGATGCTATTCTTAACAGCTAAAACATTGAAAATATGTCAAGACTTTTATCATTTATACCATGTTTATGAATAATTTTTACTAAAATTATTATGTAAAGAACATCATGATAAAAGGAAATTGGAACCTCTAATATCCATCAATTTTCTTGACGACAAGGATAATAGATCTTACTAAGATTATTTAGATTCTATATTGCATTAACTTATTGATTTCTATTAACTGACATGCATATGCTAATATGCATATAGTAATCTTAGGAACAAGAATATCCAAATATTCAAAATCTATTATACTTTTAATAGCTTTAAGGAGGAGAGTATAATCTTTTGAGACCTGAAAGTTTACAATGCATGAGTATTTTGATATCAATAAATTAGTTCATAACTAAGAAGTCTTTCTTTAATGTGTATAATTCCAATGTATAATGATAGAAAATTATATAAATATTTAGATCAAACTCAACGTGAGTAGATATAAGATTATAACATGTTAATCGTATAGTATGAGCAAGATTTGTATACTTGACATAAGAGAAGGATCTATCTTAAATATTTTGCAAGTTGTAAGGAGTGTGAGAGAATACTACCCTCTTTCTAATAGGAGGTATCATTAAGATTGAAAATTGTTTAATGGGAGAACAATTTTTTTATCCTTGTCAGATGAAAGTGAAGACCTCTCATTAGGTAATAAAGTAGTAGCCCTATCTATTATGAGCTATCTACATTAAAAGCCTAATTATAATGTCCATACCAATCAAATATCATAATTAAACAATAATTCTATAAATGATATATTAATAATTCAATAAGAATATATTCTAAATAATTGATTAATACTAATCTACATAATAAAATAATTTGACATTCTCTCACTTGGATAGCCTAACTAATTATTAGAACGAAAATATCAATTATGATCAAAACACATATCAATTGATAGTTTTTTTTTTTTTTAGGCATGATTAATTAATAGTTTAAGAAATATAAAACTTTAACATTATAGAAATAGTATCCGATAGGAATATATATCATATATGTTAATATAATCATATTTCCGTAAAAGAATAGTAGACAATAAAAGCATAATAAAATAATACAAATAATATTGTCTCAAAGATTGTTCTAAGCATCTCAATAATGATATAAGAGATACAATAGTAAAAGTGACGTCATCTCATACATATCTCATATGATAATAACAACAAATATAAAATTTTAGATTCCTATTAACATGAAACGTCAGAAGACTTAGCCAAACCCATATGAGTTACGTGAATTCGAAAAATTCTAATAATTAAGTCTTTAGTCAATGGACTTGCTAACATGTTCTATGTAAAAAGATGCTCAATACGAGTCTAAGAGTCTAGAATTTTCTATCTTACAAACAAACATTTCATATCAAAATTCTTTAAGCAAGAAGAGCTTTTGTTGTTTTGAGAAAAATGCATAGCAGCAGTATTATCATAGTGTATCATACGTAACCTAGATATGCTTTCAACAATATGGAAAGCGATAAATTAAGTTTTTAAACCACATGGCTTAACAAGTAGCTTCATAACAAGCAACATACTCTACAATGGTAAAAGTAGTTGTAAGTGTCTATTCGATACTCTTCCATAAAATAGCTCCTTTAGCCATAAAAAAATAATAATAATAAAGCTAAAAGTAGACTTTCGATCATTAGGGTAGCTTGTAAAATCAAAATCAAAATAGCCAATTACTTGAAGTTGATCAAACTTCTTATAGGTCTACATATAATCCTTGGAATCATGCAAATATCTCGTAACCCTTTTTGTAGCTTCCAATGACCTAAACTTAGGTTGCTTAAATATCTCCCTAAAGCATCAATAGCAAAAACAATATTAGGATGAGTATAGATTTAAGCATACATCAAATTGCCAATAGTGGAAGCATATAGGACATTTTCCATTTTAATTCTCTCTTTATAATTTTGAGGACATTAACATTTAGAGAGCTTGTTACCTTTTTGAACAAGTGCTACACATGGGGAGTAAGAATGCATGGTAAATTGCTTAAGGACCTTTTTAATATATCCTTTCTAAGACAATCAAAGAATGTCATGTGACTTATTACAATAAATTTAGATGCCTAGAACAATTAAAGCATCTCTAAGGTCTTTTATATCAAAGTGGCTATTTAACATTTGCTTTATCTCTATTAAAAGCTTAACACAGTTACTAGTAAGAAGTATGTTATCGACATATAAGACAAGAATTATAAAATTGCTCCCACTAGTCTTTAGGTAAATGCATTGATCTGAAGTATTTTCCTTAAAGCTAAGAGAAGAAACAACCCGATCAAATTATAAATACCATTGTCTAAAAGCCTGTTTTAGCCCATAAATAGATTTCTTTTGTTTAGATACTAAGTTTTCCTTACCTTTTTTAACAAAACCATCAAGTTGAACCATGTAGACATCTTTAACTAAATCTCCATTTTAAAAAGGATGTTTTAACATTCATTTGGTGAAGTTTTAAATCAAAGTGAACAACTAAATCCACAACAGCTCGAAAGGCATCCTTAGTGGAAACTAGTGAGAAGGTCTCCTTATAATTTATACCTTCTCTTTGACTATAGCCTTTTGCTACTAATCTAACTTTATACCTCTCAACTTTAACATTTAGACTATGCTTGGTCCTAAAGACCCATTTGGACCCAACTGGTTTACAACCATCTACAAATTCTGTAAGATCCTAAACACCATTGTGAGACATGGAAGCTAATTCATCATCTGTTGCATTCGGCTAATCAAAAGCACGAGAACTAGAGATAAATTCTTTAAAAGTGATAGGATCAGTATCATCATTGAGGTTAAACTCATGTTCTTAGAGATATACTACATAATCATTTGGTATTGAAGACTTGCACATTCTCTATGATTGTATTAATGGAACTTCTTCAACAATGTCATCATGTTCCTGTTCACCTACTAATGATGATACTACTTCTTCTTCCTTAATTGTTTGATTATTATCATAAGTAATTAAGATAACAACATCTACTAGAAATGAAACAGTTGGCAAAGGAATTATAGTATGATATTTGTTAAAACTAACTGATCATGGTGTATGGCTCCTACCATTCAAGTTATCCTCAAAAAATATCTCGTGGTTAGATTCAATAACTTGCATGCAGTATGAAGGACAATAGAAACTGCTGCCTCTAGAACCCATGCACTAACTAATAAAGAAGCCACTAATAGTCTTAAGATCAAGCTTCTTTAACTAAAGATTATAAGGTTTTACCTCTGCTTTATAGCCCTATGCATGAAAATGTTTCAAACTTAGCTTCTTTCCAATTGTTAGCTCATAGGGAGTTTTTGGTATAAACATGCTAAGCACTTGATTAAGAATGTAAACTATAGTCCTCAAAGCATCTCCCCAAAGAAAATCTAGCAAGGATGAATAGCTCAACATGCATTTTACCACATCTAGAAATATGCGGTTTCGCCGTTTTGTAACTCCATTCTACTTAGGAGTATTAGGCATTGAATATTGAGCTTTAATTACACATTCTTCAAGATATCTAGTGAAGGGTCTTGGGATTCTACCAATCTTATCATATCTATCATAATATCTACCTCCTCTATTATACCTCACACACTTATATCCATCCACAATAGTAGATCTATCTAACCAAACTTGGAGAAGCCATTTATAAAAGTAATAAAATACCTATATCCATCCATGATAGTAGGTGATCAATATGAATCAACTTTAACACATTAACACTTCTATTTTCTCCTTTGTTTCTAACTTTAGTAGTAAGTATACCCTTAAAGCAATCAATGTAAGTATCAAAATCGAAGAAATCAAAATCATGCAAAATGCCTTAATTAATCTCTCAATTTGGGGTCTAGAAATGTGCCCCAAATGTTTATGCCATAACATAGAAGATTTCTCATCAATCTTGTTGCACTTGTTTCCAATAGTAAAATTAATAGACATGTCATTTAGATTCAACATATATAGCCCATCACTTAAGACTCCTGAACCAATAGTAACAGAATTAAGATAAATAACAAGTTTTCCATTGCCAAATTCAAGGGTGTAGCCATAACTATCCAAAGCTGAAACTAAAATCAAATTCTTCTTGTGGAATGTACAGAAACAGCATCTTTCAATAACAAAGTATGTTCAGAAGGTAAATTCAAAGAGATTACTACTATTTCTTCAATAAATACTGTAGCTCCGTCTCCCACAATAATCTTTGATTTAGCATTACTTGGCTTCTTCAGTCTTATGAACCACCCCTGCAAAGAATTCACAACGTGAATGATTGCACCTAAGTCTAACCACGAAGTATTTAGAGGAACATCGATCATATTAGATTCAAAACAAGCTAAAGCTAGGAGTGTACCTTGCTTCTCATTTTTCTTCTTAAGAATATAACAGTTATCCATCTTATCACTATACTTCTTTCCACACTTGTAATTTCCCTTAAAGAATTTCTTCTTAGGCTCCGGGCGTTGTGCTACTTTTCTCACTCTCTTCTTATCAAAGTTCAATTTGCCTTTATAGCCCTTCCTCTTCTCATTCTTAGCACCAGAAGTAGAAGCAATAAACTAAATATTATGTGATTTTCCCTTCTTCATAAACTCCTCCTCTTAAGTAACTATAACAATAATCTCATCAATTGTATACTCATCTTTTTAAGTATTATAAGAAATTTTCATAACATCAAATTAAGAAGGGAGAGACTTTAGGATTTGCTAGATTAGGTAACTTCCACCAAGTTTGACATTCAAATATTTCAATTCATTATAATAGTGCACTAGTTTCATCATATGCTCATGTACACCATTGAAGCCATCATACTTAGTCTTCTCAGGCGAGGAGAGATATTAGCCCTTTTGTGCTTTGTCAAAATTCTTGAATATCTCACCAACAGACTTAAAAAATTCTTGAGCATTTTCACTCTTTGAAAAGCTTTGTCTAATAGACTTCTCCATAGCATACACCTCGTTTAAGTGGTCTTATTTTTCACGAAAAGTCTTCTCAATTGTAGTGGACTTACTAGTAAGAGCTACAGGTTCTTTTTCTCTCGAAACTATGTCCATGTTATTAATGGCTAAATAGAGATCCAGAGATTCCTTCCAATCCGCAAAGTCGGTTCCGTTTAAGGTTTTGATAGAAGTTAACTATATAGGCACAAAGGATGGCATCAAGTCAACAAAGTGAGTGTTTAATATGCACAAGGTTATTATGCAATTAGAGAATTAAATGATTTCATATGAATAGCCAAACACATCTTAACACAAATTTCTTACTTACTATCATCTGCTTAAGGGTTCTGAATCATAATAAATAAGAAAAATGATGATACAATGTACAAATCTCATGTCATCAAAATTTTAATATCGAAGGGTAGTTGAAACAAAATTGATACTAAGTATAAAACTGATGGTACATTTCATTAACAACAACAAATCACATCAATAACAACATACTGATAGGGTATAATTATTATCAATGCAATATAAATCACAATTAAAAATGGATTGAATTATTTAATTCACAAAAAATTATGAATAATTGTATCTTCAAAAGGTGAGCTCTCAATTATGCAAAATAGAATAATCATACATATTTCCTTATTAGACTTGCTATATTATTCATTAATGTGAGAGAATGCTACATATCAATTTACTTAAAACTTATCTAAACTTCTCTCTATTTTCATATATCAACCAATCAAACCGTCTACATAGGAAGACAAATCATGATAGAAGGATGCATCAAGGTTTCATGGAAAAATAAAAAGTGATGAATTTTGACCTTAATTTCAAATATTAAAATTAAAGGATTGTTTTCATATTTTCCGATATGTATTGAAAGGAAAAGATGTGAATGGTTTAAACAAAATATCAATGAGATGGCATTTTATTGTTTGCCATAAACTACACATGTACTTAAGGAAATCATAGCAAAATATGATAATTTAGTAAATAGTTTCAAGAAAATTGAAAAACATGTGATCAGGCAACCAAATGAGATAAGGTCATCTGTTATTTGATGGAAGAGAGAAATCTACCAATTCCCATTATTGCTTACATAATTACTTTAGTTCTCATGATAAATAGCTGAAGAAAAAGAAAAGAAATTAAACGACACAAATCCAAAAGCCCATTTCAATAATCTAGTATATACTATCAAAGTACCTATTGCCAATTTCATGTCATTGATCTCAATAATTTGGTATATATTAATATAATACCGGATGCAACAAGAAAATTAAAGGCATATTGACAAAATATTGAACTCAATAATCTGGTCATATTATTGATAGAAAATTATGAAAGAAGATCCTTTTTTTTTTTTTTGCAATTAAGTGTATCTATGATATACAGAACATGAATAAAGCCAAAAAAAAAAAAAAAACTAATTTATCTTGTTAATTTGGTCAAAAGTGGAATCAACACAATTAGGGTTCCTAGATTACAATTCAATTACGGAGGAAAAACAATAGTAATAGCCATAATTTATACTTACATGGCTCTGATACTAATTGATTGAAAATTATATATAAGTCTAGACTAAAATAAATGTGGGTAGATACAAGATTATAGCATGTTAATCATATAGTAGAAGCAAGATTTGTGAAACTAGTATAAGAGAAGGATCCATCTTAAATATTTTGTAATATGAGAGAACAATACTCTTTTTCTGACAAGAGGTATTGTTAGGGTTAAAAATTGTTTAATGGGAGTAGGAATCTCTCATTAGATAACAAAGTAGTAACCTTACCTATTACGGCTATTTATATTAAAAGCTCAATTATAATGCTCATATTGATCAAGTATTATAATTAAGCAAATTCTATAAATGATATATTAATAATTCAAAAGGAATATATTTTGAATAATTAATTAATGTTAATCTACATAATAAAATAATTTAATAGTTAATTCCCAATTATGAAAAACATGTAAAGCACTTCTAAATGGTTAAAATTATGTCTTTTCATGGTTGATCACATTGAAGGAAGTTTTACATCTTCTCCAAATTCCATTATTGAACCTCTTAAGAAGTGTATGATTTCTATATGCTTTTCTCTTTAGTTTCTTTCAATCTTCCATCTCCAAAATTCCATGGTTTGATTTATCTTCATATAATGCCTCTATCATATAATCTTGTATATCTTATTTATTTTTCAATAATACAAACATATGTACCTTCTCTAAGCTAATTATGAAGTTTAGTAATATGCATAATCATAGGGTTTATATAACTAATATCTCATTGTAAAACCTAATCAAAAATTGAAGTTCGTATCACAATAATGAATGAAATGAATCATAAAAAATATTTATTTGTAAGAATAAAAAATCTTAACAACCTATAGTGCTAGATTACCCCTCGACAAGCCTTTCTCCTTTCAATATACCAATATAAGACAACATTAAGTTCTATTACTTTTACATAGCAAAGAAAGATGCATCCTGTCATAACTCGGAGGGGCAGTCAAGTTATGATAATACTACCATGTACTATAGGAAGATTTGAGATCAAGCACCATTATCAATCATGAACCTTTAGTGCACTATACATGGTGTCACACAATCCTGACTTCCACTCAGAGACTAGTATGAAGTAATAATGGAGCATTTAATATAAGTTAAGCCATAATATCTAAACCTAACAAAAAGTAAAGATGGGGTTCAACGTTTCCCCTAACTTAAGTCATACATATCTTAAAATAAAATAGTACCAATAGTTTATATTACTCAACATACTAAAAGATGTAAACAAGCTTAGAGAGTCCAAATAACATATAAGTGTCCACTCATGCTCTCTTCTTCTCATCGACAATCCCCATGCTGGTAGTACTAACCTTGAGCACTTATAAAGGGGTAATTAGTAGTGATTAAGCATGATTAGGCATGTTAGGTGTAAGTAGGGCCAATTTACTGTTTTGTCATGTTTTGATGCTTTACTTTAGTTAATTCAAGTGCCCTATACGTGCACTTAGGGGGTCCCTTAGGAATTGGTATTCGTTTATAGTTAATTAACTCATGTATTCTCTCTAAACTTAGGGTTTTAGGGGGTTAATGAATCCAATCACTTTTAGTGAATGGTTTAACTATATAATTAAGGTTTCTTTGTTGCACTAGGGCTTTTGATTATCCAATTGGCGTTCAGCAGTCTTTTTAAGGTTTTGTTATCTTTCTAGGATTTCTTGAGTATTAGGGTTTTTAGTGTTTTACGCATATAGTTAGAGTTTTAAGATTTTACCTGCCTTAGGGTTTTGGTTTAGCATTTACGGTTCGATCCTTTTTATTTAGTGTTTTCATTATTATATTTGAGTAGTTGTAGGGATTATTCAATGACTCTCTTGTTCGACTTCACTTTTGGTAACTGAAGACTCACATAGTTTACGTATCGCAACTAAAATTAATCATCCATAAAATATAAAAAGACCACAACAACATTAAATTCTAATTACATAACAATATCTTTTCATTTAATATTTAAAAAGAAAACGAAAATTTGCAACTTGCCAAACTTTGATAATTAAAAGCTCGAAGCTTTAAGAAAAGGGTTTGATCACTACTCCTATCTTCTCCTTATTTGAAGCTTAACCCATCATAGCTAGAATAATCAAATCTTATTTTTTCATTAACGAAAGGATTACCTTTTGTAAGTATCATATTTAGAGAGACACTAAAAAAAAAAAAAAAAAATTAGAATTGAAAGACTTACAAAAACATATACATAATTTCAAGTTAAGGATTAATGTAAACTTCCAAAATTGAGTTTAGGACAACTAAGCTTAGATTTAGGGCTGTTAGGGAAACTTATCCAATTAAGCCTAAACTTTACGACTAGAATAAAAAAGTTAGTCGAGATGTTACAGTAAAGTTAGATTTTAGTAATAATAACCCAAAATCCCAATTTTGCCCTTAGAAGTTGGAATATTTAATATAGTAATAAAATGTTCGGAACTTTTAAAATCGAACTTAGATTGTAACGAGAACTTAGAGATAAGTTAATTGAGTTATGAAATGAGATAATATATTATAATTTACTATATAAAAATACACGTAATTTTATGAGTATGCTTGGTATAAATAATAATTATACTCGTAAATTAACCATAAATTATGTAATTATATATATTGTGTTGAATTCATGAAATTTACTTTAGAACATATCCTAAAAATAAAAGATATGTTAGAAACTTAATTATATGAGTATAGTTATATATTACGCGTGATATTCACAAGGAATATATACTTGTATATTAAGTAAATAATTAAGTATTAATAAAATATACTCAAAATACCTAAATAATTGCAAAATATTATTCAAAAGCGTTCCAATTGTTGATTCACGTCTGGAAACTGCTAGAAATCATCAAAGCTAGACAATTGCCGAATAAAAGGTGAATCTACAAGCAAATGACACCTCCAACTTACAATTAATGGAGGAAAAAGCAAGAAAAAAATAAAAAAATAAATAAAGAAAAAAGGAAATTGACCTAAACCACTATAAATTTGTTGAACAATATCATTTTTCACCTTTGAAACTAGAAACAACAAAAAGAAAAATTAGAAAAAAATCGTAGAAAATAAAAAGAAATTTAGAAAAAATAGGGGAAAATTCCTGCAAGTGTAGAACCCTAACCTAGAGTGGTTCTACTGTGAAACCTGTAAGCCCCAAAGTTCAGACAAGTAACCGTAGGATTGAACTTAGAACCCAAGGTTTAGAGCGATCGGCTAAAGGATCCGATCACACCCAAATTATAAACTATTGAGAGAAATATTAGTAAAAATGACCCCGTAAACTTAAATTTAAGAAAATAAATAGTAAAATAGGAGACTATAAAATTTTCAAATTTTAAGCATAATAACTGCTAATTACCGAAAAGGCAAAAAGTATAATATAATAACTAATAAATTAGTAGAGATAGATTATATGTATACTAAAAATTTTAGAATGACCAAAATAATATTTAGGAATGTTCACGTGTACCCTATATGTATTTACGTGTAGACAAAAATACGCGTAATTACTAAAATTGGCCGAAAACTAAGTAAATAATTAAAGAAAAACACAAAATAATTATAAAAAAATCAGAAAAAATCAGAAGAGGATAAGCTGATGCAAGATCAGGTCGTGACAGAAAAAGAAAAAAATAACCAATAGGAATTTGACAAACAAAAAGCCTAAAATCAAGGAAATGGGGCAAAATCCCATCAAATTAATGCATAATAATTACAAAATTCGTCTATAAATAGCAAGAAAAATTCAGAAGCTCATTTGGACAGATACAAATCATAAAAAATTAGAGAGAGTCGAAAATTCGAGATAAAATCCAGAAAAATAAAAAAAATAAGAAAAACTGTGCAGTTAGGGGTTTTAAAGGGAACCCACACCAAACGAGGAGCTGGGAGTGGACGGCCACCACCACCACACGGTGGTGGCAGCGCCCAGGCTGGCCGACAAGGCCACGGCGGCCCGCGGTGGCCGGAGCCACCTGAACCGGTGAGTCCAAATTCCAGCTCGATTCTTGTATAATTTTGTAAAATTAGTTATTTTGCCCAGAAAATTATGAAACTTGTTATTCTGAGGTTTTATTGTATGTAGATTTAGGAAAAAATGTTGATTTAGTTTAATTATGTCTGGAAATATAGGGTCCTTAACAAATTGTTCAAAACCGAGCATGATTAAACCGGAAATTAAATAGGCTTAGGGATGTAGTTTGGGGCTCAAAATTTTTCTGTAGGATGCTCATGTGACATAGAACAGTGATATGAAGCCCTTTTTCAAAAATTAATTTTCAAAATTTTTAGATAATTTTTAGGCTCTAAAAAGAGGCATAAAATGGGTAATTTAGGGTTAATTATGCAATTAAATGATTAATTTCTGATTTAGTGAATAATTACATGTTTTAGGATGTTAAGATCTGATGGAGTATGATACTTATAGCATTTAGGGTGTTAGATGTAATTATTAGGTTAATTATGTAGTAAATTAGTAATAGAAAAACATAGTAAATTATGAGTTAATTTTGTAAATTAGAATAATTAGGTGTAAAACCTGATCTAGGATGAATTTAGACATTTTGAAGTGATAATTTATGTTAGAGATGGTAATTAGGGTAATAGAAATATTAGAAATGCATTATGTGCATAATATGTAATAATGCATAATGTGTAATTTTGAAAATATAATAAATAGAAAATATTAGGATAAAAATTGATATTATATAAATAATAGGGATATATAATAAATCTGATAAGAAACTTGAATTTATGTAATTATATGAAAAATGTAAAAATTTCTCACATTAAGAGTAAATTCGGTACACAAATAGGGATTTAAGTATACCGGATGGAATAAAATACTGACTAAGGGTAATAATGGTATATAGGAGATCGGGAAGTAATGTGATTAATTTCACATTATAGGTTGAAACGGATTTTTAGGGTTGGAATCTAAAACATTACTTAAAAATCGAACTAAAAACCTGGTTCAGAAATCGATGCGAAAACTGAACCTAAACCTAAACCTAAACCTAGAATAATTATAAAAGACTTAATACCTAGATAATTAGGCATATTAAACCGTAAACAAAACCTAACAATAAGCATTATAGGATAAAACGAACCTATAATAGTTATATGAAAAGCTGAAACCACGTTCGTGTTATAGGGATAATCGGCGATGGCCTGAGCAAATCGGACCTCGAGTGAGCGAGCGAGGAGTCGAGGTAAGTTGGGATTAATACGATGCTGTATTTTGGAGGCTTAAGATTATGCTTGGTTGTGCTTGTTAGATAGTTGAATGCGTGCATGTGCTTGATTATGGGTGATGCTATGATTCTATTTGCTGCTTTAGCACATATTGTATGAATTGTATGTAATGATTGATCGCTCTAAATTGGACTTAATCAAATGTACGACCAGTAATCATAATCGAACATGCATGGCAACCCGTTAGGGGATTTAGGACTCTCCGGCCAAATACCGACCCCTTCGGAAGGGATAGCGCAGGATTGCAAAATGGTCCCTTCTTCATCCTCAGTCGAACTAAGTGACAGGAGAGGAGGTCGCGGCGGGGATGAAGACAGTGGTTCGAAGGTAGTCGCGGGAGGAGCAAGGTCTCCATTACACAAGCCTAGGTTTGGTCGTGAGCTGTTGCATTAACGGTAACTCCTCAACCCGGATTAGAGCGGGCGCAATTTCTCTAATCTCACAACGGGCCGGACAACGTCGTGCGATGGCATTTGCTTGCACATGCATTGCATTTAATAAGTGATTGAAAACCTTGTTGTGTGTATGGTATAGTTTTAAGTCCTCCGTCCCTACTTACTGAGCTGTGGTTGCTCACATCCCTATAGACATCGTGCAGGTGCTGGCTAAGAAGCGGCAACCAATTACTCTGAAGCTGGCAACTGCTGGATCCTGGGGAGTGAGGAAAAATATTAAAGAATAAATACATATTTTAAGGTCTAAGTTTTTATTTTAGAATTATTTTTCATTTCCGAGTGATGTAATAACTAGGGAATATACTATAGAGAAATGTTGTAAACTTTAACTGCAATAATTGAATGATAACATATATATATAATTCCTCACTTTTATAGGTAAATGATTTATTTAAATTACAAATTGTCTACTTCAAAGCGGGTTAGTTGTGGACGTCTTGTGTAGATCAGGTCTAGGATAGCGGTTGTGAGGCCAACTTCTATCTTAAGGTGGTTTACACGGCGGGGCTGTTACGACTCTGCTGCTTCGGGGCGTGACAAAACCCAGCCAACCCCACATGGTCCACCTACCGTATAGGCCGTCCGACAACCACCCAATCGCCGCTGACCACCAAAGCACCCAAGAACACTATAGTCAATTTCTTGCCTTATTTTTCAATAATTCCTAAAAATTAGTAAATCTGCCTAGAAAATTATGAAAAAAATTTTACTTAGGTTATTTTAAACATGATTTCATGTGATATTTTTATTTTTTAAAAATTCGTAATATTTGATATACTTTATTAAGAAATTTACTGTTCACCCGAATTTATATTTGTAAAATAAACGTACTAAATGATGTTGTTTCTAGCTAAAAATTTTTGTGTAGGATGTGTATGATATATAGATAATTGCTATGTAGCCCAAATTTTGATTTGAATGTTTTTAATATTTATTTCATTTTTAGGCTTGAAAATAGCTCGAAAATAGGCTGAAATTATGAATTTAATAGGAAATTATGAAATTAATTGATGAAATAAACATGTGTTGATCTATAATAAATAATAATAGTACTGAGTCGGATTGAAATTAATTTGGTGCTAAAGAATCATAATTGGGTAATTTATGATAATTTAGGAGTAAAATCGTTAATATGAATATATAGGCAATAGGTTAGAAACTTGAAACCAAGTGATAACTGAATTCCCTATATTTTTAGGAGTCTATAGAAATTTTCAAGGAATTATTTGGTAACCCAAACTATTTATTACAAATTTATTAATTAAAATAGTTTAATTTACAAGTCGAGGTGTATTTATAATATTAATAAGCTAAAATAAATTAAATAGTTAAATAAAAACTATATATGGGATTGTTGATCATATTAGATTAAATGGATATTTTTATTATATTTATTAATATTTTTTGATTGGGATACACTTTAGGTATATTAAAATTGGATAATACTTATATTGTAACAATATATGAACAAATTAGATAAAATACAATTTAATAACGTAAATTACGTATAATACAATCATATTTATATAATTATATATAACTGTATTAAAAACTCAAACTACTTGTTAAAAGCCGTCTCTAAAAATAGGACTTGTAAAACGTATCGTTAAGTCTATACGAACCCAATGATACTAATTTTATTAAAATTGAACAACCTTAAGTAATTTAACCTATAACTTTATTATATTCAAGAATGTACATATTTCGATAATTTTACTGGAATTAAAACATGAATTAATAAATAAAAAAATGCATTTTGATGCGATCGAAACGATATATAATACATAATAGTATGTATAATGTACAGTATCAACAATTAATAACTTAATTCGATATATAGTAATAACATGATTGTATATTATGGAAATAATATATATATATATATATATATATATAACCATTAGAGATTAAACCCTAATGTTTTTGTAATTATTACGAAAACTGAATTTGGGTCTTTTGTGTAATTAGGACCTTCCAATACAAAGACGGTTAACGATTCGAGTTAGCAATAGCGAACGTCTAAATAAATAAGTTGGGATTGTGGCTTCACCACTTATTTAGGTACTATTTAAAATATCTGGAGACCCAAGAATACTTCTGGTTGTGTTTGTAGTTAGATGATTATGCGTATGTTATGTGTGTGAATGATACTCGGTTGTGACAGGAGTTCAACTCCTTGGTATGCTGTTCTGCATATTTGCATGGATTTTGTATTGTGTAAACTTGTTAGTCACCCCTGATTAAAACTAACGGTTATTCGAATAAAATGAAATTGGACATGCATAATCACCCGTTAGGGGAAACGATTAAGAGTGTTAGGCCAAATACTGACTTCTTTCGATGAGGATAGCTGAAATGGTCATTTCTCTATCCTTAGTCAAACTAAGTGACAGACGAGGAGGTCGCGGTAAGGTTAGGGGCCGTGGTTCGAAAACGGTCATGGGAGGAGGGTATTCTTCATTACATAAGCCCAGGTTTGGTTTGACTTGAGTCGCGATAAAACTCTTCAATCCGGGTTGGAGCGGATGTAATTTCTCTAACCTCACAGTAGATCGGATAACACTATGCGATGTTTCATTTGAGTAATTGCATTGCATTTCATCATAATTATTAACCTTATTTGTGATTGTGTAGTACTCTTCTAGCTCCGACCCACTTACTGAGCTAGTTATGCTCACATCCCTATAGACTCTTTTACAGGTGTTGAGTAAGAACAGGATGTTCAGGTATGACCGTTCTCAGGTTAGTGTGCTACCGTTTGGGAAAGTGAGAATCGAGAAATCAACTGAACCTAAGTTTTTAACTTTGTTCTTGAGTTTTGAGGAAACTAATTGGGAATTCCCTGAGAGCTTACTGGTTTCCTAACTTATTATATATAGACTACAAAACTTATGGTTTTTAATAAACTCTGATTGTAAACTTTACCTTTAGACATAAAATGTTTGTATAAATACTGTTGTGGTACTAAATAGCAAATTGTATAGAACAGGTATTTTGTAAAAGCTCTACCATAGGTTTTGTTATTAACAGGTATCAGAACAGATGTTTCAAGCTAGTTGAGTTATACACCTTGTGTGAATTGTATTTACGATAGTAGCTGCGAGGTCAGCTTATATCTTAGATTAGTTTACATGGCGGGACTGTTACGACTCTTCCTGTTCGGGGCATGACAATTAATACCAAGATTAAAATTATTCTCTTTTATCAAAGTAATAATACAATTTGCAAATTTTTAAAGGGATATAGTGCTTCAAATATATCCTTTGTCAAGTTTATAATATAATATATAGTCATAGTCACATACATAAACATAAAAATATAGAAAACCTAAACTAAGTTAAATTGCAAAATCTTAAAGATTATAATAGTAAAATGACAAGAGAAATAAGAGCATTTTGATTGAAGCAATAATTGTCATGAGAGAGAGAGAGAGAGAGAAGCTGAACAATTGAAGAGGATATTAAGTTCATATCTAAGAAATGATTGATAGAAAGGAACCATAGAAGAAGGAGAGAAGGAGTGAGGTAAAGAAAAAGAAAGTAAAAAGAGGAATGGAGTGGAAAGATAAAAGGAAAAGAGAGTGTTTGGAGGGAAAAGGATAAAAGAAGTAAAAAAATAAAGGATAGTTTTACTTATCAAATATTGCCCTTAACTTCTTAAAATGTATTAATAAAATATAATGTATAGTATTATCTATATTATTCAAGTGCTAGTAATCACTTGATCTTTCTTTATATATATATATATATATATATTTCCAATAACTACTCCTAAAATATATTTAGAAAAATTATTAAAATATATAATGCAATAATCTAACTTAATAATATCAAGAACAAATGAGTAATTTTACAAAATCATCCTCTTTCTCTCTTCTACTTATGCTATATTTATTTTCTCAAATCTTTCTATTTATTAGTAGGGAATTTTACAAAATTATTTTCTTTCTCTCTCTATGTCACAACCCGAGGGGCGACTAAGTTGTTGCAGTATTGTTGTGTCCCACCGTTAGATCTAAGACTAGTACCACTACTGGTTAAGAATCTTCATCGTACTACACAAGACGTCTACACAATTCTAGTAACCATTGAAGAAACTAGCATAAAGTAAAATCAAGGCAAATAATTAAAGGTTCATCACATAATATTAGATAACTGAGGGAGCTAGGTAGACACTTTTCCCCTAATTATGTCTTAGAAATCATAATAAGGTATTAGTAGTCTATGCTACTACAAACCCTTAAGAAAAATATAAGATAATATTAGAGAATTTAAACATATCATAAATGTCGGCTTGTGCTCTCATCTTCCCTCTAGCCATTGCAAAGCTTTTGGTACTAACTTCGAGTATCCTTCAGCCCATCTTTAGCCATAAGTCATGCTGCAATAATAAACTATAAGGGGGTAAGCAACAATATTTTAGTGAAAAACCTTCCTATCCTACCAATAAACAATTTTCAAGTAAGTTATTTAAATACATATATGCAATGTAGGTAAGCATATGAAAGCACATATCATATACGACCCGCCAATAACTATGTAAAGCATGGTTTTACGCCCACCATCGCTTAAGTTGGGAAGCATTTAGGAATGTTAGGACTCAAGTCTTTACATCTATCGTTCGATCATATATCATCTTCTCTTTTTAGACCTAAAGCAGTAGACATGGCTTGGCCTTAAGTAGAAGGTAGTACTCCCCATAACCAAGTAGATCCCAAAGGTTAAGGTAAGAACATGTCCTGTCATATGACATAACAATAACATAATATAAATATGGATCTAACATGGATGATCACCCACTCTCCTACATAGTGTTGATACCCTTTATATTTAATGCATAAACATACAGTGCATTACAGGTTCTTATTAAGGTCGAATAATTATTATTCTAGTTGTAATAAACCAAATATATATGACAGACACTTCAAAGCCCTACTGGCTAATGTAATAACCAATTCTCTATTTAGATATATGGTTGTATTTTAACAAGTACGATCAATCCAAGCATATGCAAATAACTCGACCCCAAGCATAATCATTTAATGTATATATTTAATTGGTACTTTACACTATAAGCACAAACATGAATAGACAAGGGTTGGTATACTCACTCAACAATAGCGTCTAGCAATCCCAACAATCCTTAGTTGAGTCAATCCTTAGGTCTACGTCACCTAAAGATTATAATTAAGTATATAAGTATTGTATCTTAGTATACTTAATTAGCTCTTCCCATCCTTAAACTTCAGCTTTTGTTATTTTCGTATTTAGATCATAACTTTTTCGTTTTCAATATGTTTTTAATGATCTTATGTTTTCATTATTTTCGAGTGTCCTTTGATTTGATAAGGTCATTTTTAGGTGTTTGGGCCCATAAAGTCTCGGTTTAGGTCAATTAAGTTTGTTGGTCAATGGGCTAGTTTGACTACCTTAGAGTTTAGGCTTAGTTTTGGGCCTTAAGCCTTGTGTATGACTTATTGGGCTTTTATTTAAGTGTTTTAAGTTGAATTTTCTACCCAATTTTAGTAGCTTTTAATTTAGGTCTTATTATTAGTCTAATGGGCCTAGATGGACTCTTTTCATTAGTTTAAGGCCTTAATTAGTTAAGGGGCCTAGAGAAGGGTTTTGTATGGGTCTTATGACTTAATTTGGCTTTTTATATTTTAATAAATGAGCTTTTTATTTTTAGTATTAGATCTGGTCACATCTATTTAGGGTCTAAATTTTAATTCTTTTAGAGCCTTTTAGGCTTACTTTGCACTTTAAGGTCTTAAGTGCAACTTTATTCATCTTTTTGGCCTAAGCCTACTTTATACTCTAATAGATCCAATTCAACTAAAGTTCTAGATCTCATTTTTTACTTTAATGAAGCTTCCAATACTATTATTAAGCCCTTAATCATTAACTAAGCTAGTTTAAGCTACTAACTTATTATTACACTACTTAACTTGGTTAATTACATCCTAAATCAAACTTAACACTAAATAATTATGTCATTAAATTAATAAGTCACGATTTGCAGGTTATTAAGCCTTTCGTAAGTGGTAGCTAAGTTATTGTTTCTAAGGCTTCTTTTACACTTTTATTATATAATCCATTTGTGTATTTTCCTTAATCTAAATCACATTTTTTACTTATTGAAAGTTGATTTTTCTACCTAATGTGATGAAAACAAGTTGGAACCTTAGCATGAAGGTGGTAGCATGCTTGTAAGGCAAGTATCATTGGACTTTTCTTGATGATTTATTAATAAAACCTATTAACTACTAATCGTCACTACGTATTGATGCCACTACCTCAATCATTAAGTCTAGTTCATGCATTATTTTATTTTAACTTTCATTATACTATCTTAAAACACTAAGATATGTATGTCCATAGGAATATAAGAGCCTAAAATGAAAGAAACTATCATCCATCCTAAGGAAAAACAAGATAGAGTGACTAACACAAATGAAAGAAGGAGAGGGAGACAAAATGTGACCATTTTAGGGGTGTAGGTATATGGTCCTAGTTGTACCTTATACCTTCCTTGCTTTTTATCCATTTTTGGCAAGATTTTGTCACTTGAAAGGATATTGTCCTATGCTACTTTAACTAATTGCATTATCTCTTCTCCTTCATTAAACTTATCTTGTTTTTAATTAAGATATAATGAAAGTTATATTACATCATTATTACTAAGCATATAAAAAATCATTAAGGAAATTCTATGGTTTTGTTACACTTTATTACTTTAATTTAGTTAAATTATCATGCCATATGTGTACTCTTAGGGTTTCTTTAGGGTTCTGGGTCCGTTTACAGTTATTAATTTACGTACACATTTAGTACTTAGGGTTTTAGGAAATTAAAGTACTTGTTTATACTTAAAGAATGATTTTCACTACTTGAATTAGTTATTCTCAAAACTTTAGGGTTTTCAACAAATAATTAAGGATTCTTTGTCATTTCAGGATTTCCCATGTACTAGGGTTTATAGGGTTTTACACGTAGAATTAGAATTTTAGGGTTAAACTTACTATAGGGCTTTTTATTTTCTTATTTAGGGTTAGATTATCTTATTTAAGGTTTTAGTTCTTATTTTTCTATAGGGTTCTAGAAATTTTCCATTAACTTTCTCTTTTGTTTGACTTCCAATTGAGTTAAAAACCTATAGGGTTTACACCTCCCCTATACTACATTTATTGTCTCAAATCTTTCGATTTCTTAATAAAAATGACCTATTAAAAGCAAGTAGATACATTTAGAGATATAATTAGCACTTTAATTATTAAATGTTTTTAATTGCAAAATTAATGAGTGGATGAATTACCACCATTCGTTTCATACATTTGATTTTTTTATATATACAAACGTAGTACAAGTGTGTCGTCTACTAGTATTATTATATATTATTATGACATAGCATATACATGTTAATATTTAAATATGCTATAATACTTTATACATATTATGTATAATAAATCCAAAATAAATAGCAATATAAGTATGTATGTGCAAATACATATATCATACAATGGATTATATTTAGTTGTAGTTTGCACATACTTTGTAGTATTTAAAATAATATATGTAGTACTATATGCTATAATAAAATATATTTATGTACTATATATATATATATTATATTTTGTATCATAGAATATAATATTATATAATAACATTGTATATATTATATATTATTATAACATGTACACCTTATTTTTTTTATAATACATAATATCAATGTATATAGAATCCATGCTATTCGTGATAACTATTATACATATTGCATAGTATATAACAACATATTTTATTTTTGTACATATACTATACACATAAAATATCTATGTAATGTGATATGTGTTATATAATATGCAATAAAATATATCAAAGTATATAATTTATATACATATATCATATTACATTACAATATACATACATATATACACACACACACATAAATGTTTTTTGGGGTAAGGATATACACATTAATGTTAACTATAATTACAAAGTAAGTTATATTTACAAAATATATATATGTGATACAAGGCAAGTGCACCTATAAGTTTTAATATAGCAGATATAAGTTTGAGTCGATCTTTTAGAGACTTGAAGTACTAATATTAACCTTAGATTTGTTATCAAACTTGGAAAATTGTGATGGGTTGAATAAATTAAAAATACAAAAATTAACAAACTAATCCAATTATGAGACTTGACTAAGCTATTTAGGAAGCAATAAAATTAAGAATGACTTCAAAAAGGCAAATAACGCATTTAAGAATTGTTTCCTTTAGTGTTTAACATATGACCGCTTAAAATGTATCAAATTAAATTTATATTATTCTTGATTGAAGGGATTCACAATTGAAGTTAACACTTTTCTCAAGTATATTAACCGTAACCCTAAATTATTTATCGGAATTTCTTTACTTAATAATATAATTTAAAACTGTATTAACGTACAATGAATTCCTACACAAAAATAATAACTTTTCGAAATAATCATGTATTTTATCTGTAAGTACACATGTAATTCTCTTCAATTATGTTAAGATCTCATTATTCATGTGATTTCTCAGTTGTCATATATAATATTATAGATTAATACCCTAGAAATATCAATTAACAATTAAAATACATAATTGAATCAAGAAAGATAGAAACTTTATTGAAAATCATTAATAAATCTAATAGTTACATGAAATCCTAAATTCCACAATCCTAAGCTATCATGATGAAATTAAAAGAAAATTGCAGTAAAATCAAGAAATAAAACATGAAAAAATCCTTTTGTCGATGAGAAATCTCTTCAATTTTGAAGTTGGGTGTTGCTTCTATCTTTTTCTCCTCCTTCTGTTCAAGTCTCTTCTCTTTTGAATATCAAAAGTTATGTGCAAAACCCTCATAAGTCCTTATATAATGTATTATGAAGTTCCTTTTTTCGTCACCAGATACAGTTTGGGATACAATTGTGTCCTTAGGTTGTGTAAGTCACTAACCTTGGCACAAAAATCATCTTGCATGGATACAGCCTAAGGACATAGTTGTGTCCCAAACTATATAATTTTCTGACAAAAAATTGTCACTTTTTTCTATTGTTTATGTAACTTCAAAACTTTATAACTTAATTATTTGAAATTCAAATTGAGTGAAACTTAATTCCTTTTCTTCATTTTCAATCTAAGAATGCGTTCAAACCTTGAAATTAAAATTTTACTCAATTAAGTATCAATTTCTTTAAAAAAACCAAAAATATAAGGGAAATATTATAAAATCACTATGTGAAATGTATTTAAAATAAGAGTTATCATTATGATATGATAGAATTCATCGTAGAATGTAATGTAATATATGATATATATTATTTTGTAGTGAACTATCTATATATATATATATATATAATATGGCACATATGTGGTATGCAACACACATATAATATATAAAATATATTATGATATAAATATTATGCACAATATATATATAATATCTATATAGTTGTTATATACACATGCCATATATAATGTATAATATATACAAATATATAAATTTTAATATACTACAATATGTATAAAGTTTGTATAATAATTATATGTATGTATATTATATTTGATAGTAACATATACGTATATATAATATATGAAATGTTGTATTTATATAATCTGTATTATATAATATTGTTACATGTGTGATATAAAAAACATGAGTTTTAGGTTAAGAACATTAAGGTTTTATTTGTAACCTTATTAGATTGAAGTAGAATTTGAATCATAATTCTTCCTCTTCAATAATATAAGAGAGATAATTCTCTTTTTCATAGAAATATGGATCTTGAAGTAATTAATCAAATTATATAAGCTTATTAGACATGTACGAATGAATATGAAGTATACTAAGATGCTAATGGTTGGGTTTTTGGAAAATATTAAAATATTGTATCATGTTTGGGATAGATTTCAGGGATATAATAGTTTTGATAAGCTATTAAGGAAATGGGCCTCCTAGCCTAAACTAACCTACTTGAAGCATCGATTGAGCTTTAGAAGCCCATTTTGACCTTTGATATCAAGCCAAGCTCTCACTAGCTTAGATGTCTTCTACAAAAGCAAAACCAAGTCCTGAGGATGCCTTACCAGCCTTCCATAAGTCTTTAATACAAGCTTTGACCTAACTAAAAAAGGATGTCTAAGCCTTGGAGGACTTGAGCCTTTAGGCCCAAGTCGACTAAATCCAATCCATGAAACTTTAGTCATGGTACGCTGGAATGGTTGAGCAAAAGTTGAAAGAAGACAATAGTCTCTAATCTAATTCTACCAAATCTAAAGCATTCCCAAAAATGTGATGATCTACTTTCCTATTTTGGCTTAGCATCATCTCCTATAAAGGATGAGGCAAATGGGTAATATATTTACATACTTTAATACACTTTAGCCTACACGTACTCTCCTTCCTCTTGTTTATCCTTTCTAAATACACCACTAACTTAAGCATTGAAATGGCTACTCTAAAACACCCCTCGGAATGGAATGGAATGAGAATCACATATAAATCCTTTATTGTGTCTAAAAATGTTATGGAGTAGAATTGAATTACATACGTACTTACCCTTAATTATTACGTATCATAATTTAGCTAAAGATTAATTAACTTTTAATTAATGTAATAAATGAGGGTTGCAGAGAGTCACGATGCCACTCTCTAAAGGTATAATCAAATTCCCCCTTAAAGTTAGGATTGCTGATTTTAAGAAATTACAAGTTTGCCTTTTAAAAGTACTTTCAACCATGAAAAGGAAATGAAACTTGAATCTTAATTCTATTTCGAATTCATTCTCTTGTACCAAACATGACATTAGATTTACATATATAATGCCAAGTATAGTTTTGATGAATTGATAATTTGGATATTATTGTACTTACTTCTGAGGTCTCATTATTAAATTTAAAATATTTAAGAAATTTTTTACTTTTTTGCTTTTGAGATTGCAAATACCCATTTTTGCCTAATGTTAATTTGTTTTTGTTAGGTTTTAAAAAATGTTAAAAAAGGAAAAAAAAAAAACAAGATAAAGAGTCATAATAGAGCCTTGTTCAAGGCACGCCTGCCATATGTGGCCATGTCTTGTTGTAGTGCCTCGCCTTGTAGGTATTTACTTAAAATTTTTTCTCAAACTCTTGGTATCTAAAAATGGTTCATTATTGCTATTCTTAAGTTAAGGATAAGGAAAAACTTGTATTCAACCAGCTCTTTTGTTTTATAAATAACTACTTTCAATTAACTTCTCATTTAATGTGACTAATAGTAGCAAAAGCTTCTACATTAGTAAGCTGTACTCAGAGTATTACAGTTACACATTTCTATACAATATAGTAACTCTTTTACAAATACATGTTTTTAGACTATCATGACTATATTAAACTTTTGGTAAAATAATACCCACTGCTTTCTTAAACAGCTCTCTTCATGTACTCAAGCCAAATCATATAGTCAAAGAGTTCTCTCACGAGCCCATCTTCAGGTAGAGTTTTGAAGTCTTTATGTTACTTTGATACCTTCATCTATTTATTCATCTATAACCTGAAGATAAGAGAAACTTATCACTTCAGTAACTACGAGCTGAGCAAGAGTGGATAAACACGTAATAATAAGTATAACAAAACAAGCACATCATTTAAGTAGTTAGTCCAATTACGTTATCTTATAGTTTCCTAGTCAAGCAATACAAATGCGATAAGTGTGTGCCATACTTATGCATGTGACATGCATTGATACTAGCTTAGCAACTCATCTTATTTGATCGACTTAAACTAGGCATCTAGGTAACATGTCTAAGAACTTAGTAATAACTACATAGAGTGGTTGAAAAATCTAGCATATAGCTAGCCCAATAGATACAATACAGTTTTTATATGCTTAAAAACCTAACTTTTACAAATCAAGTGGTTCACTTCATAAACCTAACTTTTCATATGGAAACCAACCTAACAATATTTCAATTTTTAGAAAACTTGACTGATAGGTATTTTTTGTATCATGTAATGAATGCATTAGATTGCACGCTAAGTAAAACCCAACAAATCCAAGTATACTTATTCATCATTTGTTACCTAACCTTTACTTCGTAGTTTTGTCAGCTCTAAGATCTCGGTATTGGGTTCACTTAGGTGAACACCTTAACAGATAGAGTTAATTTCTAGATTCTTTTCCAAGACAACACAAGCCTTAGCAAATGTCATGTATGTATTCATCGGTATTAACATAATGACCAAGTTTAATATCATGTCACTATTTAATCAGCAACAAATATAATAGGTAACATAACTCACCAAGTGATACATCAATTCATAGCCAATTTCAACCAAGCCATTAAACAGTATGTCAACTTGCAATTAATGTTCAGCCAAGCCAAAACATCACAAAACACATAAAGTTAGAAGTAAACAAAAGTCTACTCAAGTACACATAAATATCTACTTACTTGGAACTCTGTTGCTTGCTAACTTGTCTTCGTTGGTGACCCCCTTGATATTTGTCTCGATATAGTACTTTATTCTGTCTATAATTTATGAAATATTACTAATTTACTCATCTGTATTAGAATTAATTTGGGTAATCGTTAGGTTATTACTCTATGCCTTAAGTATTGGAAGTTTAGAATGGTGATATGAGTTTATTTTATCTCTATTACCTTTTGAGCTATTTCTTGAGTTGAGATACTATTGCAGTATTTAATTGGAGAAGTTTCTGAGTTACTCTTTGAACATATAGGTGTTGAAGTTTACCGTGAATTCAGCCTCTGAGTCAGTCTTTGAGATTGATACATTCCTAAGATTCTTCAATTCATACCTCTGAGCTAAGTTCTAAATGATTTTACAGTAATTTCCTTTCGTAAAAAATCCTTTAAGTTATTATCTGAGCTATACGAGGTCATTTATAATATCAGTTTTATCCTTTGACATAGCTTTTGAGTTTTCTCAAATTAAGCTCCTTACTAAATTATCTATTGAGTTACAATCTGACTCTATTATCTTCAAGGCTTTTAGGAAAACAACCTTTGACCAAGCTTCTGAATCTCTTGCTTTTTATTTAACTCATAAATTTTGCCTTTGATTTAGCTTCTAAGTGCATATTCAGTATAACATTTGTCTTCAACTTCCTTTGAGTTATCCTTTACCTTCATTTAACACCTAAAATTTAGGTATTTTACTCACTTTTAAGGACCAAACTACAATTTTCTACAGCTCCTCATTTTATTACTCAACCCAACCATCCTAGAATAGTACAAACACTTCATTAACTAATCTAACTCGGAATCTAAGTGACATTATTAGAATAAATAGGTTATTTTTCCACTAAAACCAATGTTTAATACCTAATTTAGAGCTAAAAAATCCCATAAAAATTTAGAAAATAGTTTTGCAAAAAATTTCTTCATAGTAATTCAATATTAATATATGGTAGTTTACAGAAAAATTTCAAAGGCGAAACTACGTTATTAAGCCTATTTATTTCAATATTGAAAATTGTTCAATTTTTCCGAATTCTTAAGGATGTATATTATAACTACCAAACTTATACAAAATGATATTTTTCCTAGGTTATATACACGAAAATATGTAAGAATAACTTTTTTTTTTTTCATGATTCTCTAGGCACTTTTTATATCTTTACAGAATTAGATTAGAAATTAACCTTACTGGAATATGAATATCCGACCACCAATGGCTCCTCTACCATTGTTGACCCACCCTAGCACTGGTTGTTGCTTCTAGTAGTGGTGGTGGATGGTCTCCAGTAATAGCTCAGGCCTATGTACCTTCTATTACCCAGTTTTGCACCTTAATTTTGTATATTTTTCTTAATCTTATTCGTCAATCAGCAAACCTTAAGCTAAATTTTCCCAAATCTTCCATTATAAGTATAAAATATTAGAGAAGGTCTCTAGATTTTACAAGGCTCAAGGAGTGTGAAATAGATTTTTGCTTTCTCTCTCCTCTAATATTTTCCCTTAAATACTAAGCTCCACTACATGATAATTTGTTATTTTTCTAAACATCTGTCCATGCTATGGCTACATGCCTATCCATCCTCATTTTGTCTATTCCTCTTTGTTTTCATAATTTTTGTTGATTTTTTAATGATTTCCTAAGCTTATTTTGACTCAAAATGTAAAATTTAAGTTATTTTAACTAATTAAGTTTATATAATTACACGTAATAATTATATGTTGGGTATATACATGTGTTCTATATTTTATTTTGTATCATGTAATATTTTTATTACATAAATAATTTATCTCTAAAGTTTTATAATCATTTGAAACTCTAATTTTCAAGTTTCTGATAATTACTAATCGTACCCGATAAAAACACGTTTTATTAAGATTAAATATTATAAATACTTTATTTTTGAAAATTGATATTACTAAGGCTAATTGCTTAATTTTTATGAACTTATATTAAAGTTTGGCTCAATTCAAACAAAATTATCCAAAGGCCCTGAATTGTTCTAAATGCCTTAATTCGCAATAATATTAAATAGTTTGGGTATGGTCATTAGACATAACCTATTTTGTAAACTTCTCTTAATGGCTTCTCTTTATTACTTATCTTTGCTATACTTTTTACATCAAATGATTTGTTGCTTTAAGTCCTGGATACTAGGTTGAGAAGTGGGTCTCATACTTATAGGCGACAATGGCTAACTATGGAACACTTTGTCTTCTTAGGAGTAGGGGGTGGCAGGTGGAGGAGGGGAGAGGGAGAGAGACTCGTAAGAGAAAATTAAGGTGAAGAAAGCTGTTTCTAATACGCATAGAGAGAGAGAAAGAGAGAGAGAGAGCACCTTGTAAGAGAAAATTGAGGTGAATCAAAATTGTTTCTAATATACTCTTGTCAAATTTTAATATAAATCAATCCATTATTGCATACATTCATTAGATTCTAGTTTAGATTTAATTTAAAATGAACAAAATCGGATCTAATATAAGAGAGAAGATTGAGGTTTATGTCCAAATTGAATTTGAGCTAGCTTATCCTTATCCATAGCCAACTTTTTTGATCTAAACATCATTTTATAAGTAAACCCTAGGAGTCTTAGATGCACAATTTAGTTTGTTCAATTATATTATAATTGAATTGATATGATGTTGTCATAAAAAGTAAAAGAGTTACATATTTTAATCATAATGGTAATGTTTTCCATATTTTTAGCATATTCACTTATTTTCATGAAAATCATATCAATATTTGCATATTTTTTTCATAAGAAGTATTTTTTTCCCACAAAAATCATATTTTTCACTATAAGAGCATTTTTCTTTCACAAAAATTGAAAAGCATGCTTTTACCACAAATTCACATAAAAATAATTTTTTTGAAAATTTTACTTTTTACATCTTACATTATAAAAATCATATTTTTAATAAAAATTGTATTTTTTAAGAATTTTATTATATTTAAGGTTTCCATAAATAAAAAATTGCATCTTTTATCAAAAGGTGCATTTTTGCAAATTTTATAGTTGTTGCATTTTTTTTATAAATTTTTTATTTCTTTTTATCATTTTTTCACATTTTAGGGATTTTCAATTATAAAAATGGAATTTTTGGTATTATTTGCATTTGAAGAAATTTTGGTAATTTTACCATATTTTTTCAAAAAAAAAAAAAAAACATTGGAGATTTTATGGAATAAGGAGTAATAAATGTTGTATCACTTATTTTTTTTTTATTTTTAAGAATAAAAGAATCTTTTAATTGGTGTTTTCAAAAATTAGGGTTTATTTAGAATTTTCCAAGAATTGGTGATAAAAGTTACTTTTTCTCCAAGTTTTTTTCTTAAAAACATAAGATGGTTAAAAATATAAAACTTAGCCAATTTTTCTCAATAAAAGTGATTAATACACTAAAATTTTTATAAAGTAAAGAAAAGAAAAAACTATGGTAGTTTGGTCCTTATTAGCTCATTGTAGGCACCTCTGAGCAACCAATATATATATATATATATATATAAAGATTATTTTCCCCACAAAAATAAAAAATGGAAAATTTGAAAAATAGGAAATCATATTTATTTATTGATTGTTATTTCCTTTTATCTTTGAAAAATAATGGAATTTTATAGTAAGTTTTTAATTATTTATTTAAAAAAAATCACGTGGTAAACATTTATATTTTGATAAGTCTACCATTGCACACAATTTTTCTCAAGTTATTGTTTTCTAAAAAAATAATTTTCCTTGCTATGGAAAAGAAAAATAGCTTTCCTTGTTTTTGCTCTTTTTATGAGAATTATTGTTAGATTTAAGATATTAAGAAATTTGGCTTTAATAATTATGTTATATTTTCTACTAGTGAAAACCTTTATTTAGCTGATGCTTAAGTTAATTGTTGCTTATAATAATTAAAATTGTAACTACTTAAATTGGTTGCTATGTTGAGGAAATAACAACTTCATTAACATTGTATACTTTATTAATATGAGCATTGATTTTAAAAATGGTTGCTAATATTTTGATAACTATGGCAGTAGCTTATATAAATTGTTGTCTTTTTCAAAACATTTATTAGTAGCACAACATATTTGCTACCATGCCATTGCATTAAGTTCATTATAGCAACATAGTTTACATTATCGCTTAAAAGCATGCCTCAGATAATTTGTTACATATTTTTAAAACAATGATCAATAACACAACATACTTGTTATCATGTTATTGCATTAAAGTTCATGATATCAACATATTTTATGTTGTTGCTTAAAAGTATTGCATTTAAGCAACCTTCTTAACAACATTTAAATATTTCATTACAAGTAAGCTGTATGGATAACACATCCTTATGGTGTTGTAAAATTAGTGTTGTCTTAGACCCTTTATGATGTGGTAAGGAAAGAGGAACATTGCCTTAAGATCATTATGGATTATAGGTTAGAGACAAACCCTATCATTTAAGGTTATAACTTTGATTTAAGTAAAACTTTGAAATAGTTGAACTTAAAAGGATAACCATACTAATTAGGTTTTCATCAAAAGCTCAATCCTAAGCTCTACCTTTGTTACGAACCAACGACAAGATATTATACTCTTAATTAATCAAGTTGACTAGAGATATGATTTAGTAAATTGAGATTTTAGGCATTGATTTCAAATTTGCAATGAAGGAAAGAAGGAAAATATAAATTAGAAATTCAATCTAAAATTTGATAAACTACTTATGACTTAATTTAATTAATGAAATTGCAAATTTTAATCTAGTAGATGTAATGCATGTAATCAAGATGGCTTTGAATTTCTTTCCCCTATCAAGAAGACATAGATTTAAGACGTTCATTTTAAGCCTTAAAAGTCATGTTTTACAACATTTGAACTGGAGTTTAGGTAGCTTAAGGTTTATAACCTCTAGAAAAGGACCCATTAAGGCCCTTTCTCAAAATTTTTGTCACAATATTCTTCTTATCAACATAGAGCATACTGTATTGCTCTTTGTAGATTGTTTTCAATTTTCAATAGAGTTGTCTATACCTAATTGCATTCATAAGTAGGACAAACCTAGACTAGAGATTATCATACCAACCATTGTCTATAACTGTTTCTAAAGATACCTCTTAAGTAAGTTTTTCATGGTACCATGAGAAGTTCTATGGTAGAGATCTAAGTTAGGGACCTTATCAACTGTTAGGTAACCAAATAAAACTTTAGTTTCCCTAAGCTAAATTAAGGTGATTTCTCCATGCTAGTTTATGTCTTGAAGAATAGGTTGTTAATGGAGTTTGCTTGCTCTAGTACATGTGAGGTTGTCCCTTACTACATGTAAGGAAGAAGCCCCTACAACATTTAAAGTTTGCTCTTATAATATAATGATTAAGCCATCCAACTTAACATCACTCACATTCATAAAATCCAATACATGTACAATACTATCCCTCTTGAGTTGTGTTTGCCTATATTAGCCTAATGGTAATTATTTGAGGTCATCTCGTTTCTCCTTGCCAAAGTATTGCCAATCATCATGTCAATAGTTATTGCAGCATAACATAAAAATCCATTGTGAAAATTTTTTACAATAAGCTTATTTAGCAAATCATAGTAGGGGCATTGCATCTATTTTTACCACATCTAAGCTTCATGCCATAATTAAAACTGCATAAAACTTATGACATCATTATGCAATTTAGCTATCATTCTAAAGGAAAGTACTTTGCAAAGTATGGTTGAGACAAGTCATTCTAAGTAGTAATTACGGTCGAAAGTTAAGAGTTAAGCTAATTGTGCAGATTATCTTTACGGGAAAAAGGAAATAGCCTCAATATAATACCATAATCACTTATACTATACAATTTTATGGTTTGAAAGATTACTAAGAAATTAGCAAAGTGGGTGTTTAGGTACTCAATTAACCCTCCCCTAACTTGCTCTTATTGCATGAGATAAATTAAGGTTTTCTTTTATTAAATATTGTTACCAATTGTGGTGGTCTAATAATGCTAGTCCTAGGAGTTTCACATCACATGAGCAAAATCTATCAAAGCACACCCATCATCCCCATTAACCTTATTCATATTTAATCTTTTACTATTACAACTACTATGGTGCTTACTTCTTGAGCCTTTACTTACCTTCACCAAGCCTTAATGCTTATGAAGTGGGACTAACTCTTTATTACATTGCTTCCCAAGGCTTTACTTACCTTTGCAAAGCTCTTGGTGCTTGGGAAGTGATTCTACAGTAGTTATTCTCATTTTAAGGATAAGGCTTAATAGTTACATCTAAGTATAAAACTAAGACCACTAACTAGTTAACTCATTTGAACCTTTCACTTAACGACAACAAACATACAACAGTGAAAGCTTAATATCAAAATTGAAATCTAAAGATAAAAGTGTAGTATCTTTTCTTTATGAATATTATTGACTTACCTATCTTATTATAAAAATTTTAAACAAATTCTCTAGTCTTCTTCTGTATACACTTTTGAGACCCTTTCCTTGATGTAGTGGTGCCTTATCTTCACTTGCAACCTGGAGATACATAAAAAGTATCCCATTAACTTTTTATGAGTTCAATGAGTCACATAAAATAGTAAAAGAAAGGAGGAACTCCTAAAATTATAATAAGTACAATTTAAACATATTCTACTGTCTATTACCATGTTAATGCACCTGATGTATGTTAAGTGATGTTTAATGCTAAGTGGATCATAAGATACAATACTAAGCAAATCATGAAATCAAATACTGAGCATATTGAAAGATGCAATTCTAACCATATTTAAAGAACTTATGCCAAGAAGATTTGAAAACCTAATACTTAACTGATTTGAAGACCAATATCAAACAAATTTAAAGATCTAATATTGGATAGATCTAAAGGTCCCATAGTTAAGCAATAACTAAGTTGTATGACATAGCATAACAATATTGTTGTGATCCACAGTGACCAAGTATAACCTAATAAATAAGGTTTTTGTAATGGTGAACTACATCTACAAACATAATCAAGCTAAGGTGATGACCTAGCTAAACTAAAACTTTAGACACCAAGCAATTAAGCATATAACTGACATATCACAAATACATTCTAAGCATAGTTAAGCTACTATAGTTCACTTAAATGAGTTAAGTAGAGGTATCCCATGAAAGATTGTTCCCAAGAATACTTGTACATAACAACATACATGCAACATACTCACAAGTAGGCATAAGCCTACTAACAACCATATTGAAAATATACCATTGCCTTTTTATGTCCAAGTTTTTTTAGTCAATTATACTTAGTTTCTTCAAAAGTTCTTTTAGCAAATTATACCTACTCACTTCTTCGGATTTTCACAAATTTGAGCCTATACACTACCTTTAATAGTTTTGCCTTTAAAACTTCCAATGGTCATGAATTCTTACTAAAGTTAGCAAACTTGGTATCTAGAAGATTGTTAAGAAATGTATTATGTCCCAATGAGAAGCTTTGTAAGAGATCATGTTTACATAAATAGTAGTGAATATTCTATCAAGTATTTTTCACATCCTTAATAACTTTAATTTTGCTTACCCTTATACAAACTTGCTTCTAGGGTGACCCTAAGAAACACTAGTAAGATCTTAGTTAACGGAGATGTTATTTAGTAATCCTAAGAAATGTTTCCTTTATTGGTCACAAGTAGTGCTTTTAGATC
Source organism: Lumnitzera littorea (assembly GCA_024138015.1). NCBI lineage: Eukaryota > Viridiplantae > Streptophyta > Magnoliopsida > Myrtales > Combretaceae > Lumnitzera > Lumnitzera littorea. Next base: position 37,513,703 of record JAMXBB010000012.1, read on the forward strand.
TTGTGGTTTCAAGATAAGGAATTAAAGTAGATGAGGAGTAGGATAGAGTGATTAGAAAATAAAAGATTCTTAGATCATTTCACTATCACTTCACTTATGATATTATTACCCTTGCTACCCCTCTTTCCAATTTTGCTAAGAAACTTGAAAAGTTTTTAAAGAATTCCAAATCCCTTACTAGTTTTGAGGTAATCAAGGATAAATCATGTATCATACTTATTTTAGTCTATCCTAATTTCAACTAAATCTTTGAGATAGAGTGTGACAATCCTAGCGTAGGAATAGGTACTTTCCTTACATAAGACAAAAGATTCTTTTGAATGAGACCTGCCTTAGATATTTAACCTAAGATAAGAAATTTCATCCATTAATATGTGATCTAAAGACATGGGAATATTATTTGCTCCTTGGAAAATTTATATTGCATATTAATCATGACTCCTTAAGGCATAGCGGGGGGTAAGGCTAGGTAAATTGAGTTGGCCATATAAAAAGTGATAGAAATTTAAGAAATGTAAGCCCACATCCTTAAGTGCAAGTGTAGTACCGCTAATATTCTTATTTATGCATTCTTTAGAAGATATGCATCGATCAGTTTGATGCAAACTAGAATGTTATGTTTTAGGCGCGAAAGCATTGCAGACTTTTCAATATTTATGAGCCATGCAAGTTAGAGCAAGAAATGAATATTGTAAGGATGGTGGTTACTTGTTTAATCATGGAAAATTGTGCCTTTTGATTTGCACAATTATAGGACTTGTAGATGAAGAGGTGCATGACAGTATTTGTCATGTCATTTTGGAGTATCTAAGATATTGGAGACCCTTATGGAACATTTTTGTTAGTTGTCATTGATAAGAGTTATGTAGAACATAGTGGATGTAGACTTTTAAGAGAGCAAAGAGTAAATTTGTTTCCCCATGGTTATATATGCCATTATCTATACAAAATTTATCATGGGTGAACATTAGCATGGATTTGGCATTATATTACCTTAAGCACAAAGAGGGAAAATGGTTATGGTTGATTGATTTTCCCAAATGTCTATTTTCATTCCTTGTAAGATCATTGACACTTTCCATATGGCCACTTTATTTTTCCAAGAGAACATTCATTTTCATGGAATTCCCTAAATGATTATTTTCAACCAAGACTCAACATTTTAGTTTTTCCTAGAAGACACTATGTAAGAAATTAAAAACAGAGCTGATTTTTAGTGTTTAACAAGACTGTTGGAGTGTTGTATGGTTTTAATTCCCTACTCCCTTAGATTTGGTGCCTCTTCCTTTTGATAAGTAGATAGAGCCAATGTATATACAAAATTAGAGATTGTCAAGGTACATGAGAAGGTGAAATAAGCTATTGTAAGGAAAATGGCCAGTTATGAGAGACAAGCCAATAAGAACATAAGAAGAGTATGTTTTACGTTAAGAGACTTAATGTGGTTATATACTGAGAGAGGAGAAGCTCATTGACAAGTATAAGTTAAGCTTATGCCTCAAGGGAAAGGATCTTTAGAGTTGTTAAGTAAGTGAATGAAAATGCATGCGGGGAAAGTTTAAGAGGAGAATCTCTTGTGATTTATCCTCTTGCTTTAAAGATGAGGAAAACATGGTTGAAGGGAAATTGAAAACGACCTAGAAAATGATGTGAAAGTGTTATTTTATCAAATACTGACTACAAGAAGACGATTCACAACTCTTAAACACGTCATTACTGATCATGCAGTATAGATGAAGATTGTGAAAAAAATGTGTATTAGAGGAGTTTTACGAAATGCTCTAACAGTGGAACTTTGTTGAGGTGGATTTGAACCATATCAGAGTATCAAGAATTGAGTGAAAGTTCTAGAAGAAATCCTAGAGTAATTGGACTCCATTCAAGTGAAAACTGTTTCCCACTTGAATAAAGTCAAATAGAAGGCCTCCAAATTGGCGCAAGCCTCACTTTGTCGAAACGAGAATAGAGGTTATTCGAGTAAAGTGAGACAATAGGTGGCCCAACTTTTTAGACCCCTATTTCATTTGAGTGAGGGCACAAACAATTCAAACGAGGTGGTCGTAGAGTGAATGGCTCAACAATCCATTCAGATGAAGTGCCATGGAGCTAAAGCATTGTAACACATCTTTAAATGGGGATTCAACCCTGTTCGAATGGGTTTCAACCCATTCAAACTAAATGTCCCCCTATTACAACTATTTGAAGAGTTATGACGATGTTCTCTCTCTCTCTCTCTCTCTCTCTTTTAGTTAAAATGCCATCCACTGGTAATCCCTTTGGTATTACTGTGCATAGGAGTCACCAATCCTACAAATTGTGTTAGTTTGCATTAGTAACGTTATATATTTCAAGAGTTGACTGAGAGGGTAAAAGTCTTTAGTTTCCATTAAATAAGATCCTTTAAATTGTACTTTTTTAATTTGTATCTTATATGTTTATTTATATAAAAATTTGATCTGTATCAATTTTAAATTTGATATTTGGAAAACCATCTAATCTACGTTTAATTTGCTACATTTTCAAACTTGATATTTAGATGAATTGTCCAATAATTCATATCTTGTCACGATCGTGGTGAAGACGATAACTAAGGAATGAGAATTGAGAAGTGAAGGTTTGTGTTTTGTTAAGTCAAAATGTTAACAAATATATTTTATTTGTTAATTTTTTTTTTGTAAATCTAAATAAAGTAAAAAGTAAGTCTAATTTTTTAGGAAATTGTTAGATAGTTAATTTTATGAGAGGCATGTGTGTGTACTTACGTTTCCTCTATCTTATTTTGATAAACACGTAATTTGAAAACAGTGCCAAAATAATACTGGAAAGATCGATCAAAAGGTATAGTGATTTAAAGAAGTATATGTTCTCCGTTTTTTTTTTTTTTTTTGGTGTGACGTTTGGGGAAGGAAGAGAGATAGCGCTCTTTGAGGCTATAATCTATGATGGCTTCTCTACTCATCAAATTTTATACGTCGATTAGTATTTTAATCGATATTAATTCTTTAGGTGGTGCCCATAGACTTATCAAGCCATATGGTTTGTGCGTGAGGGCTTCTACATTCATCTAATTCCACAAATCATTTCTGAAAGTTCCTTTTAAGTTTTATCACAAATTTCACACCCGATTCAGTTGTTATGTAACTCAAAATGCAAACACTGTTTTGCACATGAAATCATGGGGAAAATTGATTATGATCGATTACTTTGGTTTGGACTTGTAATTGATTTTTCAATTAAGATGCTATAAATAACTTGGTTGATTGTGTTTTTGGAATTAGTATTATAATCGAAAGATTAAGATACTCCTAAAAATTAGGAAATTGATTTATGAAATGATTTAGGATTAAAGATAATTACACACATAATCATATAGATGTAATTTCGTTAATGAAGCATCAAGTTTTGGACTAAGGATGCAATTGGGTGGGTTGTAATAGGATATTTGACTTGCCTAGCCGATAAAAACCCTATAAGGGGACAGGTTTTGGGTTTTTCTATTTTTTTCTTAAAAAAAAAAACTATTAAAAGATTCGCTACCTGGTAATAAATAACTCAAGTAATAAACATTATAGAAAATAAAAAATATCGGTTAAAAAGCTAATAAGTTTTTGAATTTTATGATTTTGATTAAATATGGATATAAAACAAAAGGTTAATCCTTTTGAGTTTACACTATTGTCAAGATGCTGCTATATTTTGTTACGTAAGCATTAAATTTGCTTTACTAGTAAAATGAATTCTTTTATTTATGGCTTGTTTATTTATTTATTTTTGTTAATAGGAAAGCATTTTCCTCTCTTGTTATAAGGTAAACTATATGGATGATAATTGTAAAGATATTTATATTATAATATATATTATTATTTTGTTTACATAGTATAAAAGTATTTTTTTTCTTGGTAGGAAAACAATTTGATTTAATTGAGAAATATTTTTAGAGGTTTTCTTTACTTGAAACAAGTGAGAGGAGTTTGCTGTTTGATAAAATAAATTATAGGCAATTTCTTGTTCAATAGTTCATTGTTGATTCGTAGTACTACTTTGTATTTATAGATTTTCAATGTTTTATTTTTCCTAAATTTTATATTATCAATTTAATTTGTGTAATTCAATTTATATAACTTACCCTTCAGGGAAAAAAAAAAAACACAATAGAAAAAGATGAGTTCTAGGTTTGGGAAGCATGTTTCCTAATTGGTTTATAGGGCAGATTTCGGATAATACTTTTAAAACTCTATAGGGTTTTGTGATACTTTACAAATAAAGGAATGGATATTGAGATTGTTAAACTTATTCTAAACTTATCTTGGTTGCATCGCTATGTGAAAAATAAAGTAAGAATCATCTTTAATTAAACGCCTGATCCTTTATGTTTATATTTATGGGTGCATATACGATATTGGTAAGCATGTTGGAAGTATTGTAACTTTTGGATTGGTAGCGATCAAGAAAATGTGATTGCCATGGGTTGTGAATGTGCGTTATCAACAATCTAATGACTCACGTTCACTTGATCACTTTTGTGAGTGGGAGACAAAAAAATTTGGTACATGTGTTTTTTCCCACATGCACAAATAAGAGGAGTCTAAAATTAATGATTCACTCCTCCCAATGTAGCCTTGTGTCACCTGACCGGCTAAAGGTTAACCCTCTTTCTTGCTCTCTCTCGAAATTTTTCTTGTGTTCCTCATTTATTTTATTCCAATATCTCTAAATTGATTTCAATAAAATTTATCTTGTAGATAGTCTTTTGGAATTTATTAACGTAGAGATTTTCTATTTGGAAATCCTAGTTCCGATCTAGATCCGGATAAGCTCACATTAATTGATTTGGATCCAATCTATTGTAAGTCTATAAGCTTGTGTGCTTTATCTCTTGCATGTTGATAATATATTATAACAATGAATGTTTAATGTATTTATCATGTTATTACATAAATCCTTGATATGGGTCTTGGATGAATCTTTAGATTATTATTAAAAAATTTAATAATTATGTTTCCGTCTTACCCAGAATCAAATATATCTATACATAAAAGGCAAGACAAAAAAAGAAAACCATCATAAGTTCTTTTTTTAGGCCAAAAAACCATCATTAGTTCGAAAACAAAATTCTGCAAACAATTAACCTATAATACTACTTTATCTTGAATGTAGGATTTGCCTTTAAGCCCTTTCTAGTTAGATTTCTCAGGGAATTTGGAGTAGAAGTCCTTTTATATATAGAGAGAGTGTGTGTGTACTATATGAGTTTTAATGATACTAATACGTCATTTAGTTTTGATAAATAATGTATAAATATCAATAAAATTTTAATAAGTGAAAATATAAATATTATTTTTTTAAAACTAAGCATTATAATTATTGATATTTATATGTTATTTATCAGTTCATACGACATATTAGTATGTTTAATTTTTTTCTAATATATAAGTCTTACATGATTAAAGGAATAAAGGAATGGAACATATACAGGATAATAATCACAGCACAACGTCAACAAAAATATAGTTTACTAGATAATTATGAATCTTTTTGAGCTTTTATTAAACATTTTAAAATTTCGGGACATTCGATGTACTTTAATCCGTGAGTTCATCGTAGGAGTTTGATGTAATAGTGCCTTCCAAGACAAACTAGCTGCTAAAGCTAATATTGCACTTCTAAATATCTACAGAAATCAACACAAATTTTCTTTTCTTTATTCTTCGCTATTCCCCATAATGATGTATTTATATATATTATATATAATTAATCACGAAACAAGTGTTGTCATGTGAAGCGTCTAGTGCCGTGGTACCTTTCTTTTATTTCGAGACTCAATATATAATGTAGCTTCGTGTCAATCAGTGCATACAGGAGCTTATAGCTGCAAATTATTGAATCGAAGTATGGAACTCATACACATGCCTATTATGCCAGGATGTGAACCATTGGAAATTCCTGGCTTCGAGGCTTTCAAGCCAGCAAAACATGGGACAAAACCGCAGGTGTACGAGAAAATTACTCGGAAAATGTGGCATTTTTACAGCACTTCATGTTCTAACTTAAACTCAACGGGAATTTATATGTAATTACTAAATATCATGAAATAAGAGGAGTACCTTTGAATTGTAAACCCACATCGAGTTAATAGAGAAAGGTGGCATTTTTACAGTACTTGACGAAACGGGACTTCCGATTTCCATTTTCTCTTTTTCTTTCTTTTGCAAAATATTAGTTATAAAAAAAATATTAGAAATGTGTAGAAGATTATAAAAAAAAAAAAAAAATGAAGGGGAAATTGCATAGAAAAGAAAAAAACTCCTTAAACCTTCACTTAAGCACACATGTACCTTTTAACTTTCAAATGTTACAAATAATTTTTCTAAACTTTGATATGTATATTTAGAGAGAAGGATAAAGGTTAAAGGTGAAAGAAAGAGGGTGAAAAGAAAAAAAAATAGAAGAAAGAGAAAATAATAGAGAGAAAAGGGAAAGAAAAGAGAAAAATAAAACAGTGAGAGAGGGAAAAAGAAAGATGTCATTTAAAATGAAAAAGGAAAGAAAAGGTATCTCTTCTGTCTAAAGAGGTATTCTTATAAAAAGCTTTTAAAATAACTACTAAAAGTTATTATCGAAAAGGTGCTTAAAAAATTATAACATCTAAATGGTACCAAACGAAAAAATTTTCAAAATTATATATTATAATTAAATGTTTACAATTTTTCTTAAAATAAAAAAACTCATGAAAATTCTAATGAAAGTACTAAAGGTGAACAGGTATATGATGAGTAGGATATGAGGTTCTACTTGTACTTTACCTTATAAATATTGGTTTTGAAACTTTGTTACCTGTATCCTATCAAGATCTTGAAACTACCCTATACTCTATAACCTAACTCTATAGATTGTAAAGAGTATCTTGTATAACATATAAAATTTTTTTAAATAAATTTTAATATAACTAGTTTCTATTTATTTTCCTTTTCTTCAATTTCTTTCATTCATTTTTTTTTCTTGATTATTTTCTTCATCGATCGTTATTATTTAAATATATCAATTGTAGTGAAATCTTAGTCTCAATTTTAAATACCGCGTAAATTGTTTTATATTCCTCTCATTTGGTAATAAAAACATTCATAGATGACAAATTACAATCTCTTAATTCATAATTGGCATTCTTAATGATGTTTATGCATAACATCCCATTTTATATTTTTTAAAACATAATTACTAACACCACAATAAGTTACACGATCTCAAGAGCCCTGTTTTGAACAAACTTCATTAGAAATAAGAGGAAAACATTGATAATGAAGACAATAGGCAAAAGTAGAAGTGTCTTGAATATCAAAGCTAAGGGAATACATAAGCTAAGGTCTTGACCATACCGGTTAAAAAGAAAAAAATGCATCAAAAGAAACTAAATTAATAACATGCCATATTTATGTGACTTTATTCTTTTTTAATTATAGTAGAGTTGGACTTTATAAATAATAAAAATAGAGTATAAAGAAAATGTAATAAATAAAAAACACGAGAGTAAGGGACTAACACAGGAATATTAAGTTTTATTTAAAATTTCTTATAAGTTGGGTTTTGTTATTTTTGTAAGTTCATACAAGTGAAATATTATTTTTTTTATTTATTGATTTTATTTAATTATTATTACAATATGATATCTCGAAATCTGTACTTCATAGATTTCATAATATTGATTCTAAAATGAATACAGAATATCTTAACCTCATATTTATGTCTTAGTCTATATGTATAGGTTTTAAAATAAAACTATCTGAAACCTATTTTATAATATTAAATATTTATCCAAAATCTATTTAATCAAATGACGTTTAGATAGATATTTTATACGATAAAGTTATCTGTTTATCAAAACGTATTGCACACTAAATTTTAGAAACCACGCTAAAGTTAATAATAAAAGCTATTAGTCTCTATACAACTTACACGTTGCCCTGAGACAAACAATGCAACACGTGTTAAAAATAATTAATGCAGCCGCTTTATTAAAATTCACCAATGGTGACCTTGGTGATTTAAACTTCAAACAAATCAATGTCGCTAGAAATTATGGGTTGAAATAATACATAAATACATGCATTATATTTGCTTTCGATTTATTTTCTGATTTTTTTTTCTTTTTAATTTTTGTCAGTAGTTTCCTCCTGAAAAAAAAAACATGAAGCTTCCCTTCGCTTTTTCTTTTTCATTTTTTCCAACATTCTGCTTCAATAGAGCATATAAACGCCAACTGAATATTACCATATTGCTCTCGTTTCCCTTAAACCAACTTAGAATATGCGTGAAGTAGATACATTGACATAATGAGATAGCATTTATGTCGTTAAATTAAATGCATATATGATATAGTTTAAACGTGATGCAAATATTTAATCTATATTAATGTTTTGCTTAATTGGTTTAGAGATTAATACGGGCCCAATTTTCTAAAGAATTTTGCATATGATTTGGTTAGCAGTGTCCTAAAGACTTGCTATTATTGAAATAATTACTTTCAGACACAGTCTTACTCTCACACCCTATGGCTGAAACGAATGTGTTACGATATTATGATCTTGTTATTAGTGGTATAAGAGAGATTTTACATTCGTTGAAGTTGATGACACATTTTGCAGAAAAACAAGCATATGAAGAGAGAAAAGGAATCTTCTTTTGACCTCTTGCCAAATAACTCAAGCAAGTATTATTGTTTTCATAAATAATTATGAGATATATATCCTCCTAAACTCCTAGTCAAGGGTAGATAAATACCTTAAATTTATACAATATTATTTTACCACCCATAACTATTATTAATAGGTATTTTTAGATAATTATTATGTGGCTTTATATTGATAAGCCTAATATCTAAGCTCGATCCAAAAATCCAGTTTAAGAACAAACTCTATTGACCTATTACAAATATCAAGTAAAACCACCGGGTAAAAGGAGCTCCTTTGATTCTCTCACTTTTTCTAACTGTTTAAACATTTCTATTCATATGATAAAATGGCTAACTTAGGTATCGGAGTAGTTGTATCGAAATACCTTATGGTATCCCTCGAAGCCATTTTCATATTTTGTAGGTGTTCATGTATCAGGATGAAAATCAGCCATCTACAATTGTCATTGTTTATGGGAATCGAGAAAAAATTCTGTTCATTATGAAATATGTAACGATTCCTCGAGATTATGCAAGTGAAGTGGATTTATTCATGGTTTATTAATTCGTTTGGAATTTCGGAATTTTTCTTTCTCCTTAGGTGTTGAAATTCGATATTAGAGGTTTGTCCTTCAGATATTCCTTTTTGGCTGCCGTAAGATGTGTTGTTTTTCTTCCTGAATTCGGTGGACGAATTTCTTTTCCTTTTTGATTCTTTCGAAGACTTGCTTCTAGTATGAAAGTTGAAAATTATTATGTAACCGCCGCTTCTATTTGAGTTTACATGTAATTGCTTGTAAAATGTGAAAACCTTTCTTGATAGACAACTAGAGGGCCAACTGGATGCGAGCCCCTAATAAGCAATAAAGCACTAATACGTTTCGAGGCAGCAGCATATTCAGCAAATACCAACATTATTACACGGGATATCATACTCGATGTATTTTCATCCCCCTGAAAGTTCAGTTTATGAAGCTTTAACTGCTCCACAAGATAGAAAACCACATTCGATTCATCTTCTCCTTTGTTCCAATCGCAAAGAGTAACCGATAGATATCAATAGTTTCAGATTTGATGGCCTCAGATGAATTTCCAGGCAATAAAGCAAGTGCATGCCCCAGTTCATTGTCTTTTTGCCCAAGATCCTTGGCATGACTATGTGGAAGGGGCATACCGTGCTGTTGAGATTACTAACAAACTAGGCTGGGTGTATTCGGCCGAGTTCTTGATACTTAGGTTCACGCCAAGTAATAACTAGTCCTTACGTCGAGTTGAAATAATTTTGAACTCCATTTGATCTTTGTTTCTATCACCAGCTAAAGCTTTATTTCGAGAACTAGAGCTCACCGAACTCGTCGAACTGGTTAATATCCAAGCTTTCATCCACCATGCCAAGTTACTCGACACTTTTGATCGAGTTAACCTTATCCTGTCAAGGTCGAGCACTTTTGGCCGAGAAGTTTTTGGTCAAGTAGTTCCTCAAATATGAACTCCAATCTCCATGCCGAGTCGCTGTGTCGCTACTCCAGAAATTGACACTAAGTATTTCTATTGGCCTTCAAATGTGCCAAGTAACTAGAAATGCTGAGCTATCACCACGCACCGTGGCCGAGTAGCCAAAATTCCATAACCATGCCGAGTTGCCGAGTTTTGTGGACAGTAATATGGCATTTTAGAGTGCTCAACAATCTTCAGCAAGGAAGTGATCAATCGCACTAGCCCAACTTGCGCATACTAATTGGAAGTTTCGAGGACTAGTTCAAGCTACTGACATTATGTTCGGCACAACTACAATTCGATAACCTAGGGCTTTAATGCAGCTCGACTTCTCGGTAATGGATTGCCAAGAAACTTCAAATGCCAACTAAGTATTCAAAGCTTGAAAGTTGGGAAAATCAGAGCTACGCGTGTTTGTGATTTTTGGCTGTGCTTGAGTAGTATCGGTCGTTCTAACAAGGGGTACACTACTTTGGCCACCTTTACCTTTGTAAGGATTCAAGAAAAGTCAAGGTCATCGAATGGGCAAATAGATTTGATAAGGGATGAAGTCCTCTCTAAATTAATTTCCGAAAGGTGTGTTTGAGTTTTTGGTTTGTAATATTTATTATCTATGCCCTCACTAGAAGCAATTCTGTCGACATATCCATCGATTCTAGAGACTGCTTCAAATAATACATTGATTTTGTGGGATGCAATTCTCTATGATTTTAGGTCGAAGTGCACACATCGAAGCTGAGCTTCTCTCTATCACAGCATGTGCTGCTTGAACGTGTTGAATTGTCAACAATGCAACAAAACGTTAAGTCCTCGAGTCGAACAAATTTTATCCTTCTTGACTTGCTTGCCAACCAAAATCGAGTAGTGTGTACTTCACCATGTTGTCTTGAGTTTGCAGACGAGATCACAAGAAGCCTCGAAGAACTGAGCTCCTTGCTAACTGAACTTTATTGCCAAGTTGTTCTTTAACTTAACAAAGCCAAGTAATAGTTGAGCATGGAACCAAGTAGACCACTCACAATCTAGGCTGAACTTGTTGACCTGAACAAAGAGGGCAGAATTGATATCAGTCCGTTTTGTGCAACCAGACCAAGCAACTTCAGTAGCTGTCCAACGTGGAGCTCTTTGTGCACACATGATAGTATTTTGGTTTATCCTTGTTAGAAGGAGTTAATAAAGTTATTGACTCAACATACGTGGGAGGATAAGCCTTACATTTTGGTACTTTGTATTTCATTAAGGGGCCCACTTTTGCCTTTACTTTTTGAAGTTGAGACAAAATTGAACAAATTAGGCAAACACCTTGCCAAAGGGTCATACTCTTCCTCGCTCATCCAAGCTAGACCATAATCGAACATCGAAAGCCAGGCTCCATTTTAGATGAATGCTAATTCTGGGCTTTGAGTTTTAAATTTCATGACAACAATGTTGAATCCTTCTCGAGCTGACCTACATGATAGGGATAACTTTGACTCATGTTGGAGATGCATGTTGAGCTTTCCACAATAGTGATTGGACGACTTTAGTACATGCTAAGCAATTCACATGCTCACTCTAGCTTGTTGGTAAGAGATGAGTAAAACCTTTTTATCATTATTTATAAATCATTCGATTTTCTTTATGATATATGCTTTATGTTGTGCCCTATGCCAATTAATTGCCAATATTTACACTTGATTTAAGTATAATGCATTATTTATCTACTTAATGCTCTAACGAGAATCCAAAGATATATTGGGGGAAGGGAAATGCCCCACTTGAAGCCTATGCAAACATAATGTGCTAACGGGCTACCCTTCAATAGCTTTAAGTCTTACACACTATGGACAACAAGTTAGTATAAACTCAATTACTTTGTCTAATAAATAGACAACAAGCCACTTGAAAATCTAAAGCCATTTAGCTGTAATGGGTAAAATATTCTAAGTCCTACAATCTTTATGGATGATGGGTAAGCCAAAGTCCTATACTTTAACGGACTAGAGACTAATTAGCTTATTTTATTGCTTTACTCAGTATAGGTCACATCCAACCTAAACGACCTATATGCTCCCCTAGTTTTTTTGACTATATTGGCCTCTTTAGGCTCTCGCCTCTTTAGGCACCCTTATCTCCTCTAGCTCTTCGCTTCCTTAGGCTCTTTGGCCTCTTTAGGCGCTTTGACCTTTTCAGGCGTTTCGGCTTCTTTAGGTCCTCGTTTATTTAGGCGTATCGAACCTCGTTAGGCCTTTGCCTCTTTAAGCACTCTTACTTCCTCAGGTGCTCCGGCCTCTTCAAGCATTTTCACTTTTTTAGGTGCTTCGACCACTTTAGGCCTTCTTCTCTTCAAGCCTATTGGCTTCGTTAGGCCTTTACCTCTCTAAGCATTTCGGCCTCTTTGGGACCTCATCTCTTTAGGTGCTTCGGCCTCTTTAGGCCCTTGAACATTTTTAGGCCTTCGCTTTTTAACGCATACCAATATTTATAGGTACTTCGGTCACTCTCATTTTTCACCTTTTTAGGTCTTTGCTTCTCCAAGCACTCTAGCTTCTTTAGGCTGGGATTATAAACCTTTTTAGAAATTTCACAAAATCAACCTCCTTAAATATTCTCTTTTTCGACTTTATTACTAAAGAGAGTAAGGGGTAAGTGTTGATAGGCATTTTTAGATAATTATTATATGGACTTATATTAGTAAGCCTAATATTTAAGCTCGGTCTAACGATCTAGTTTAAGGGTAATCTCCATTGACCCACTGCAAATACTAGGCAAGAACCCCAAGTAGAAGGAGTCTTTTTGATTCTCTCACTTTTTCTAACTGCTCAGACATTTCTCTCCACATGATAAAATGGCTGACTTAGGCATTAGAGTGGTTGTATCGAAATACCTTTCGACACCCCTTGAAGTCGTTTTCATGTTTTATAGGTGTTCGCACATCGAAACGAAAATCAACCATCAACAACTATTACTAAAATCCTAATACTATCACTAAAACGATCAAAGATAGTAGTAAATTTAGAGCTATAATGATGATTTTGGATGTATGTACATGTTTTAAAAAATTACAGGAAGATAAAATTATACTTTAAGAGTTTAAAGAGTCAATCCACTCTTAGTCAATAACTTGAAAGGTGAGTTTACTATTTATCTAAGATCATAATTTCTTTTTTATCATGTGTTAGAAAGTGTCACAAGTACATTTATCAATAAGGTCCTTTTTATGAAATGTAATGGCAACAAGCAGATTTTATTTATTTATTTTTTGCATAGTTCTAACACCGATTTTTTAAAAAGTAATCAAGTCCAGCTCCTTGATTTTATAATTCTACATTTGTTCTTGATCGGAGGAGATACAAATGGAATCACCAATGGAAATAAAGATACTAATTACAAGGCAACATACTAACTATCTCTATTTGCAAATGGTATCCTAATTTGTCTTATTACGAATCACATATTCAACGTGCATCTCCATTTTGCTTTTTTCCTCGTACATGAAGCATGTGATTGAATGAGACACAAATTGGGGCATACCATTTAGTTAAAACAAACTAGTGAACATTACGTGCAAAATGATGACAAATGCGTAATAACATGTGGGCGTAATCATCTCGATATTTCGAATTTCATTGGTTGATCCAAAATAATAGTAAGCATAAAATTTTCTTACATGAACATGACAAATCATGCACAATGTATTTAGATGCATCTGTAAGTTAAGGATTTAGAAATATATCATTTTAGTGAACACCAATTAAAATGAGGTTCAAGTAAAGTATTTTTAAATATAAAAAAGGATTAGAAACTAAAAAAAAACAAGCAGCACTGTGAATTTTACATATCAATACGGTACATAATGAATGCAAATCTTGAAATATAGAATATTCAAGTACGAGAAAACCAAATATCAATCACAAAAAAGCACTATCTTATGAACAACCATATCTCTTTATAATAAAATATATAAGTGAATGGTTTTGTAATCTAATGATATCAATATTGATATTTCAAGTAAGATAGATCATGTTCGTATTTTTCCATCCTCATGGTAATCATTAGCAAAATAAAATAAAATAAATAGGTTTATAAGAGAAAATAGTTGCATATAAACTTCAGTAGAATTAATTATCAATAAATACGATGATTTTGGCATGAAGTAGCCACAACCACAACAACAGTAGAGTTAAGGAAAAAAAGGGGCAACGTGCTCTAAAATAGAAAATGAAATCTTATTCATGCCAAAAAATATTAAGATCGGGCTGAGGGTTGTAGAAAACCATACTTCGAACCTAGAAATTTAAATTTTATAAATCATACTAAATTAAACCTAACTCATTAACCATGTTTGCCAAATTTGACCTTTCTAGGAAAGTCTATGCAGTGCACTCCAAATAAAAAGGCAAATGATTCCCATATAATGAAAAAGGATACAATGATTTTGATTGGAGGATCAAGTATAAATTTAGTTGTAAAAATCTTTTCTATTTTACTTTTATGTAAAATCTTTTTCTTATTTTACTTCTATGTTTCTCAGATAGCTCAAATAACTTGATTCTCCAAAATTGCACTTCATAAATTTTTGATACCATACGTTTTTGTAGATTGTCATCGTACATGGATCCAATTTCTGTCCCCAATTTTCAACTTATCTCTACTCTTTTCTTTTTTTTTTTTTTTTTGGCGTTGTGTCATTTTCATATTCGATAAGAAGAATCATTATTCTTAGCTGCTTTCGATGGTTTGATAATACTATGTATAAAAATGTCTATTAAGGCATGAATACGTGGAAGCTTCGCAAAAACGTAAGGCATTACCTATTTGCTAGTAGGAAAAAAATATAATTACTCCTCTTTTCTCCATTAACTATATCAATATATATTATAACTTAGTAAAGGGGAACACTAAAACTAGTGGATTCTATTGAAAAATCAGTATTTATTATTATTAGACTATAACAACTTTAACAATTATTCTTATACATTCACAATTGAATAGATAAACTTCTTGGCTATTTAAATAACCCCCCACTTAAGATAGTTGAAATTCCAAAAGGTAATAAACAAAAATATGGAGTCATTGAATCCACCAATAATCCATTCCAATCATTCACGGGAGTTGGAGTGGTTAACGATAGTGGATCTTAAGATGCTTTTGACAAACAATACTAAAATTTGAGTTTTGAATCCTTCTACACTGTTGTGGGCCTTAAAATTGGTCGGATAAACATACAAATAATCTAGATGATGTTTCATGCTAACTAAACAAGCCAAGCATTAACTACGGGAACAAAATTGCAAATAATTAAACCGAACAGCAAAGAGAATGACAAACAAAATGGAACAAAACTGACCTCATCGTAGGTAGTATCATATCATAAACTGGAGCAAAACGTACATGACAGTCTACCCAAAAAACAAAGAAAAAACAACACGTACATGATAGTAGTTCGACATTGTTAAAAGTTGTAAAAAGTCTTGAAGCTTCAGTTTTTAGACACGAGACAACTAGACGAGTAGAGAAGCCTGACCCCTTTTTACTTCTCTCTTACGCGTAATATGTATGGTGGAATAAACAGTCCATATTGTCTTACTAAAGTCCAAACAACTCTCAATTTTATTTCTCTCACATTTCGTAGATATGCTAGCCACGAAAGAATCAAACATTTCGTATCATTGATGATGGCTCCTCATGGGTTCAGGAATCCAAGGGGCTGAATCACTCTAGACCGATGGACCCATCGGGTCTTGGGTCTTAGGTCAGGTCCTGAATCGGGCAACCAAACCAGTATCGGATCATTGACTCGGTGATCCAACGTTGCATCGAGTCATGGATAAGATCCACCCCATGTCCAACTTTTTGTCATATGGCATATACTCTTTAAATACAAAATGACTTTCTCATCGTAGCTAAGCCATTTCTCTAGCTGAATATTTTATTACTCCTTAGAAATGTACAACTGACACTTGTGACCCGTTTAAAAGGAAAACAGTGCCAATCAAATCTCATAGATTAATAAAGCAACTATGTCTCTCGAGGAAAGAGTTCTTATATATAATCTCACGCACAAAACACAAGGAATCTTATGCTAGGAGATGAATGTAAGTGAACTACAACTACTTTTAAGCTAACCGAGAAAGTACATCACCATGTGTGAAATGTCTATGTGTATCATTACATGCCATATATAGCACCAACCTTCCAGATGTTAAACTCGCTTTCTCAGGTGTTCCCTGTAGTTGTAACCGGTTTACATCGTAGGAAAGAACAAAACCCTAGAAGTTATTATCTAAAGTTGTATCTGACCAAGAACTAAAGCATTATTTGAGGAAGCTTTTACTATTTAGTTCATGGATTCTCCAAGCACGTTCTGTCAATCCCTAAATGGCTTTTTACTAATTTTTAGAGAGTGACTCACCTCCCATGTGGACACGTACGTTGGGACCAATATAATATTACTCTTCTTTGCTACTTTCAGATGAAAAATAGTTCCCTTTTTGGGAGTTGCAACTCCATTAGATAGTGATTTCCCTAGATTTTAGCAAGCTGTTTTGTACTTGAAACTATTAGGCCGAGGCATTTGAATAAAGAAATGTGCATAGCGTTTTTTTATACTGTGTTAAATGATCAAAAAGTATTTCGAACGTGGGTTTAGCTAAAAAAAAAGGACAAGAAGAAGAAAAAAACTAGTTGAATAAAATAAATGTAACCTCTATATATAGATTTTTTTCACATAATATGATTTTTTTTTTCCATATATAGATCCTGGCCTGTATTGAAAAACTAATAAAAGTTTCATTTAGAAGTAGATCAAATGAGAAGCATTTACCCGCTGATTTGTTTCTCTCTTATATACTTCTTTTAAATGCAGTGTTAAGAAACCTTTTATTTCTTTTCCTATAATTGAACAGATAGTTGAAATATCCCTTGTGCTTATTTAACATAATTAATAAAACAGAATTGATTCTTATGCCCAAAAAGCAATCACGAAATCAATTGCGAATACTACTGATTGGTTAAACTTTAATATAACATCCACATAATTCGGTTGCTGTTATTCAGCGCTGGCTTTCGGTTTGTATATCACTTAATAAAATAGATGCAATTCTTAGCATATTAATTACATATATAATAAGAATAAGTAATCCATGAAGTATGCGAAGTTTGTTTTATGATCTCTTATCATATTGGGAGATTTCATGTTCCAATTTTCCATTTTAACAGAACTTATCCCATCATTCATCTCATAATTTATTTTCAGTTTTTAAATCTTAACCATTGAATTTATAGTTTGTTTAATGGTTTAGATATAAGAGAGTATAAATCAGTAGTAAAATGAATGGTAGAATCGGTCTTATAAAAAATAAAGATGAAATCATAAAAAAACCTAATAATTATATGACACATTGAAGTATCCCTAAATAAATAACTTTAAGACAATCACTGGTGGGTGAGATACCGTAGAGTCTTAAACCCTATTATGAATATAGCATACTTCTATAGGACCACATAGTTAATTAAAAAGAGATTGCATTAATTGTTATGAATTTTTTTTTTTCCAAATAAATCTTTCTTGTAACATTTTCTATATATATATATATCAAAATGTTGCATTGTTTAAAGAAAAAGTTAGCAAATAAAAAAAAATTAAATGCAATGCCTATAAATGCAAATAAGGTAAGGTAAATTGGTAAGGGATAAAGAATATCAAATATTATATTAGTGATTCCTCATCATAAGTCAATTCTCTCTTTGGACTTCATGCGAAACTCCTATATATAAATTGGTTTCCATTATTTTGAAAGAATAAAAGGTATAACCAAAACAAACTCTTGATAGTAAATTTTTATCCCAAAAATTGAATGCTTGACATAATGCTGAACTATTCTAGATCAACAGTTACACCAAGTCTAATGACTATACTCCTAACCATATCTTATGATGGCCCTTGTTCAAACAATACCACTAGATTGGCATATTAATTGCCAACCTTTTCCTATAGCTTTAATAGTTTTTTAGACCTTTGTTGACTAAGGTTCTCTAGGGTCGAATCGTTAAGATCCAACTCACTAAGTTCAAAAGTTCACATGTCTAGACAAGTGCACAAACAATTTGATAGTTATCATGGGAATAGTTGCTCAACTTTGTACGAATTGCACATGATTGAATTTTTGAAAAGCTACATGTCAATAGCAGTTCAATTGTCTCCACATGCAGTTACTGGATCGAGTTTTATAGGTACGAATCAACCTACTACTGCAAGTGATGATAGTGGATTTTTGCCCTCTTTAGTTATTATTTGGCACATTCCTTATCAACAGGTTCTATCTCACTAAGACTACGTTACTGACCTAATTTGACTACTAAGGGGACTTAGGCCTGGCCACTTGATGGGCAAAAAAGCCTGACTTGACTTGGTTAGACACTTTAAATTTGAATGGAAGGCACAAACAATTTTGGCAATTATTAACCTTAATTGCATAACTACCCACTTCCTTAGACTTCAGGCATGTGATTAAATTGAGGAGTTGCCATATATCATAGGCAATTGAACTGCCTACCATTTCAGTTATGAGACAAGTACTTATAAATATGGGAATGTCACCTTTATAAGAACTCTCTACTCGCTATCAAAATTTACTTGCTTACTTTCTTACTTAACTTCACTTGAACAAACTTAGATTTAAGCATCAAAGTGGCTGCACTATGCTAGACTAGTACCAATACCCCCCTTGAACCTATCTTCTTTCTTTCTTTCAGGAATCAACATTCAACACCAATTTTGACCAACAACATTTTGGTGCCATCCGCTTTAAATCATTCTCTTAATGGCTAAGACACGATTGACTAAAAGTGCTAATATTGGAAATCTATCCTAATAGGGGGGATTGACCACCACCCTAATGAGTATCAATTGGCCAGATTGGAGCAACTTAGTGATGATCTAGCAAAGAAGAATCAAGAGTTATTTAGGAAGAATGATAAGCTTTTGAATTTGATATGAAAGAATAGTTCGCCTAACTAGAACTACAAGCATGAGAACAATAGTGTCGAAGATTCGAGTAATTCAATTCATTTTCCCAAGTTGTCAAAGAAGCAAGTTGGCGTAACATATGGAACTTTAGCTTCTACAGTTAAGAAAATAGATAAAGGAAAGCAATCGCAGCAAGCGCATTATGCTGGTCCATTACATATAAGTGCTCCTACTTTGACCAGTCATCAATTCACAATTAAGAAGAGTCCAGTTGTCCTAGAAATTTTAGAAGAAGTGATACCTCGGCTCATCAAATTGCTACAATTTTAAACGTATGATGGTTGTAAGTAAACTACCTAGTAAGGACTCTTCTATGCTTAATACTATCAAACAAAGGTCTAATGAGTCGATTAGGGATTACCTAACTTGGTTTATAGCCGAAATGGTTTAGATCCCTAAACTGGATATGTGCGTCACTTTGAATGCTTTAATTGATGGAGTGAAGTCACATGGAGTACATTAATATGCTTTTGACTAGATGAACTAAAGATTAAGGCATAACTGAGATCCTATAACTATAATTTATATGTCTTCAATAATTAACCTGTATAAGTGATTGGAGTGATCATACTCCCAATCCAGATCGGAGATGATGAAAATGTGGTGGAGGATAAAATGGACTTCTTCGTTGGCAAGTGTTGGTTGCACTACAATATGATTATGGGCCAACCATGTTAGAACTTATTCTTGACCAAAAGAACTGACTACTTAGCAATTCATATGTTCTTTTCTCCCTAAAGTGTTCGGACAGTCCTCCACTGTGGGCTTCCCTGATCAGCAACTTTCGATGTGAACAGGTTGGCACACACAATTTCCCTCCTCGGAACAAGTATCCTTCCTCCATATGATACTCATCTACTATCCTCCCATCAACATAACGCACAAATATGAGTTTAAAGTATGGATCCTCTGAAAACTGTTCCTTAATGCTGGTAAATCCAAACAATTTGGTACATAGTTCAATCAGGAGTACATGCCTCTTCGAGAGAGCATCTGCAACTGCATAACTCTTCCTTTGTTTTTATTTCATTACAAAATTCAATCCTTTAAAGAATTCAACCTACCCATTTCACTTGCTGCTTTGACAACTTGGTTTAACTTCAGAGGTACCTTAAGGACTTATGGTCAATATAAATGACAACCTCCTTCGACAGTAGATAATGCTGCATCCTTGCAGTGCTCAAATCATTGCCAAGAGTTCTTTGTCATACACAGAGTAGTTTGACTAAGGTCCCCTAAGCTTCTTACTATGGAAGGCAATTGATTGGCCTTCCTACATTAGGACAACGCTTATCCTAATGCTTGATGCATCATACTCCAGCTCAAATATTTTCTTGACGTCAGGTAAAACTAATATTGGGGCGGAGGTCAATCTTTCTTTTATTTCTACAAAACTCCTCTCCTCCTTTTCTCCCCATCAGAAGTCGGTGTTTTTCTTTGTTAGCTCAGTAAGAAGTGCGGTAAGGGTACTAAAGTTCCTAATGAATCTTTTGTAGAAGAAGCTAGTCTATGGAAACTTCTTATGTCGACATAAGTAGTAGGAGTTAACCATTTGATGATTGCTCAGATCTTTTCGTCATCCATTGGTAAGTCTCCTCCACTTACTACGTAACCCAAGAATACCACTTCTTCCTAGCAAAAGTAACACTTGTTGAGATTTTTGAATAATTTCTTAACGTGTAGGACGTCTAATATGATACGGAGATGTTCACAATGACTCAGCATGTCGATACTATAGACTAGGATGTCGTTAAAGTATACCATGACACACTTTCCTATCAGATGTCTTAGCATATGGTTCATCAGTCTTGTGAAAGTGCTTGGGGCATTCGACAAGCCAAAGGACATGATCATCTACTCATAAAGTCCATGTCAAGTCTTAAATGCAGTTTTCTACTCATCCCTTGGCTTCATATAGATTTCATGGTAGTTGGACTTCAGATCAATCTTCTTGAAGACCTTAACTCCATTCAGCTCATCTAGCATGTCTTCTAATCTAGGAATAGTATACTTATACTTGATCGTAATCTTGTTCACGACTCGGCTGTTTACACACATTTGCCAAGTTCCATCCTTTTTCAGCATTAGAATCATTAGCACATTGCAAGGGTTGAGACTTTCCTTAACATACCTTCTCTCTAGTAACTCATTGACTTGTCGTTAGAGCTTAGAGGCCCGTTTGGGACTCATTAGACAGGTAGGCTTATTTGGCAACAAGCACCAGGTATTAAATTAATGCAGTGTTCTATGCCTCATATTGGGGGTAACCCTTCGAGTAACTCTTCTAGGAACAGATTGACATACTTATCCAAGAGTGCTCTCACTTCCTAGGGTAGTTCACCTTGCTCCCTCATCTCTAGTAAGTGCTTGACTAAGATAAAGGTCGGCTCGTAAGCATCGATGGCCTCTTGGAGTTAGGCTCTACTCATCACTGGAGCCTTCTTCGATTTGCAAGCAAGTTTAGTTTGCAGTTTGTTAACTTCTCTCGGTGGCATTGGGTTTAGTATGAACTTTCGGCCATCCTTTTCGAACATATACATGTTTTTGTATCCATCATGGATAACCCTCCTATCAAACAACCATAGTCGGCCAAGTAGCACATGTGAAGCACACATAGGTAGCATGTTATAGAGAATTTTGTTAGAGTAATGTCCGATAGTGATCGGTAGTATTACTTACCGGGTGATATGTAGTGTTTTTTTCTCACTTAGCCAATGTAGGTTGTACAACCTCGGATGTACAATAGCTGGTAGTTTTAATCTTGTAATCAGATCGGTCGATGCTACATTGGTACAACTTCTACTATCAACAATTAGTGTGCTCACCAGATTATTCACTCTACAAATGATATAAAACAAGTTCTCCCTCTACTCCTCCTCTTGCGAGGGTTTTATGTTCATTGCATGTTAAACAACTAAGGCCAATTGGTCTAAGTCCTTCGCAAATACATCCTCTTCAATTAGTTCTTTCTTGGTAGCTTCTTTCTCAACAGTGTTCTCCTTCTCTTCAGGTTCCTCATCAGTACTTTCTACCTTTAGCTTTGGGATATCTCCCTTAATGACCATTGTCCTTCGGTTTAGGCACTAAGCAACCATATGTTTGAACCTTTAGTACTTGATCTAACTCATCTTCCTACCAGATCCTTACCCTTTCTCATAAGTTTAGGTTAACACTTTACCATCAAGTCAACCTTTTAACTCAGCTCAGACATCCACCTTTCAGCTTAGCTCGATACATGACTGAGCTCTATGACTTCCTTGTTTGGGTTGGATAGTCGTCTTTTTGGTCTGTACTCGGCTTCTTCTCTACCTCTCTACTCGTTCGGCTATTCTGATAGCTTCATCCATTATGATAAACCTTTGGAGTTCCACAATGTCTTGAATGTCACCTCGCAATCCAGTAAGGAACCTAGAGATTGTTCATGTTGGTGGTTCCTCTACTTCACACCGGATCATGAGCATTTGAAATTCTTGAACATATTCAACAACTATTCGACCTCCTTGTCTTAGCTCTTAGAGCCGAGTGAAGGTATATTGTAGATAAGTATCTAGTATAAACTTGTTTCTAAGTATCCTTTTCATTTCTAGCAAAGTGTTAATCTCTCGGTAGCCTTCTTGCCTCTTTATAGCCTAAAAATTCTTCCACCACAAGACAGTATATCTAGAGAATTCAATAGCAACAATTCTCACTTTCTCATAATCCTTGTATTGATAATAATAAAAAACATGCTCTACTTTCTCTTTCCATTCTCGATATTTATTAGTATTCCCAGATCCATTGAAGCTCGGAATCTGAAGCTCAGAATCCAAAGCTTTACATGGTTAGATACTCTAGGGACTTAAGTTTGCTCTTCTTCAAAATACTCTTCCCCATCCTCTTCATCTAATTTTCTTAGGTTTATCCTTTATCTTACTCATCCACCTACTCCGTTACCCTAAGCTGGGTTTTGACCTCTAATATGCTGAGTAGCTTATGGGGTATTTTGCATGGCCTTAGTCAGTCAACAAGCCAATGCAAGAATAGCTCGGATAAATCTACCAAGAGGTTAGTTATCTCATCAAATCTCTCGTCAGTACTCTTAGGGGTTCCGTAGACAACTCTACTATTGCCATCTCCAATACGAATGTTTATACTTGGGTCAGTCATTTTCTCCATAGATTCAAGGCTTAAACTCTTCAGTAGGTGATTTAGCAAATATTTCCACAAATCGCAAAAAGTAATAGCTTATGAGTATAGCAACTAAATGAACACAGTAACTTACTATGTTTAACATGCAAAATAACATATAAATAAAACTTCAAACATAACTACAACTCAAACAAAACCTCCGCTTTAATACCAAGATGGTGTGAATCGTGACCAAGAATAGACAAGACCGGCCGCTAAATGGGTCTAAGCTTGTTGAAAGCTTGAAGAGAAGTGATGGGGAATGTGCAAAAGAACAAAAATGAATGAAAAGTAAGTAAACCCATGAACAGCTCTAATGGATATGACACACCAATGGGACTTCTAAGGACTCATGGCACAACTCGATATGACACATGAGATGGTCTAGTGAGGTTACTTGCCACTTAACCTTACTTTAGGGTTAGGATAAGAGTGAGATGAATGTAAACAAAGTAGTGTTTATGAGAGGAAAATGTCAATTGTATTATTGTCCAATCTAATGTTTATAGCTACAAATATAAGGGGTATTTATACTTGAAAATTTAGGGCAACATGCTTAAAAAGGAAAAGGCAAAAAAGGGTATAGTCCTAAAGAAGTAACATACAAGGTATATAAAGGGTAAAAAGGAATATTCACTGAAGAAACAATGATTACAGTAGCAGATTCTATGAATGGTCCCAAATACGTAGCAACAATGGGTTCATCCGATAAGAGTGGCTGAGGATTCATATAGGTTAGGGCTTTTGTCTTCTCGACAGTAATGATGCTAGGCAAGTGGTCTAGTCAGACAGGTTTGAGCTAGGGTGTGGAGTGTGGCTATTGTTAGGGTATTCTACTACGTGGCACATAATTTTCGAGAGATGGGTAGTCATTCGACTTGGCATGTAAAGTTGATTGGTAGAGAGATACTCAGTCTCAGTAGGAGTTGATTAGAGTAGGAGGATTTGTCTTGCTAGTCTCTTTAGTTCTTGAGCTCGACTGCGAGTTAATAGTCCAGTAGCCTAATTCCCATCACTTAACTGCCAGGCATAGCCTGTTGTCTTTATGGATGCGTTTTCTAGATATAATCAAATCAAGATGGAAGAGGAAGATGAGGTGCACACCTCATTTGTCACGAACTTTAGGATGTATTGCTATATGGTTATGCCTTCTGGGCTAAAAAACATAGGTGCAACCTACTAAAGACTCGTGATAAAGATGTTTAAGCCTTAGATCCATCGTAATATCGAAGTCTATGGTGATGATATGATAGTCAATAGAGAGGAAGAAGATCAACATCTTGCTGACATACACAAGACATTTGATACAGTAAGAAGGTACAACATGAAGTTGAACTTGTAGAAATATGTTTTTAGAGCTACATCGAGTAAGTTTTTGGGTTACATGGTAACTTAGTAGGTTAGTGAAGCAAATTCGAGAAAGATTGATGCAATAAATAATATGAAGTCCCTAAGTACAATCAAGGAAGTCCAAGAACTAACAGGTTGGATTGTTGCCTCGAATCTGTTTGTTTTAAAGAGCGCAGGTAGATGCGTCAAGTTTTTTAAGGTTTTCAAAAATCCTAATGAGTTTAGGTGGTTTGATGAATGTGAGGCTGCATTCAAAGAGTTGGAGGATTTTCTACTATCTTCACTGGTGCTCTTGAAACATGTTCCCAGAGAGGATTTGTTCTTGGACTTATCTGTCAGCAGTTGAGCTCTTTCATCTGATTTAGTTCGTATAAAGGGAAAAGAGTAATGGTCGATCTATTATGTAAGCTACATCCTGCAAGGCTTGGAGCAACAGTATACTAAGATTGAAAACTTTGTTTTAGCTATGATGATTCCAATAAGAAAACTAATGCCATATTTCGAAACTCATTAGATCATAGTTTTACTAATCAACCACTATTGCAGGCCTTACAAAGACTTTATACATTGAAAAGAATGATGAGATATGCCCTTGAATTAAGTGCAGATTGTGTGCAATATAAGCCTAGAACAACACTAAAGGTACAATTTTTGGCAAACTTTGTCACTGAGTTTACTAGAGAAGAGAATAGCATTGAGATGGTTGAAGAGCCTGTTTGGAACTTATACATGGATGGCTCTTCCATACAAGAAGGCACTGGAGTAGGATTTGTTCTACAAGGGCTACACAATGTGAAAATATAGTATGCATTGAAATTTGGGCTCTTGGCAAGTAACAACGAGGTTGAATATGTAGCCTTAATCATCGAATTGAGATTAGCATAGGAAGTTGGAGATGATAAAGTTTATGCATGTTTAGATTCATAATTGATTGTTAATTAAGTCAAAGGAGACTATGCTACAAAGAAAGAAATAATGAGCAAGTACTTAGCTATTGTATAAGCGCTAATAGAAGAATTTCAGTCATTTACAATTGAAAAGATTCCAAGAGCATGGCATATCACTATTGATAAATTGTCAAAGTTGGCTAAAACATTGCTTCCAAATTTGAATGACAAACTCTTCATTGAATATTTGTTGAGCAAGAGTCTGGAAGCAGTAGAGCAATGTTGTAAGCTGCAAACTTATCTAAAAGAGAGATCCTGGATGGACCTGATCATTGAATATTTTAAGTGATGGGGAACTTCCCTTGAATAAAAAAGAAGCTTAGAGGCTTATATACTAAGTCACGAATTATGCCATAATTGATGACGAGCTTTATAAGCATAGTTTTACTCAGCCATATCTCTACTGTCTTATACCCAAGGATGTTTAGCATGATCTTTTTTCTCTACATGGAGGAGTGTGTAGTAACCATATCAAAGCTCAAACATTATATGTTCGAGCTTTAGGGCTCCATTTTTATTGGTTGACCATGAAAGAGGATGCCAAGAATGTAATTCAGCAATGTCCATAGTGTCAAAAGTATGAAGTTTTGAGCCATACACCTTCAAGTGAGCTATACGACTTAACCAGCCCTTGGCCTTTTGCTCAATGGAGGTTGCATATACTCAGACCTTTCCCTAAGGCTACTGCACAACTGTGGTTTATGACAATTGCAATAGATTATTTCACTAAGTGGATAAAAGCCGAAGCAATGGTGAAGATAAGTCAGTAGAAAGTCGAGTCATATGTGTTAACTTCATTTTGTCAAGGTTTAGAGTACCTTATATGATAATCACTAATAATGGTCTACAGTTTGATAATTGACAGGTTTCAAGCCTTTTGTGAAAAGCACGAGATTTGATTGAATTACACTTTAGTAACACATCCCTAAACTAATGAGCAAGTGGAGGCCATCAATAAGACTATGGATCTTTGACCGACCTATTTGGCTCAGTGGTAAGGGAACTCTACAAGTGAACAAACAGGTGTCTGTACTGATTTGTATAGGCAGGTATTGAGATGAAGTGCTTTGTGATGTGCTACCCATGAGTGCATCCCACCTTTTACTTGGATAACCATGGATGTTTAACCGAGCAGTTATATATGACGGCAGGAGGAACACATGTTCTGTGGAGCATGAAGGGAGAAGGTTGAAATTAAGTCCTATGACTGTCGAGTAGGTAAAAATCATGTAGTCCTAGCCTAGTCGAACCTTGAAGAAGGAGGCTTTGGTATTAACCCAAGCTGAACTGAAAAGAGAAATGGAGCTGGAGGGACTGACCTATTTGCTTGTCAGGAGGCTTCTGGAGATGAGACTTGAGGAGGAAGAGTTGTCGACCGAGGTAAAAACCTTACTAGAGGACTTTGTTGACTTGTTTCTGGAGGAGCTACTGAAGGGTTTACCCCCAATCTAAGGCATCAAGCATGCAATTGACCTGCAGCTAGGGGCTGCCTTATTGAACAAGCCTGCCTATAGGTTGAACCCTAAACAGGTTACCGAGTTGCAGAGGCAAGTAGATGACCTCTTGAAGAAAGGGTATGTGTACGAGTCCTTGAGCCCTTGTATTGTGCTAGCCCTGTTAGTGTCGAAGAAGGATGGTTCTTAAAGGATGTGTATGGATAGATGAGCCATCAATCGAATCACCATCAAGTACAGGTATCCCATACCTAGGCTTGATGATATGCTAGACGAATTGAGTGGAGTAAGAGTGTTCTCCAAGATCGATCTCAAATCTGGATTCCATCAGATCCAAATCCGTAAAGGAGACAAGTAGAAAACCGCATTCAAGATATGACATGGTTTATATGAGTGGCTTGTAATGTCATTTGGGCTATCCAATGCACCGAGCACATTCATCCGACTTATGAATCATGTTCTCCAAGAGTTACTGGGAAGGTTTTTCATAGTTTATTTTGACGACATTCTAGTATACAATCCTGACTTAGAGATGCATTAAAAGCATCTCCGATAAGTGCTTGCGAAACTCTGAGTTGAACAGCTCTACACTAATTTAAGGAAGTGCGATTTCTGCTAATCCGAGGTAATCTTCTTGGGATTTGTTGTGAGCGGAGGTAGCATCCAAGTTGATGAGGAGAAGATAAGAGCACTTATAGAGTGGCCCAAGGCAACCTATTCTGCTGACATGAAAAGTTTCCATGGCTTGGCATCATTCTATTGTCGATTCATAAAGAATTTCAATACGATTGTGGCCCCACTCACTAAACTCTCGAAGAAGAATGTTGAATTCAGATGGGGTAAAAAGGAGAGGAGGAGTTTTGAGACGTCTGCCGAGCTTTGACAAAGTATTTGAGGTAGAGTGTGATGCGTTCATACTAGTCATAGGCACTGTATTGATGTAAGAAGGCCGACCTATTACTTACTTCAGTGAGAAACTTCGAGGAGCCACACTCAACTACTCCATCTACGACAAGGAGTTTTACTCCTTAATTTAAGCCCTAACGGTGTAGCAACACCATCTGTTGCCCAAGGAATTTGTGATCTATACTAATCATGAATCCCTGAAATATCTGAAGAGCTAATTAAAGTTGTCCCGGAGACAAGTTAAGTGGGTTAAGTTCATGGAGGGTTTTTCTTATGTTATAAAATATAAGAACGGAAAGAACAATGTAGTGGCTGACTACCTATCGAGACGACATACCCTCCTAACTGAACTACAGATGAGCCTACTTGGTTTTTCAACCATCAAGAATTTGTATGTTGAGGACCCATACTTTGGTCTTATCTACGCCCGTTGTGAGGAAAGACGGACGCTGGATGACTATCATAAGGAAGACGAATACTTATTCAAGAAGAGGAGGCTATGTATCTCGACTTGTTCCACGTGAGAACTGCTAGTGAATGAGGTGTATGGAGGGAGATCAATAGGACACTTTAGCTAGTGTCGAACTTATGAGGTATTGTCTTCTAGATTCTTTTGACCAAAAATGAAGAGAGATGTCCAATCTATGTTGGAAAGATATATGACCTGCCGAAAAGTGAAGAGTCAAGCCGAGTAAAGATACTACCAACCCTTGCCAATCTTGACTAAACCATGGTCCAAGCTAAGTATGGACTTCATGCTAGGATTACCAAGGACATCTCGAGGGAAGGACTCCATCATGGTTGTTGTGGATTGATTTAGTAAGATGGCACGTTTTGTGCCCTGTTTCAAAACTAACAACGCTTCGGCTATCTCTTTTCTTTTCTTGCAGGAAGTAATTAAGTTGTACAGAATTCCTAAGACCATTGTTTCAAATCGAAACCCCAAGTTTATGAGCTACTTTTGGAGGACGTTGTGGAGGCGAATGGAAACTAAGCTACTGTACAGTACGTCTTACTACCCACAGACTGATGGACTGATCGAAGTTGTCAACAAAACTATGGGAACTTTGCTGCGAGTTGTTGTTGGACGAAACCTGGCCGATTGGGATCTATGTCTACCAATAAGCGAATTCGCCTATAATTGGACCGCCCACAGCATCATGAGCATGTCTCCATTCGAAGTTGCCTACGAGTTCAACTCCGAGCTCCCATTAGACCAGGTACCCTAACTAAGAACTAATGATGATGATGGCTAGTCATCGAGAAAGTTAAAGCCATCAAAACCATGGACCAAAAGGTTATAGAGCAATTGGGTTGAGTTACTATTAGGCTTGAGAAGCAAAGCCGAGGATGGAAGAAGAGAGAATTTTAGCCAGGCGATTTGGTTTGGATACACCTCAGCAAGGAATGATTCCTAAACTTGAGGAAGAGCAAGTTGTCTCCTAAAGCCGACGGACCTTTCAGAGTACTTGAAAAGATCCATCTTAACGCCTATAGAATCGAATTACCTGAAGGATATGGAGTCTTAGACTCTTTCAACATTGCCAATCTCCAACCTTACACTCCCAAAGACGAGCAAACTGGACCTATACCAGATTTGATCCTAAATCTCAAACAACCAAAAGGGGATGATAGGGATTAAGGATCGATTACACACTCCCAAACTCGAGAGCTTTCTCAAGTGGTCCGCCGAGCTGTTCAAGGTGAGTTAAGTGCTGAGGAGCAATGCTTGCCCCAGTTGGATTTGTCAAGCTACTTTGCTCTCTATGCCATCTAAGATGTTGTCGAGGTGAACAACCAGCATGCCAAGCCAAACCCTCTACTAAACCGTAGTTTGAGCACCAAATCTGAATGCAGCACTCCACTATGCTGAGGCTGAGCAGAATTGTCAGGAGCCAACCATCTGAGGCCAACCTTAATGTGAGCCGTCCTTGAACCAACCACTATCTAACCCCTTCTGATGTCAAACAGGCTTGAACCGTGGTTTACCCCTGCTTGGACTACAATATTGTCCAAATTATAGTAAAAACGTGTGCACATTGTCCTTTACTAACATCCATACCATCCTTTCTGACAAAGGATGTCTATGTTCCTTCTTTTGCACTATTTCATATTTTCCTTGTAAATTATTCTCTTTTGTTTATAGCAAATAAGGACCATTCTTTCGTAATTTCTATAACTTAGGATTTGCCCTAATAGGATGATATAAATACTGTCATACTATAAAAGTTGAGAGATGATCAGAACATAGAGAATACACTGAACTTTTTTCACTCTCGAGCTAAGTGTCCCTCTTACTCTTGAGCTACTCTTATCTAGACCATTTAAGCATGGACTAATGGTGAGTGACCTCTGGCCATACTTGTATATCATATCAAGTGTAACTTGAGCTCATGTGAGGTGTTGGTGTATCATATCCTTTGTCGGCACATGGGAACCTCTTGCTTAACCTTCGACTATCATTTCCTTTTCAAGCCATCTTACGGCTTGGACCCACTCCTTTGGTTATGCATGATATTGGGTTCATGTGTTCATCTACTAGTCCGTATTAGTCAGCCTCTCCTGTACCCTTATATGTAGAAAAAAACAACATCAGAATTTAAGACATCAAGGAGTATAAAACTTACAAATCCGTGCTGAGTGAAGCTTAAAGACTAAAGGTCCCCCCCTGAATTGTAAACATTAGCTCCTCTTTAATAGGTTGGCTTGGTACGGTAGGAAGAATGAGCTATACCTTCCTCGTCAGAAAATATTGGTTCTCCATTTTCATAATGCTTAATGATCCTCTTGACATCCTAATAGAACATCTTATTATAGCATTTATCCTAGATCTTTTTTGTGGCAGTAGCATTGTTTGGCAACAATTTTATATCTTTGTCCCAAATGTTTCGAAAATCAAGGTCCACTTTTGACTTGAATGATACATAATTCATGTGCCAATTATAGATTTTCGACTCTAAACCGTCCATAAACTTGTGACCATGTCTTGCAGCCACATAAAACTACCCATCTTCTTGATGTTTGATTGTAAAGAAAAACCTAAACAACTATACAATAGCCCTAAACTCGAGCTTCTCACAAATTATCTCAAAAGTAACAAGAATTTTGTAGGTGTTTAGGGGTGAAACATGAAAATAATTGAAAAAAGCTTTTTTTTTTTTGAAAATTGGAAAAAGGTAGATGTAAACCAAACTTAAAGTACTTTCGGTAAATGTGAAACTCACAGTTAATGGGGAAACATACCCTCTTGTCCTATAGAGGCTTGCAATGTTTCCACTCTACTGGAAGATCCTCAAAATACTTGCTATACTTAGATACAAGTGCCCTAATGGCACTACTCTCCATTCCATCTTGAGAATCAATATTGAACATGACATTATTATACAAATACTTGATGATAGTCCTATCTTTTCCATTATTAAGGTAAACATCCACCGGTAGTGAATCTATACAAGCAAGGTTCTCCTACCTTTCAATTGCACTATCAACCATGCTATTGGATGTCAAAGTTCATCTAGTTGCTTCATAAGGGGAAGAAGGAGTAGCCTCAGAGTCATTTGGAGTAGAGGAGTAGATCTTACTTCTAGCCAAACCTGACAATGTTGTGCAATTAGAAGAACTAGAGAATTTGAGAATTTTTCTTAGAATAATTTGAGACTAAGAAGAATAGAGCACTGAAATGCGACAATGTGCTATGATGATCAGTGATTAGAAAAGTATATGATGTAAACCTTGAAGGATTTTATAAGATTCATCTAGATTTAACCATCTTTCTTAGGAATTAAAAGAAGTTATTGGGATTCGAATGTGATTTGAATACGAGGTTTCCATGAAGGAAACCTGCCTATTGATAGAAATTACATGGACATGATGCAGTTGACAGTTACAAAGGCATGCAAAGCAATGATGGCTAAACTGACAAGTGTCACGTATATGCATACAGTATACAAGTAGGTGGGAAATGAAAAGTTGTGACCTTCAAGTTGGATGTTTACATGGTACCTGATGATAAATATTAAGCAAAACACTAAAGTGTTTGTGAAAAGCTTGACAGCATTGCTTCTTGGCTATATGACAATAAAGAGGACAAGCATGAATGCCTGCTTGCTAATCAAATGAGTTGAAAGGTGCCTTTTTTAATCTACTTACTCTTACACTGAAATCCTCAGCCATGAGGGTTAGGGGGCAAATGATGATAATGGAATTTTGTCCTCTTTAGTTACTGCTCATCAAATTCCTTTCGGACCTATTCTATCTTGCTGAACCCAAGCTACTGACCTAATTTGATGACCATTGGAACTCTAGGCCTAGCCACTTAATGGGCTAAGAAGCTCAACCTACCTTGGTCAAACACTTTAAATTTGAATGGAAGGTACGAACAATTTTAGCAACTACCATCCTTCACTACACAATTGTCCACTTCCTTAGACTTTGGGCATGTGATTAAATTGAGGAGTCGTTACGTATCACAAGCGATTAAACTACCTACCATTCAGTTATCAAACAAGCAGCTATAAATATAGGGATGTCCCCTTTGTAAGAACTCTCTATACATTCTTAAAATTCACTCGCTTTTTTTCCTACTTAACCTCACTTGAACAAACGCTAACTTAGGCATTGGAGTGGCTACTCCAAATTAGCCTCGGTACCCCCTTTAACCTATCTTCTTTCTTTCTTTCTTTTAAGAGTCAACATTTAGTACAAGTTTTAACCAATAGTAGTAAGAATTCTCTAAGCACTCTTGGTACCCTCCAAAGCCTGAGAGGGGTGGTAGGGATAAGGAACAACACTAGCTTGATGAAGATGGACTTGTTAAGTTGGAACATGTTTGTACAAACTTAACAAAAGAGAATCAACAGTTGGCAAGAAGAAATGATGAGATTTTGGAATTGGCTCGTACCCATATCTTGCAATAAGAAATGAACAAGATGTTCAGGAAAGTGTGGAGAACTGATGATTCGGCCCACTCTCCTAAACAAACAAATAAGCAAGCCTAAGTGATGATTGACTCCTGGTCTTAAGAAAGTTGATAAGGGTAAAGCCTCTTAACAAGTACAGCATGTAGGTCCATCGTATGTTAGTGCTCCTACTTCAATAAGTCAAAAATTTGTTTCGAAGAAAAGTCCATTTGCTCTAGAAATCTTAAAGGAAGTTATTTCTCTACATGTCAAGCTTCCATAACTTGACACATATGATGGAACCAAAGATCCAGAATATCACTTAAGAGTATTATTGTACTTTAGTCGAGTTGCATAACCTAAGTGATGCAGTTGCATGTTAAGCTTTTCCATCAACTGTACGAGATGTTGCAAGTATGTTGTTATAGCACTTGAAGCCTAATACCATCACCTGTTTTGATGATCTCAACAAAGTGTTTTTATAATACTTTCTTGTAAGCAAGTTATCAGTTAAGGATTCTTTCATCCTTAACATAATTAAGCGAAAATTTGATGAATCTATAAGAGAATATTTGGCTCGATTTATAGCTAAAATGGTTGAAATCCTAGAGCTTGGCATGAGCATCATGCTTAATGTAGTAATTGATGGAGTGGAGTTCCATGGTAACTTTTAAGTCTCTAGATAAGAATAAGCTTAAAACATATCCAAGGCCAAAGCAAAATCATACATCGGATAAGAAGATAACATCAAAACTCAACATAAGGCTGACTTGAATAAATTTGACAACAAAAGTGACAAGAATCACATGACTGTAGGTAATCATGGAAATCTTTTCTTTCTTTCTTTTTTTTTTTTTTTAAGGGGTAGGGGGTATGGTAGAGGGGGAGACGGGATTTGTGTTTGTAATGGAGATAGGGAAGGATCGCGAATTTCGACCTTCTCTACTCACACTCCCCTTAATCGTCCTATGTTAAACATTCTCATGGAAGTTTGGAATTAGAGAATATTGCAATGTCCTAAAAGGATGAGAGGGAATCCTTATACAAGGAATTTGAACAAGTATTGTGACTTCCATCATGATAAGGGTCACAACACTGATGGATGTATCCAACTTAAAAATGTGATAGAAGATGTTGTTTAGAGAGGCTACCTAAGGAAGTTTTTGGCCCATAATGTAAAGAATATAGAGCAACCAACTCAAAGGAGGTGAAATGATCAAGATCGAGATGAGCAACCTAATTAAGCTAGAAGAAATGACAAAGAAGATGGTAATAGCAATAACAATAAAGCCTTAAATGGTATTGTCAACATCATTGTTAGTAGACCTTTGAATTTAGGTTGGTCTTACTCTTCGAGTTTGATTAACATCTTTGATTATATTTATAAGGTGCAGGGCAATAAAGGTTGACAATTCAATATCTTTCTCTAAAATAGATTTTGACAGCATCCAAATACCCTAGATGGCATGCTAGTTATTAGTGCGAGGATTGCAAACTTTGAAGTTAAGAAGATCCTTGTCGATACTGGAAGTTTGGCAAATATAATTTTTCAACATGCTTTTAACCAAATGAAGCCTAAGATCAAGACTCAATTGAGAACTTATGATCATGATTTGTATGCCTTCAATAATTAGTTTGTACGAGTTGTAAAGGTAATTTCTCTCCCATCCAGATTGGAGATGATAAGCATGTAGTAGAGGATAAAGTTGATTTTTTTGATAGTGAAGTGCTAGTCCCCATACAGTATCATATTAGGTCCACCTACCCACAACTTGTTCGAAATGGTCTTGTCTACAACACATGATGTAGGCTTTAGTGGTTTTGGGACAAATACTGGTGTACGTAGTCAAGTTATAATATAACACAGATTTGAGTTTAAGTTTTCAATCTCTCAAGGAATCATAAAATTGAGAAAACCCCAAATTACTAGCAATTTTCCTAAAAATTATCAATTGTCTAACTTATCAATTCAATTAAGTACAAATAAAAAAATAAACACAATAAGAATATTAAAACAAAATAAAATAAAATAAACAAAAAATTAATTTAATTAACTTATGGAAACATGATCCTTAATAATATATTATTTACTACCCAATTATATGCAACTTTCAATCTCAATTGCACTTTTGGACCATAGAGATTTCTAATGTGAATTAACCGAAATCATGTCTCTTAATTAATTTCTAACCTTGAGTATACTCTACCTAAAACCCTTTTGCAATAAAGTATCTCAAGATCGCATTAATATCTTGAATCCCTTTGTTAGGTTGTCCTTATCTAAAGAAATCAAATAGCTAATCACTTAGTTTGATCAATTACTTCATGTATCAGTTCATCTAACAATAAGATCTCGCAAACTCTATAGTAGATCCTCACAATAATTCAATAGCTAGTAATATTTATTTAAAGACAATACAAAACAATGCAATTATCACAAATTGCAATATCATATATTGAAAAATAAAAGCAATTTTCACATTGAATTGGGGTTCAATAAAGATTCACTAAGAAAGTTAAATTATGACACGAAAGTAAAAGAAAATAAATTGAGAGACATTAGAAACCCCTTTACTTTACCTTACACAAATTTTCCTTAAGTGGCTCTCTCTGAACACTAAATCTAAGACTATATTTAGGACTAGCCTAGGGTTACAATGAAGCCTTTCAAAAATAAAAGATTTCTAAATCATAGCATATACATACCCTAGAACACACCTACGATCTCTAAGCGTATTCTTCTTTACATGTAACTTTTATTTTTCAATGAATTTCTTGGACGAGAGGTATACGGTCGTGGTCCTATACTTATTCTTCTCTGGATACTATTTCTTGTCTAAACTTCACTCTATTAAGTAGCTCGATCAATGAACTTCTTTGTTAAGGCCACAAAACTCCATAAAATCACCTGAAAACTTATCAAAAGCTTCTAAAACACCTATAAGCGAAATAATAACTAATTAAGCTCCAAATCATCAATAATTAACATAAATGATAGATAAAATTATACAAAAATACCCTAAAATATATATGCTTAATTAGTATTATCAAATTCCTCCATACTTAAGTTTTACTTGTCCTAAAGCAAATAATCAAAACAATACTATGACAAGTTTAACAATTTCTACTATAACTTAAAAAAGTACATCCTCAATTTGAAGGGCTTTGCAATTTTCTTTAAAATCAGCCTTTCTTCTTTCAGTAGTGATGCCCTTATAACACTTAAATATTAACATGGAAAAACAATTTCAACAATTTATCCAAATAATCCAAAGTTAGCCTTATCACTTAAATAGAAACTAAACTAAAGATGAAAACAAACATTAATAAACTAAGAAAAAGTTACAAGAATTTCGTTACTCTGGTACAATAGGAGAGAAATCTTCCTTGTATTATTTTTGTAATTGTCTCCTTAGTTTATATTTTTCGTTAGGAGGCTTTTTTAATTTAATTCAATCCCTTCAATTAAGCATGATTTTATTGACAGCGGGAAATAATCTTGCTCTTATGATGGACCAAGACTAATCCATATTGTCTTAATTCTCATGTAGGCTATGGGAAGGAACCTTGTTCTTTTGACGGACTAAGGCCAATCCTTGCTAGCTCATATTTTATTTTATTTAATTCTTTTTTTGGCCTTAGACTAGTTTGATTTTTTCAAGAGATTCTTAAAGGACAAATCTCATTTATTCATCTAATTTGCAATTTTTTTCTTTTGGAGAAACAGGAATAGATAACTATCCTTTCAACTTAAGTTTAGAAATACAAATAATTGGTCCTTAACCTGTTAATATCTATTCTAATCTTGAGTCTATGTTTAGGCTTAAGTAATAGGGAACTCTAGATCTGGGGATTTAACTTCTCAAATTTAGGAAAGTAGACTAAGGTCATAGAAAATTATGAGTTAATTTCGAGAAAAAATTGCTTGCTTATATATAGAGTGGGATGCTAATTTCTAAAGTTATTGGTAACAAAAACTAAAAAGAAAACTTAAGTGTGTAATAATCAATCAAAACATACTCACACATACATACATACATATAAAATTCAGTATCTCCTAATGCTCCCCTAACCCACACTTAAATTGTACATTATCCCCAATGTACACCATCATGAAAGCACACTATAATTAAAAACGGAAAAGAAAAGTAAAAGATAACTGAAACTTTCTTGGTTTTCGGTTGCATTGACATTGATAATTTGTATCCAAATCTAAATCATGTTATTTAAAGTTGAAGGTTCCTTGTAATGTAAATAGAAAGCAACTACAAAAGAGAAAAAAGTTATTGAAAAGAAAGACTAAATTACTACTAAATATAACATGCTAGCTATTGTGTTCCTACAAAGTTATCAAAAGATCTAAATAAGTGTGCACCAAGAAGTCAAAACAAAAGTCAATCTAAAATTATTAAAGCCATCCAATAAAATAAAAAATTGAGTCGTTGGTAAAGGTAAAATAAATAAATAAACTCAATCTTCTTCATTAGAGGTATCCTCTTCTTAAACTTCATATGCTTAAGCTCATGTTCCAGCGTCTTTTTCTTTTTAATTGGCTTCCCTATCATCTTTTTAATCTTTCCCAACACCAAAGATCTTGGTTGTTGGGATTATATGGAAGGTTCGTCCCTCACCAGTGTTAGTAAAGGAGCATCAACTACTTCTTCATGGATTTGTTCTTCTTGAGATGTTGAAGGTGTAGGTGGGAGCTTCATTGCTTGAATGGACTCAAGACTCATGGGGGTATTATTGGAGGGAGATGATCAAATAAACCAATTCCCTTCACTAATTGGGTAATGAAAGGTCTTGTAGGCTTTGCCTTTTATAGCTTGGCTTCTTAAAAAGAAAGTTATGCAAATTGCCAAATTAATCAAGTGTCGCGTAGCCAAACTATGTAGAAAAATGATATGAACCAAGTTGATAACCTCCGTGCTATTTTTCTTACCCATCACACTCTTGAGTAAACTCCAATGAATAATTCTTAAAATAAGATCTCTTAAGTTTAGGCCTTTAGACTTACCTAGATTATACACTGAGCCACTTGTGCTCAACCTAGCCTAAACTTATGTATTGCTCACCCCTATTGGCAATTTTACTAGTAGATTATAGTACTTAGCCATATGGACATGTTCTTCTGAATGCATACCTAGGGCCATTGGTATTATGTCAAATTGCATGTATACTTGTTGCTTAATGACTCAGAATCTCATAATAGTATTTTGGGTCCTAATTTTTATTTGATCAAAGTCCAGGGTGAGGGTTCTAAGGGCCTCTAATGTGAGTTCCTTATAAGTTAGTTCATCAATAGTCAAGACCCTATCTAGATTTCTTAACTTTAACAATCGTTGTACTATTTTGTCCCAACTTACAATCGTATTCTCTAAATCCTTTCTTACATAGCTTACAATAGTGCTTGCTTTGCTATGCTTTGGTAAACCTAAGCATGGGGTCGTGCAACATTGCTGCTTGTGTATCTTTCCTAATAACTTGTTTGACTCAAGACATGATCTAAAACAAGAAAATCAATGAATTCATATAATTGTGTTTCTAAAAAGAAAAGAATTAAAAGATCACTTTCTAAAAGAATTATCAAGGAGACATTTGTGTTTGTTACAATCTAATCAGTTCCACAATTCCAATATTGCAACACTAACTTTTTCATCAATAGAAAGCCATGAACTAGCTTTCAATTATCAAGAACATAAGGAAATTTTATTCTAGTTCACAACCTTATAAAATGGAAATTGGAGAATGCTAATGGAATTCATGTTTCTATAATAATGGTTTCAAGCACAATTTAATAATCTAAGAGTGTTTCCTTAATTTTAACACACAAATAACATGGATTCATAAGCAACGATTAAGAACAATTCAAGAACAACCCCTCTTCATCTTCTTCTCTAACAAGTACTCTACATATTCTTTCTAATCCAAACTCCAAAATCACATTTTTAAGAGAAATTTTTAACCAATAATTTAATAGCAACAATTTTCATCACATATAGAAAAAAGAATCACTCTTAAATCTAAAGATCATCACACATGTAATTCTTATACTCTTGCATCAAATCCTAACTAAACAATGTGATTTCTCTAGCAATAACAAGTGAAATAACAAAACTGAGTAGAGATTTAGTTCTATATGCCTTAGATTTGTTGATTTCAAACAAAAATCTCACCAAGATTGCAAGGATAGTAAGTTGTGTAGTGAAAGAAAGTAAGAGAATGTAGTTTTTTTAGAGAGAGTGTGAGATTTTAGAATAAAAAGGAAAGAAGATAACCATGATTTTTAAATCAAGGAATGAATATAGGCAGGAACATGGGCATATTCATGGCCCTATTTCTCGTCCTAATGTAAGTGCTTACCCTTAACCGTAATCACAAGCAAGGATCATAGGTGTGGTCCTAGCCATGATCTCCTCAGCATCCAATTTTCTTACTTTTCCTCGTTTTTATTTTATGAGAGGAACATGGCCATATTCAAGGCCGTGAACTTGGGCCATGTTTCCCTTTAATTCTTGAATCCAATAAATTTTTTCATTACTTTATTTCTTTACCTAAAGATACTTTCTAAACAATAAAAAAACACAATAGATTTAAATTGTCAAAGATCAAATTTCAATTAAAATACAAATTATTGAAAAGACTATTGCCTTTTAAAAATAAAAATTACTTATAAATTCAATCATTTGACTGCTACAATGAGATTGAAAATTTTTCATGCAAGGAAATAAACTGATGATGACTAACATTGAAAGGACTTTGACTCAACCTAAACAATGAAATTCAAAACAACAATTATTCAAACAAACTTCAAGCAAAAATAACTTAGGTTGCCTCCCAAGAAGCGCTACTGCTTAAAGTTATCAACTTGACAATTTCATCCTTCCTTCAATTTTTCTTAAAACCTATAGTTTGGGATTTGGTTCAATATTTCCTAGCAAGCTTCCTTATTGCCTTTCTGTAACAATTATGGCTAATTGTCCTAATTGATGCTTTGACTTTTGAAGTTGTGCCTCTATATTCCTGATTTTAGCTTCAGTAGCTTGAAATCGAGCATTTTAGTTATTAATATACTTATTCAACAAGTCCTCTAGGTTAAGGTTCCTATTTTGAGCTTGGACATTCTTGTTCTACTACTGGCCTCCCTATGAGAAATTAGGGTGATTTCTCCAAATTGAATTGTAAGTGCTACTAAGAGGATTGTTTTGCGATCTATTAGTAAGAAAATTAAAATCTTCCATTTCAGTTGGTGTCTCGTCGTACACCATATTCACTTATTTTACTAATCCTTCAATCTTCTTACTTAGATTCTCAACCTGAGTTGTCAAAGCAATAACTAAATCAACTTCAAATTTTCTAGCTACTTTCACCTTAGCTCTTACATTATCCCATTGGAAGTTATTCATGGCCATGCGTTTTATTAGCTTTTGGGCCTCATTTGGTGTCTTAGCATTGAGAGTGCCTCCAACCATAGCATCGATCATCAACCTAATACAGTAATTGGAAGTTATTTATGGCCATGCCTTCTATTAGCTTTTGTGCCTCATCTGGTGTCTCAGCATTGGGATTGCCTCCAACTATAGTGTTGATCATCAACCTAGTACAGTAATTGAGATCATTATAAGGGGTTTGAATTTGCATCCATAAAGGTAAATCGTGATGTGGACAATGCCTAGGTAAATCCTTAAACCTTTCCTAAGTGACATAGGATATTTCTCCATCAATTTGGGTATATGATGATATGTCATTTTAGAATTTAGTTGTTCGACCAGGAAAAAAGTATTTCTCTAGAAATTTCTTAACTAAATAATCCCACGTAGTTATGAATCCTCTATGAAGTGAGTTGAACCATTGCTTAGCCTTCGTCACTCCATTAGTTTTGAAAGTGCCATAGATTTCCTAAAAAATTAAGATGTGGTTATTCGGATCTTCATCAACTAAACCATCAAATTGGATAATGTTGCACCATCTGAATCTCATTCGGTTGAAT
The DNA here is from genome assembly GCA_024138015.1 of Lumnitzera littorea. Classification (NCBI taxonomy): domain Eukaryota; kingdom Viridiplantae; phylum Streptophyta; class Magnoliopsida; order Myrtales; family Combretaceae; genus Lumnitzera; species Lumnitzera littorea. The sequence continues at coordinate 37,554,587 of JAMXBB010000012.1, forward strand.
TTGAAAATTGGTTGCCTGAATTGTAAGTTTAGTAATACTAAACTTAGCTCTAACTGCTTTTGGTTTGGTGTACTCTATCATAGTTTTGTTGGCATCTTCATTGTTCAAAGCCAATCGTCTATTTCTTCTTCTTCCTTAAATTGAATTAGTGAATCTTATGTTATCAACTCCACTGCCTAACACTCTCTCCTACGTAAAAGATGATAAAGCTCATTTAGCATATGCATTTTATAGTAATTTTGCATGAAATTCATGAATAACTTGTGTTAATTTGCAAGGAATTTGAGCTTATTTGCTTATTATCTCATTTGTAGGTAATTTGGAAGCTTTGAAAAAATTTTGAGAGATTTTATGGGAATTTAAACCTAAATTAATGAAGTGCATTGGTTGAATAATTGAAACAATAAGGAGATTCACTTTAGAATTAAAGTCTAGAGAAGACCATGTGCATCCACCATGGCTATGATCTTGGGGAGTGGTGATTCCAAGATTTGTGAATTTTTTTATTTTTAACAAGTTTTCTTTATAAACCCTAGTTTAGTCCCTATAAATAGGTGTTTAGGTATAGGTTGCATAAGAGGAGCTCAAGGAGAGCATTATAGTGTATAATACTGTGGGGTTCTCTAATGTCTTTGCATATCATTTCTTTTAATTCTAAGTCGTAACTATTATTATCTTAGTAAATCTTTTTATTAAACCTTAGTTCAATGTGACAGTTTTCTTGATTCTGCCTTCAATCTATGATATTATATTTTGCAATCTAATTACATTGCATTATTTATCGTAAATTCAATATTACTAACTGTTGAATTAATGCGTAAGTCTACTATAAAGTTCGTGAGATTCTATAGTATGATGGATAGGTGAAATTAGAAGGAATTGTAGACTAAAATGTTTAGCTATTTGGTTTCTTGAGATTAGATCAACCTAATAGAGGGTTTTAAGATCTTAATGAGATCTTGAGATGCACTATTGTAAAAGCAATTTGGTAGAGCATACTCAGGGTTAAGATTTAGCTAGAGATGCGAGTTCGGTTAATCTATTCTAGGAATCTCTACAATCCAAAATCACAATTGAAATTGAAAAGTTACTTAGAATTAGGTAGTAAATAATAGATTTATTAAGGACAATGTTTTGTTAATTTAATTCATCTTATTTATTTATTTATTTTGTTGTTTGTTTTTATGTCTATTTATTTATTGATATTTATTCCTTTATTTTGTCATCTTTATCTTGTATACAATGATTCTATTTAGTTAGATAATTGGTGATTTAAGGTAAATTGCTAGTAATCTAAGGTTTCCTCATATTCATGGTTCCTTGTGGGATCAACAGTCAAACTCAAATCCATTTACTATACTATAACTTGACTAGGTGCACTTGCTTACCAATCAAAAGATGAGTAGTCCTCTCAATTTTAGGATCGAATTCAACAAGATATGTTTCGTTGTTCCTGGTCATATGCTAAAATAATTCAGAAGTTAGAGTAACAAATAAAGAAAAATACCAAAACTAAGAAGGATGAATTAAATAAAAAACATGTTAAAATAGTTGGAAAAAAGGGACATTTTTTCTCATAGTATCCTAAGTAGTTTCACTCCATTGGCTTATTGACAATGATGCCAAAAACTTAATGCGAGCCCTAACAGTATGGGGACAAATATTAAATATAGACAAGTGCATCTAATCAAGTTATAGTGTAATACAGATTTGAGTTCGAGTTGTCAATCCTCCAATTTAACTAAGTAATTATAATCAAATAAATGAAAATAAACATAGCAAGAATATTAAAACAAGAAACAATAAAATAAACAATAGAATAATAAACAAACAAGTAATTTAATTAAATTGTAGAAACATGATCCTTAGTAAATCTATTATTTACTACCTAATTGTATGCAACTTTCAATCTCAATTGCACTTTTAAATGGTAATGATTCCTAATGTGAATTAACTGTACTTGCGTCTCTTAATTAATTCTTAACCTTGAGTATCTTAAGATCGCATTAAGATCTTGAATCTGTCTATTAGGTTGCCTTAATCCAGATAAATTATGTAGAGAATTGCTTGGTCTACTTAATTACTTATAATTGCATAAGTCCATCTAACTATAGGATCTTGTAGACTCTATAGTAGATTCTTACAATAATTCAATAACTGACAATATTTTTTTAAAGACATTATAAAACAATGCAATTAGATCATAAGCAATATCATAGATTGAAACATAAAAGCAATTGTCACATTGAATTAGGGTTCAATAAAAGATTCACTAAAAAAGTTAACTTATGACATGAAAGTAAAAGAAAATAGATTAAGGGGCTCTCTCTAAACACTAAGCCTAAGACTCTATATATAGTACTTGGACCTAAGGTTGCAAAAGAAGCCTTCTAAAAATAAAAAATTTCTAAATCTTAGCATGTACATGCCTTATAATACAAACATGATCTCTAGGCATGTTCTTCTTCTTCATGTGTAACTTTTATTTTTTTAATAAAATTCTTGGATGAGAGGTACACAACTAGGGTACATGGCCGTGGTCCTGCAAGTTTTCTTCTTTAGATACTATTTCTTGTCTAGACTTCACTTAGTTGAGTAGCTTAGTTAATGCACTTCTTCGTTAAAGACCAAAACTCCATAAAATCACTCACAAACCTATCGAAAGCTTCTAAAGCACTTACAAATGAAATAATAACTAATTAAGCTCCAAATTATCAACAATTGACATAAATGATAGATAAATATATATAAAACTACCTTAATATATATATATATATGCCAAATGAGTGTTATCAATACATCTTAAGGCTAAGTTTCCTACTCTAACTGGAGTTAGAGTATGTAAGGGAGATCAACAGCTTGCGAGTTCTTTGTACTTAAAAGCCCTCAAATGGAAGGAATCTTCCTATATTAAGGTAAATCCAAATCAAAACACTAAGGATATGGGGAAACCAAATAATGGGACTAAGGAAATATAGCTAAGAGAACACCCAAAAAAGACCACTAAAATTGGAAAATCTTTATCGCCAAAGTTGCGGCAGGAATTAGTGTATTTCCTTAAAACAAATGCAATGTGTTTGCATAGTCTCCTTCTAACATACTCAGTATACTTAGAGAATTCATGACGTATAAACTCAGGATAGATGCTAATGCTAAGGTCTTTTAATAAAATAAGAGGAATTTTACCCCTGAATGATAGGTAGCAATTAAGTAAGGTATAGAAACTCTTAAAGGCAGGCTTTATACCAAAAGAGCCTTACCCGACCATATTGGCCAATTGTATGTTGGTGAAGAAGTTAAACGACAAATGAAATATGTACATTGACTTTTTGAATTTCAATAAAGCCTATCCTAAGGATTGTTTCTCGCTATCAAGAATCGAGCAAATTGTGGATGCAGCTATTGGCAATGCCTTGCTAAGCTTTATAGATGCTTTCTCCTCTTACAATCAAACAAAGATGGAAGAGAAAGATAAGGTACATACCTCGTTTGTTACTCTTTGGTGCATATTGTTACGCTATAATTAGAGATGAGTAAGAGGGTTTAGCTCATGGGTTGGCCCATTTAACCTACTTCTTTAACTGGTTGTTTTTTGGTCTGTTTAAAAAGTGGGTCAAATGAGCGTGGCCCGTTTAACTTGCTGGTCGAAAGTAGGCAGGTTTGAGTTGGCTCGTTTAATACATTTATGTCTTTGGCTCACAAGCCAGCCGTTTAAGAGACTTTTTAAACAGGTTAAGACCAAGATTTTTTGGCTTATTTATGAGGTTATCCTATTTAACTTGCGAGCTAAAGTGAACAGTGCTGGGTTGGTCCGTTTAACCTACTTGCATACTTCTAACTATAATGTCCTTTATTATAAAAAGCATTGGCGTAACCTATCAAAGGTTAATAATAAAAATATTTAAGTCTCAAATTCATTGCAATGTAGAAGTTTATATTGATGATATGATTGTTAAGAGTGTGGAACAAGGTTGTCATCTTACTAACCTAAAAGAAATTTTCGATACTTTGAGAAGGTATAGTATGAAGTTGAATCCACAAAAGTATGTCTTTGGAGCTACCTCTAAAAAGTTCTTAGATTATATGGTAACCTAACGAGGAATTGAAGCTAATCTAGAAACAATTAAAGTAATATAGGATATGAAGTCCTCGAGTGCAATAAAGGAGGTACAAGATTTGATAGGTCGAATTATAACATTAAATAGATTTCCTCCAAAAAGTGATGATAGGTGTGCCAAATTCTTCATTTTCTTGAACAACCTAAGGAATTTAAGAAGATTGATGAGTACAAAGCCACATTCTAAGAGTTGAAAGAATTTTTATTGTCTCCACATGTATTCTTAAAACTTATCTCAAGGGAGGAATTTTTTTTATATTTGTCAATCAGTGATCAAGCTCATTCCCTTGTTCTAGTACATGTTAAAGGGAAAGGACGTCGACTAATCTATTATGTCAAACACATTTTATAAGGATCAAAATTAAGATATACCAAAATGGGGAAGTTTGTTCTTATTGTAGTCATAGTAGTAAGAAAGTTGAAGCTATATTTTGAGAGTCATTAGGTTACAGTTCTTACAAATCAACCATTATAGCAAGTTTTATAGAAGCCTAACTCATTAGGTGTCGCATCCCGGCATAGCATGAGATGCACCATTATGCAGGAATACCTGTTGAAAACTTAATTCAACCTGTTCATTCATCAAGAGATAACGTTATTTACATAATAAAGGGGCTTCTACATCGAAGTTTAGTTAGATATCCAGTTATAACTTATGTGTACAATACAATATTTACATCAAAATAGGATCCAACTTTTTCCTTTATCGTCTTCACAATAATAGGATCTTTGACCTAGTACAAGCTCCATACAAAAGTTGCTGACTCTGACTCATGCTCTTAGTATATATATCCCCCCTTAGCATTGGGCCATTTGAGATGCTATTAACCTGAGGATAAAACATTTTATCCCCTTAGCTATTGAAGTTGAGTGAGAGTAGATAACAAATAACATAATATAGATAATATTACATGTCACAACTAAAACATTTCAATCACAACCTACAGGTTCAACTTCACATATGCATTTGCCCAACCAGACATTTACTGCTAACAATGCAACACGCTATGCTCATGCACATGGCATGCATTGGTATCGATATCTTATGCCCTCCAAACTTCTTCTAGTTAGTCAACATAGTCGAGCATTTTGATACAATGTCTAAGAACCTGAGGCAACATGGAGCTACCTAGGAGTAGGACCCCCACCAAATTGGACTACACACTGTAGTCTACCATTATCAAAAAGGGCAATAAGGAGTTGCCTAGGAGTATGATTTCCAACTTAACAAAATTAGACTATATACTGTAGTTCACCAAAACATTGCCAAATTAGACCACATAATGTAGTCTATCAAATTTAACTATAAAAATAGTCATAATGTTTGGGCAATGCAGTCTACATGCTTCCAAAAACTGAGTTCATAAAACCATGCTTTTTTCATGATCATTTGAAAGCCTCATTCTGAAAGTTTTAACCTATAGGTCCCTTTTTGTACTGTGTTGTGCTATGCTATGATATGCAATAGCAAATTAAGAATATTAATCAGCACAATCAATCTCTTAGTTTTATTTAACTCAGTGATCTAATTCTAGTTTTCGAACTCTCCATAGTAGAATTCTAGTATCTCACTTAAGATTCATTTAGGTGAACACCTAGAAGATTGAGTTAGCAATCACTTAACTTCCTTAGTTAGTATAATCATTCATAAGCATAAATCATCGCCTAACATGATGACATAATAGCTTAACCAAAATACAATTACTGTCATTCAAAATCAACACATCAACATCCATTATAGTAGCATATCAATTCATCTAAGATTTACCTATATTCAATTAACACAGCATCAAAAGTATACAGTGTTATGAGTAGCAATATATCTACTTCAAGCATGAGTTAGATCCACTTACTTGGGCTTACTAATAGTGAAAAATCCTAAACTTCATGACGTGGTCCTTCCTTACATATCATGCCTATGAAAATATAACATAGTCTTCAAATCGAGTATAGGTCGAATCCGAACTATTATAAGTTTTCATTTTTGTATTTTTAAACTCCATATCTTACTTATTTATTATCTGATTTTAGTAAACTTTATATTGCCATGATCATTATTTCGAGTGCTATTGATATATATTAAGAATCAAGACTAATCAACATTGCCAAATATCTAAAAATACCCTTTCGTATTATGACTCGATCGAACACTACCCTAACTCCATAATTGACTCGAGTAAACTTTAGTATTAAACTAAAAACCCTAAAAATTATAATTTCCAAACCTATCTGACAACACTTATTGTATCTCCAAAGTTTCATTTATCACAGATTTAATAAACTAGTTACTATATTACATGTTAAGCTAATATATAAGTTTATACTAGAAAAATACAAAATAAATAGTATATGAGCCCAATTAATTTCATAAAAAATCCTATAGACTCATAAAAATATGTAGTTTAGTTATTGATCATCAATTACACTAAATTGGCTATTATCCATTTTTATGAAAATAGTAGTTTTAGCTCGAAATTATAAAAAATTAAGGAAAATAAATAAATTTTTTAGTGAGATAAAAATTAAATATTCCAAATATCATTATAAACATCTAGAAGTCTAAGCATGTAAGGCTCATTCATTAATTTCATCAAAAACTAAATATTTCAATAATTTGGTAAAATTGGTAGTTTTATTCAAAATAATTATAAAAAATAGTAAACATGCTTAATTTCAAACACAATTAAATATATATATTAGGAGTACTACATACAAAAATTGATCTTGAAACAACATCATCTAATATTTATAAAAATTAGATTAATTTTTGCCCAAACAGAGTATTTTCTTAAGGAACCCATATTTACACTAATTATTTAATTAAAATAAAATTATTTCATTAATCTGCACCTAAAATAATCCTAGAAACCATATTTCATAATTAATGGATAACAATTGATATTTTTAGTAAATTTAACAAATTCCGGGCAAAAAATTGGTTGACCTGAACCAACCGTCTCCGACCACCACCTGGTCGCCACACCATGTCGGAAGAGCTTCTCCAGCCACCCTCTATTGGACCACCAAGCCCCACCAAGTTAAGTTATAGATAACCTATTAAATCGCCTTAGCCCAACTCTGACCTTGTTTCTTATTCTATTTTTATTTTATTTTTTTCTAACTTTTCTAAATTGTTTTCTTTTATTTTCAGAGTTTCAAAATATTTAATTTGAGGGTTTGGGTTGTATTTATATTTTTGGAACTTTTCATAATCAAATAAAATTTGGACATGCGTATAACATATGTTAATTTTCCATTTTCCTAAAGGACATGTGTCATTTCCTCATCAAGTAAGTGTTAACTCACCATTTTCAATTAATACCAGCTTGACACATCATTTGATGACTCATCCTTTCAATTTTTTATTAATTTTCCATTATTTTACCTTATTTAAATAATAATTTATTATTATATATATGTATATAATAGATATAATGCATATCACATGTAAATGCATGTATATTATGTATAATTAACTTTATTTATTATTTTTGAAAGTTAATTAACTTATCTATAATATCTCGATATATTTAAATGCTCAAATTTTAAGATTATCGGTTTTATTGATAAATTAATGTTTTTCTCAAGTTAATATTTTTATATAACTTATTTTAAGAAATTGACTTTACTTGAATTATTTCATCTAACTTTTCTAACTTTACTGTGACGTTTGAAATAAAACCGATAACTTAGCTTGACGCCCTAAATTTAGGGGCTTAGATCTTATCGTTATTGAATTAGCTTAAAATCTTGGGATATTACAGCAACTTGCATGATGAAATATGCGTTAGAATTAAGTGCATATAGTGTTTAGTTTCAACTAAGAATGGCTCTAAAAGCACAAGTCTTATTAGATATTATGGTGAAATTTATAGGAGAAAAGGACACTACCAAGCTAGTTGAGAAGCCTCAATGGAATTTATATGTAGATGGTTCCTTAACATAAGAAGGATATGCAGCAGGCCTTGTATTGCAAGCGTTACACAACCTCAAGATTCATTATGCACTTAAATTTAGGTTTTTAGCTAGTAATAATGAAGTAGAATATGAAGAGTTGATAGCTGGAGTGAGGCTTGCCAAAGATGTTAGAGTTGAAAAGTCAAAAGTTTTTTCTGATCCCAATTGATTATCTAGTAGGTAAAAAGGTGAGTATGTGGAAAAAGATGAAGTAATAACCAACTACATAACCATAGTATGAAGGCTTGCCAAAGAATTCTTGTCCTTTACCATCACAAAGGTACTTATGGTATAGAACATGGCCACCCATAAATTATTTAAGTTGGCTTCTACATCACTCTCATACTTGAATGATTGGCTCTTTATTAAGTATTTTCCAAATAAAAGTTGAGAAATGCTTACTAATCAACGTCTTAAAGTATAACCTACACTAAAAGACAAATCTTGGATGGATCTAATCATTGATTATTTGAAGGATGGAGTGCTACTTGCTGATAGGAAGGAAGCTAAGAGGCTATCTATTAGGCTGCAAATTATATGATGATCAATGGTTAGTTATATAGTCATGGCTATAGTCAACCTTACCTTTACTACCTTTCACCCAAAGAAGCATAATGAGTTCTTTCCTCACTTCATGCATGACTTTATAGCAATTACATGAAGTCTTAGACATTTTATGTTTGGGTACTCAAACTCGGTTATTATTGGCCTTCTATAAGAGAAGATGTGAAGAATCTAGTGCAACATTATCTATAGTGCTAAAATCACGAGGCAATTGGTCGTTCTCCACCAAGCGAGCTTTAACATCTAACCAATCCATGGTCTTTCCCTCAATGGTGTTTGGACATTCTTGGGCCTTTCCAAAGGCTATTAGGCAATGAAAAATTATTTTCGTCACAATAGGTTATTTCACGAAGTGAGTAGAGGCTAAAGTTGTGGCAAAGATTATTAAACGGAAGGTAAAGTTGTTTGTACTCAACTTTATCATTCCAAGGTTTAGAGTTCCCTACATAATTGTAACTGATAATGGTCCACTTATTGATAACGATAAGTTTCAAGGAAGCTTTTTATGAAAAGTGTGGCATTTGGCTAAATTATTCATCAGTCATGCATCAATAGACTAATGGTCAAGTTAAAACTGTGAACAAGGTTATGTTATATAGTTTGAAGTGAAGAGTGGACCAAAGGGAAATGGCTTAACAAGCTTCTAGATATCTTATGGGGTTATAGGACTACTTATAGGAATTCAATAGTAGAAACCCATTTAGGTTAATATTTGGGTCCGAAGCTATCTTACCATTGAACTAGAGCTTCTAAGCTTATGTATGCAAAACTTTGATGTTATGGATAATCAAATTAGCCTTACAGCAAATCGGGACACAATTAAGGAGATATAAGATATAGTGAGAGCCAATATTATAGCATACCAACACAGAGTGACATAGTACTTCAATTAGAAAGTAAACCATAAGGTTTTTCAACCTAAAGACTTAGTGTGTTGTAAGTTGGAAGTAGCAAGGTTATGGTTTAGCTAAGAGAAGCTCGCTACAAATTAGGATCACCTAATTCAAATCTAAGAAGTCGTGGAGAATGGAGTGTATTGACTTGAGAGTTTGGATGGATAGATCATCCCCAGAGCATGGAATGTTGAAAACTTAAAATTTTATTTTGAGTGATCTTCCTACTAACTATCTATCTCTAGTTGTCAAGTTTATTGTTTGCTTTGATAGTATATTTGTTTATCTACACCCATACGATAATTTAGGCACCAAGTTGCCATGGTGATTCAACAACACATTAGTTTTTAACGAGTGTGTACATGGTTACCTAAAACTTTTAATTGTACCCCAACCTGCTTTCCATTAATGGACTAATGAGTTTGAAGAAGTTCTAGCTAAGATGATAGATGAGATAACTTAGTAGCTCTAACCTAATTTGGTTAATGACCAATTTCTAGGTCTACATACCAAAGGGTTAGTAGGAAAAATACTTCATGTCCTAACCCAATTTCATGAACACAAGTTTCGAAAATTAAGTCTTTTCAAATAACATAGATTGCATCTATGTTGACCTATAAGCAAGAGCAAAATTTTGTATGCAATCAATAAGGGGAGCATGTCTTTTAAAGCAAGAAAATTAAAATGAAGTCCACCAATACATATAAATAAGATTAGCATCTTGATCTAAATAATTGAAATAAAAAATCTAAGCAGCAGGAGGATCAATCTTATCATTCTCAATTTTATTAGGAAAAGGAGCTTCTATTGGAATAGGATCCACTACAAGGGTTAAGTCATCAATTACGGCAGGGTTCTCTTATGATTCTTCCTTATTTAAGTCTCTTACCTCTTCTTCATCATCATCTTTGTCATCTACATTGGCAAAGTCAAGGCAGGAAAGATCGTAGTACTATTCATTCATGCTCCCTCCTTACCATATCCTCACATCGGGAAGCACTTCACTCTCTTTAGTTCACTAATTATATTCACCTTAGGATGCACCTTTCAATACTGCTTCCCTAGATAGTTGAACCTTTTATAGAAGTTTCTTGCTAAGTAGCTGCTTGTAAGATTTGTTTAATGTTATAATTTTGAGAGCCACCTCTACAAAAAATTATGACTTAGTAGTCTACTCTAGCTCAACGATTCGAGCTTGTTGGTGGTCTAAAGTCGCCTTCAACTCCTTGACTTCTTCTTCTAAAGCAAACTCTTTCTTACCAAGGAAAGTGTAAGAGTCACTCAAAGATTGGCATTTTTCCTTTTGCTCTTGCAATTGCTACTTGAGGTCCTTTACCTCCCCCTCAAACTCTTCATTTCGACCTTTCATTAAAAGAAGCTCCTTTGTAGCTTCCTTATGCATATTCTACTCGAAGGCTAAGAGATTCTAAAGATTCTTGACCTCCATTTTGGCCTTCATCCTGGCTTACTCAGCAACCACTATATAAGCTTTGGATGCATTTCGAGCCTACTCAATCCTTTATAAATATTAGTAGATGTGAGAACCAAACTAAGCTAAATATGTTTATGGAAAAAAGAACATCTATTACATTCTACATCTCAACCTCAGCCTTGTCTAATGCTGTCATAATATGTCCATTCATTTATATCAATATAAATGAGTCAATAAATGTACATATGGCTTAACATGTCTAATGAACTAAGTAGAAGATAAAAGATTTATATCATAGTGCTTGGTAGTGGTCATTTCCTTGATGCTACCTCCTGCCTTCTTTGCATCTTTCCGAAATAACCTCTATCCTGAAGGAAGAATAGTTCCCCTCATTAGAGCCATAGACTTCCTTCCATCCTTAAGCATAGAGTCACTGGTAGGTATTCTTTCGTCCCATAAGTAGCAAAGGGGATTCTAAGAGTTTCAATCTCCCAAGCAGGGCTTGGTACCAAAGGTAAGGCAAAGTTATTGTCAATATTAGGTATCATATTATTGTAATCATAGTTTCCAAACTTCTTAGAAACAGGAGGCTCCTTGGTAGCTTTTCGTTTCCTCCTCTTTTGACCTCTAGGTAAGGTGCTGGTCTACATAGTAGGAACCTCCACTAAAAGAGTTGAATTAGGAGCTACCATTAGAGGAAGTTGAGTGGTCTCCTTACAGCTCTTCTTAGTTAGGGCCACTTTGGGCTTAGTTAGACCCCTCTTCTTCTTAGCATCTCTAGAGGGGGACTCTTGCCTTATAGTAGTTTTAATGACTCACATGCCGAACTTCTCTTTCTTGGCTTTTTCCTGGGCCAACAACTTCTTAGGGTTGATTTCTCCAACCCTCATCTCTACAACATACAAAAGTTAACAACAAAAATTTGAAATTACAGGAAATCATACTTAGAAGACTATGTCGAGCAAAGCTCAAAGAATAGTTATGATAGGAATTAGAGCACCGGACCTCTAACCTAAGTCGAGCATGAGGGCTTAAGAGTATGGCCAAGTAAGTTCTTCTATGTCGACCAGCGCCTAATGAATCTGAGCTGTTTCAATCCACTAATCTGCTGCTTTGTTTGAGTTGAACCCTTCAGTACTTATTAATAATCTTTGATTGCCGACCTAAGACACACTTGGACAACAGCTTGGCTCGTTCGATCACTAGTCTAGTTGACTTGAATATGAACTACTTTGAACATGTCCAAGTTGAATTCAACTTGGAAGAACTGCCAATCCAGCTCAACAATCGCTAGCTTAACCATATAGTTTGTCTCTTTCAACCAGAAATTCACCCACTAATTGACAGCTACGTATCTAAGCAATCATATGATAGAATCCATCATATAAAATAGATGTTTTTCTTGATTTTCTTTTTATGGCCTTTCCCCTTCTTTGTACATTACTATTTAGGACTTTACCCTTTTTAGTCGTTTTTATTTATAGTTGTTGCCATAATATTTCGGGTATAATACCCATTGTAAATGTAGCTACATCATCATCATCATCGGATATTAAATATACTACATTGTCTCTTTCTATGAGCATTCCTCTTTACTTGCTTCACTCTTATTATAACCCTTAAGCAAGGGTAAGTGGTGAATACCCTCATTAGACCAACTCATGCATCATATTGAGTTGAGTCGTAAGTCCCTAATAGTTCCTAAGTGCGTCATATCCTTGGAGCGGGTTGCAGTTTTACTTGTTTGATCATCTATTATCATGCAACTCTACCTTAGCTTTTCAAGCTTTCGACGAGCTTGAGCCTACCCCCTTACGACCAGCTTTGTCAGTCCTGGGCTCGGTTTGTATCATCTTAGTATTAGAGTAAAGGATTATTTGGGTAAGTTTCTATTCAATTGTGATTATTACTATGTAGTGTGTAGTATTGTTGTCAAGTGTGCTGTGAATACGAGAGGGATTAATTTAAGTGTTTTAGAGAGTATTTGAAGTTTTGTTGTTGTTGTGAGACCTTTGTTGCTAAATACTTTATTTTGCCCTATTTCGATTATACAAGAGTAGAGCAAATTTCAATTGGGTTTATAGTTCTTTGGAGTGGCTATTGTGTTCATTGTTAGTTTGAACTCTCGTGTGGAAAAGTATGTGTGTGAGTTGTTTGGCTTGAAAAAGGACAGTTTCTATTATTTCGATTATACAAGATTAGCCACCTTGAAAAAGGACAGTTTCGATTATACAAGATTAGCAGTGTTGTCCACCATGGCTAACAACCTTAGAATACCCCTAGAAGTACAAATGAGTAGATTGATAAGGTGGCTAATCTCATAGCCAATTTGATTAAAGCTATTCATGCATTAGCTTTTTGACCTACCGTGGTCGTGCAAAATACTCCACAAGTTGCTTGACCTGTGAGAGGACAGATCCTAACTCAATAAGGACGAGGTGAAGGAGTAAGAGGACGTGTGAGGAGAAGGATTGACTTAGATATGTTGGATAAAGAAAGAGAAGAAGAGTACAATGAAGAAGAAGAGCGAGCACGAGCAGCCCGAGCTACTGATCATGTAAAGCTTCAGATTCTAAGCATCAATAATTCTAGGAATGCAAATGACTATTTAGATTAGGAGGAGACGGTTGAATATGTTTTTTATTATTAACAGTATGAAGATTGTGAGAAAGTGAAGACTACTGTTGTAAAGTTCTTAGGTTATGTTGCAATAGAGTAGAAGAACTTCTAAATAATGAGAAGACGAGAAGGATATAGGAAAGTTAATACTTAGCTTGAGATGAAGAGAATAATCAGAAACAAATTAGTGACATATACTTTTATTCAGCTTCAAGAGCTAAGACAAGGAAGCTGAATTGTTAATAAATATGTTCAAGAGTTTTAAATACTCACGATTCTATGTGAAGAGGATGAACCATTAGCTCGAATAGTATCTAGATTTCTTATTGGATTGAGAAATGATATCTAAGATATTGTAGAGCTGCAACAGTTTGCTACATTAGACAAGGCTATAAGAATAGCCCAATGAGTGGAAAGATAGAGGAGGAATTGGTCGAGTTGACTACTAATGAGCCGACCTGGTCAATTAAGCCAATCCATTTAAGGAAGTTACTAGCTTAGCAAAGTGCCAAATCGAGTAGAAAGATAGATGCTAAAGTAACACAGAAGAGCTGACCAACTGATAGTGAGGTATGGCTGAGAACTTACAAGAAGGGACAAGGATCTGGGGAGAGGATGAGCTAGATTAAGTGCTTTAAGTGTTAAGGGTTCTTGCACATAGCCACCCAATGTCCGAACAAAAGAACTATGATCATCAAAGGAGATGTCCCAAAGGTTAAAGTGGAAAGTATTGATGAGGAGCCCGAAGAGGAGGTTGTCCTCATGAAGGATGGGATGAGCTTGTTGAGGAGGATGTGTTTGCTGATGATCTAGACAAACTAACTTTAGTTATCTAACGTATGAAGAGTATATAACCCTCTATCGAAGAGGAGTAGAGAGAAGATCGTTTCACATCACATGCAAGGTGAATGAGCAAGTGTGTACACTCATAGTAGACAATGGAAGTTGCATAAGCATAAGTCTGCTGACCTAGTTAAGAAGCTTAAATTGCTAACCATATCACATTTGAGGCCTTATAAACTGCATTAGCTGAACAAGAAGGGAGCACTACATGTCACCTAGCAAGTGTTGTTACTGATCTCCATTAACAACTATCCCGATGAAACTCTTTGTGATATGCTACCCATGTTTGCATCTCATGTGTTGCTAGGCCAACCTTAGCTTTTTTACAGAAGGGTTATGCATGATAAGTTTAGGAACACGTATGTGTTTGAGAAGGATAGGAGAAAAATTACCTTGAACCCTATGGTCTCAAGTCATGTGAGTAAATTATAAGCTAAATTGGCCTGAGGATTAAAGAAGGCTTTAGTATTAAGTAAAGCCGAACTCTAAAAGCCATCAAATCTTACCTACTAACTTTCCTTTTGGTAAGGAGGCTATAAGAATTGAAGGAGCAAATGAAATTGCCGGAAGAGGTTAAGAAGTTGCTTGATGAATATTTTGACCTGTTTCTCAAGTAGTTGCCGTAGGGCTTACACCCATTTCAAGGTATTAAGCACTGTATTGACTTGATACTTAACGCTACACTACCCAACAAGCTTGCCTATAAAATGAACCTTAAGTAAACTGCAGAGCTCTAAAGACAAGTCAACGAGCTATTAGAGAAGGCATATGTTAGAAGGAGTCTAAGCCCTTATGTTGTGCCTGCAATGCTTATGCCCAAGAAGGATGGTACTTGGTGTATATGTGTAGTATAATATCCCATAAATTAGCAATCAAGATATGAACATCTGAGTATTACGATAAAGCCCTGTCCTTATACGATTAGGATCGATAAATCGAGTAGGTTAAAAGCTTTTGAGAAACATGATAACCTAATTGAGGAATCCCCGTACACATGGAAGTAAAAAGTATAATAAAATATCAAGAATATAATCAAGATAGTGAGATTTTGCTCCATATGAGACTCTAAAGTCGAGTTTAGGGCAACCGTACCTAAATTTAAGGCTTTCGAAAAAAGTTATTTGATTGAACCCAAACTTTACGATTAAGACAGAAAAGTTAGTTGAAGTGATTTGATGAAGTTGGATATTGAAAATAATTACCCAAAATCCTGATTTTGCCCTTAGAAGTATTATTATTTAATATAATGTAAAAATGATCGAAACACCTAAAACTAAGCTTGAAATGCGACAAAAACTTACAATTGAGTTAATTAGGCAATAAAAGAAAATAATATAACATAATATACTATTTGAATACATACGTATTTTTATGAGTATACTTGGTATATATAATAAATATATTTGTAAATTAACCTAAAACTATATAATTATACATAATAAGTATTAAATTCGCAAAAATTAAATAAGAAAAATATCTTAAAAATAAAAGACATGTTAGAAACATGGTTATATGCATATAATTACTCATTGCATGTGTTACATATATATTGTATATATATACGTATATTAATATAATAATTAAATATACTTAAATTATTCAAATATTACTAAAATTACACTAAAATTTAACCAAAACTTATCCAAATGATGTAGGAACAGCTAGAATTCACATGGCACTTCAACAATATTTGGAAATGATGACTCAAAAGTGAATCATCAACAATTTGTCACCTTATACTTTTTGTTTTTCAAGAAAAATATTAAAATAAGTTACTTAATAATTAAGAAAAAAATCCAACCAACCCTAATTGCTATAAATAAGACCCCCTTACAACAAATACAAGTTTAGGAACCCAAATTATAGAAAGGAAAAATCAGAAAAAATCAAAGGAAAATAGAAAAAATTAGAACAAAAACAAAGCAAGGACTGAGTTGGGACAATTCCTCGACTATCCGATGACCGGACGTGGAGGCCTGCCGCCACCTAGCAGAGCCACCATCGACTAGGCCGACCAATAACCCCTCTCCAGCCAATGGTGGCCGAAGCTCCAATGAACTTAGGTTTCAAGCTTCTACCTTATTTTTCTCTATTTTGAAAAGTTATTAAATTAATTAGGAAAAATATGAAAAAAATTAATTTTTAGGTTATTTTAGATGTACTTTCATTTCATAAATTTATTTTAACAAAATTAAGAATATTTAATGTACTTACTTAACAAATATACTATTCATTCGAAATTTGAAATTCAAAATAAATTACTACATGATATAGTTTTTAGCTCAAAATTTTTATGTAAGATACTTATGATATATAGATAATTTCTATGTAGCTTGATTTTTTATTTGAATATTTTTTATATTTATTGTATTTTTGGCCTATAAATAGCTCGAAATTAGGCTAAAAATGTTAAATAAATAGGATTTATGAAATTAAACAGTGAAATTGACCTATATTGATTTTTGATGAAGTATAATGATGTTAGGATAGGTTGAAAATAATTTTGTACAAAAAAAATCATATTTAGGTAATTAAGTATAATTTAGGGGTAAAATCGTAATTTCGAATGTATAGATGATAGATCGAAAACTTAAAACCAAGTACTAGCTGAATTCCACATACTTTTAGGAGTCTATAGAAATTTTCGAGGAATTATTTGGTAACCCGAGCTATTTATTATGAATTTATGTAGTAAAATAGATTAAATAACGAACTAATACCCAATTCTAGCAATAATTGGTTAAAATATGATAAATAGTTGAATAAAAACTATCTATTTGTGTACTGATCAAATTGGATAAAAATTATATTTTTTAATATATTTAATGATATTTTAATAATTGAGATACGTTATAGAGGTATTAGAGTTAGATAATACCTATATTATGGGTTATATTGACAAATTAGGTAAATAATGGTTTCATAACATAAATTACGTATAGTATGATAATATTTGATTAGATGCGTATAACTGTGTTAAAAACTCAAATTACTCATCAAAAGTTATCTCTAGAAATTAAGGCTTGTAATATGTGTTATTAAGTCTATACGAGCCCAACGACACTATTTTTACTAAAATCGGATAAATCTAGGTAATATAACTTATATCTCTATAATATTACTAATTTATGTACTATTATAACTCTACTGTAATCTAAACGTGATTTAAACGACTAAAAGTACGTTTCGATATAATCGGAATGATATATTCTACGTAATAGTATAATTGCATACATTATTAATACTTAATAACTTAACTCGACCAATATAATGAAACTATATATTATTATATAAAGAAAATGATAATATACTTTATATGTATATATAGAGCTGCTTTAGATAAGATCTTAATGTTTTCGTAGCCATTACGAAAACTGAATTTATATTTTGTATATATAGGGCCTCCTAGTGATCAGACCATTGATGACACGAGTTTTCTGAAGAGAGTGTTAGGACAAGTAAGTGAGATCAATGCTTTACTGCATTTTGAGATATTATTTCAAAATATCTAGGGACTTTAGTATATATTGGCTTGTGATTGTAGTTAGTTGTTTATGCGTATGCAACACTTATGGTTGGGTTTCGATTTGCTGTGATGGGAGCTAAGCTCTATGATATGATTGTTCTGTAAATATTATTATTGAATTGTTTGAGCTTAGTTGATTATCCTAAAAAGATGGACTAACTTAAACTAGGCTTAATATCTAATTTGATATGTACCGCAACCCACTAGGGGTAATGACTAGGATTCTCGGGCCAAATATGGACTCCTTTCGATGAGAATAGCTAAAATGGTCTTTTTCCCATCCTTAGCCGAACTAAGTGACAGGAGAGGAGGTCACGACAAGGATAGGGGTTGTGGTTTGAAGGTAGTCATGGGAGGAGGGTGTTCTTTATTGCATAAGCCCCGGTTTGGTTTCGATCTATGAGTGTAGGACGTCATTCTCCACAACTCAGATTAGAGTAGGTGAAATTTCTTTGATCTCACGACGAATCGAATAACGTCGTGTAATAGCATCTGCTTGTACATACATTACATCTAATCAACTTGATTGAAATCCTTACTTGTGATATGCTGAGTGCATACTTCTGTCCCTATCTCACTTATTGAGCAAGTTATTGCTCATTCCCCTATAGTTTGTTTTGTAGGTTCCAAATGGCTTATAAGTGCCTAACTAACACCAGATCCCTAGTAAACTGGGATGGGGAGTGAGATCCAACAAGAAATGGAAAGTTATTACCCTTAGTATTAACTTTTTACCTCTTAAGGAAAACTATACAAGACTCCTCAAAGGGCTTAGTTGTTTTCAATGTTTTCGTCTATCTATGAAATGATAGGTACCTGTAGGATTTACTACTACTCTTTTATAAGGTCAAAATTACAAGTTTATTATTACAAATTATTTCAAAGGATTACTCCATAGGTTTATATCAAACAGGTATCGAATTGGACGCTTTAAAGGGGTAGAGTTAAGAACGCTTGGTGTAAACTAGATCTAAAATAGCAGCTATGAAAACAATTCCTATCTTAGGATGTTTACATAGTGGAACTATTACGACTTCACCTTTTTAAGGCGTGACATGTAGATAGCAAAGTCGTTAACAATATTACAATTAAGTATATAGACCCCATTCTGAGGCTATATGATATGTTATATGAACTGAGTGGTATGAGAGTGTTCAATAAGATTAACCTAAAGTTAGGGTACCACCAAATTCGAATGAGGCAGGGGACTAAAAGGAAAAATGCTTTTAAGACTCGATATGGCCTATACGAGTAGATGGTCATGCCAATTAGGTTATCAAATGCCCTAAGCACTTTTATGAGATTGATGAACTACATTCTGAGAGATTTGATTGGGACGTTTGTCGTTGTCTATTTTGATGACATCTTTGTCTACAGTGCCGACTTGACAAGTCATATTAACCATCTCTAAGCTGTCTTCGATGTTCTCCATTCAGAGAAACTATTTGGAAACATGAAGAAATGTTGTTTCTATCAAGTAGAGGTGATCTTTTTAAGCTATGTAGTTAGTGGAGGAGGATTAAGAGATGATGAAGAGAAAGTTCGAGCCATTGTTGAGTGGTCAACCCCAACTTCATGTGCCAAGGTAAGGAGTTTCCATGGATTGGTATCATTCTATCAACGCTTTATCTAAGAATTTAGTACTATGGTAGCATCTCCGACTAAGCTAACAAAGTATAATGTACAGTTTAAGTAGGGAGAGAAAGAAGAGAGGAGTTTTGTCGAGGTGAAAGCAAGGTTGACTTCTGCCCCAGTCTTTACTCTACTAGATTTTGATAAAGTGTTTGAGCTTAAATACGACATGTTAAGTGTCGTCATCGAAGTTGTTCTAATGCAAGAAGGTCGACCTGTCACTTATTACAGTGAAAAGCTCAGAAGAGCATAACTAAACTATTTTGTGTATGACAAAAAAACCCTTAGCATTAATTAGAGCTCTTCACTTATGGCAGCATTATCTTCTACCAAAGGAATTTGTCATATACACATATCATGACTCCTTAAGGTATTTATAGAGCTAATTTAAGCTTTCTAAATGCTAAGCTCGATGGGTTGAGTTTCTAGAAAGATATAATTTGATCGTCAAATACAAGCAAGGCATGAATAATGTGGTTGACAATGCTTTAACAAGAAGACATGTTCTCACTAAGTTACAAACCAAACTGTTAAGGTTTGCAAGCATTAAAGAATAGTATCAACATGATTCTCACTTTGGTCCAATATATAGCTGTTGTGGGGAAGGAAGAACAGTAGATGAATACTATGTAGAGGTGGTTGTCTATTCCAAGGAAGCAAATCATATGTGCCGACTTATTCAATGAGGGAACTATTAGTTAAGAGAAGCCCATGGAGGAGGACTATTTGGGCACTTTTGAGAGCGAAGAACTTATGAGCTACTGAATGACGGGTTCTTTTAGCCTAAAATGAAACATGATGTGCATCATGTAATTAAAGGATGCACCATATGTAAAAAGGCTAAAAGCTGAGCTGAACAAAGGAAGGTAATGCCTCTACTAGTTCCAACTAAACCATGAGTTGACTTGAGTATAGATTTTGTCCTTGGATTACCTTGAACTGGCTAAAGCAAAGACTCTGTAATGGTTGTCGTTAATAGGTTCAATAAAATAGCACACTTTTGTACCTTGCACCAAAACTAATGATGCTTTGGCTATTGCTTCTTTGTTTTTGCAGGAAATAGTTTGCTTGCACGAAGTGTCGAGGAATGTGGTGTTAGACAAAGAACCAAAATTCTTAAGCCATTCTTAAAGAACTCTTTAGCATTGAATAGGAACCAAATTATTGTTCAATACTTCTTGTCACCCTAAAATTGATGGATAGATAGAGGTTTTCAATAACACCCTGAGGTTACTACTCCTAGTAGTAGTAGGAAAGAACTTAACTGACTAAGACATCTACTTACCTATGGTAGAATTTGCTTACAACAAGACAGCATATGCCACCATTAGGCACGCCTTATTTAAGGCCATCTATGGCTTTAATCCCTAACTGCCGCTTGACCACACCCTAATGTCGCTCACAAAC
The DNA here is from genome assembly GCA_024138015.1 of Lumnitzera littorea. Taxonomy (NCBI): domain Eukaryota; kingdom Viridiplantae; phylum Streptophyta; class Magnoliopsida; order Myrtales; family Combretaceae; genus Lumnitzera; species Lumnitzera littorea. Next base: position 37,575,577 of record JAMXBB010000012.1, read on the forward strand.
CAAGAAGATCTAGAAGTAAGAACGAGAGCCTAATCCATCTAGTAGATCTATCAATAAGTCACTCAACACATTGACTGAGTTGCCAAAAAACTAAAAGAGAAAGGTAAAGGAAGGAAGATTAAGTAGTTTCAACCTGATGACCAAGTGTAGTTACACTTAAGCAAGGATAGGTTTATTAATTAGAGGAAGAACAAGCTGTCTACCAAAGTTGAAGGACCATTTAGGATACTCTAGAAGATAAACAACAATGCATACCAATTGGAGTTACCAAAAGACTTTAGAGTGCTCGACATGTTTGATGTTGCCAACCTGAGCCCTTAACAACCCAAGGAAAAATTGAATGAAGACCAACCGAATTTGATCCTAAATCCCAATCAACCCAGTGAGGATGGTAGGAATTAAAGCATTGGACCTCTAACCTAAGTCCAAGCTCAAGGGCTTAAGAATATGGCCAAAGCAGTTCTTTTGTACCGACTCGTGCCTGATGAATTCGAGCTATTTCAATCCACTAATCTACTGCCTTATCTAAGCTAAACCCGTCCTTACTTATCAATAATCTTTGATTGTCGGCCTAAGGTATGCTTAGACAATAGCTCGGTGTGCTTGATCACTAGTCTAGCTGACCTGAATATGAACTACTCTAAGCATGTCCAAGTTGAATTCACCACAAAAGAACCACTAGTCTTAATTGGTGCCTCTGCTTAGCAATCGCTGGCCTAATTTTACAATTTGTCTATTTCAACCAGCAATTCACCTACTAAGTAATAGTCATGTATCTAAGCAATCATATGATAGAATCTACTGTACAAGTTGGATGTTTTTCTTGATTTTCTCTTTATTCCCTTTCCCCTTCTTTGTACATTACTTATTTAGGACTTTACCGTTTTTAGTCATTTCCATTTATAGTTGTTGCCCTAATATTTCAAGTACAAATACCCATTGTAAATGTAGTCACATCATCATTAGATATTGAATATACTATATCATCTCTTTTAATGAGCATTCTTCTTTGCTTACTTTACTCTTATCTTAACCCTTAAGTAAGGTTAGGTAGTGAGTACTTTCATTGGACCGGCTTATGTGTCATATCGAGTTGAGTTGTGAGTTTCCGATAGTACCCAGGTATGCCATATCCTTGGAGCGGATCATAGTTTTGCTTATTTGATTCTCTATTATTGTGTAACTCCACCCTAGCTTTTCAAGCTTTCGATGAGCTTGGACCCTCCCCTTCATGACCTTCTTTGTCAGTCTTAGGCTTGGTTTGTATCAAGTTTACCCTACAAAAATGATTGATTGTCATCAGTTCGACCAATTGAGCTCCATATGGTCAGAAGAACAGTCCTTACCTTCCTCTTCATCATTTGAGAAGATTAGCTCATGATTGTTATATCATTGAATAATCACTTTGGCATCCCAATAAAACCACTTATGTCATTTTTTCTCAATCATTTTAGTAGCCATCTCATCATTAGGTAGAAGCTTGATCTCTCTAACATGACTTTCAATCTACTTATACCATCCAAACCTATTTTTGATTTAATAAAAACATACTTATCCTTCCAATCATGGATTTTAGACTCCAACTCATCCAAAAAAACTTCCTCTTATTCTTAGTGGCGTCATAGTACCACCCATCATTTTGACACTTAATTGTAAAAAAGTTACTTAAACAATTGCACAGTAGCTCTAACCTTTAATTCTTTGCAAATTATTTCAAAGGCTAGCAAAATTCTATACGTGTTTAGCGATAACATGCTCGACAAAACATAGAAGCAATTAATAAAGGCCTTAACAAAATTAGAACAAGAGAGACGCAATCCAAAATCAAAGTATTCTAAATAAATATGAAATTGCCCATCAATCGGGAAACTAGCCCATTCATCTTTCCTTGGTTTTCTAAGTTTCCAATCATTGGGAAACTTCTTAAAGTAATCTTCATACTTCTCTACGTCAGTCTTCCCAGCGTGACCTCAAATTCCATTTGGGGCCTCTATGCCATATTTAATATTATTAGACAAATAAACAAGGGGTTTCTTTTCCTTATTGCCTTTAAGATACTCATCTTGTGAAGTACTTCTATTTTGGTCAATTTATCAAAACCGTTTATTGCACTACTGTAACTTAACCTTAAACAGCCGTCACTACCATAGGTTGAAGCCGATGCAATCTTCTCCTGAGGGGTAGTACCCTTGAAGGAGAGCTTGAAAGAACTTTTTATCCTTGAATGAGCTATACTTAACCTAAATTTGGAAATTTTGGGATTTCAAAACTTAGTTTTCGAGTGTGTGTGAGAGATTTGTAGAAAGAATCCTAGAAAATGAGGAGAAGAAGAAAGGAAGAACTAGTTTTGGATTTTAAATAATGGTGATTAAGTGGCAATTTTAGGGAACATGAAATGGATAAATGAATCAAAATTGCTAAAGTACCAAGGAACACCTTGGCAATTGTGTTACTATGAGAATACCATAACTTTGGTTGCTTGCTTACTTTGAATAATGTTGTAAATTCACTAATCACTACTCTTGTACTCAAGTAATTGACCATGTGAGCTAAGGAGGCAAATGATGATGTTGAATTTTCATCCCAAAAATCGAATGCTCGACATAATGCTAAAGTATTCTAGATCAGGAGTAATATCAAGTCCAATGACTATACTCCTAACCATGTCTTATGATGGCCCTTGTTTGACTATTACCACTAGATCGGTATTTTAACCGGCAGCCTTTTCCTGGAACTTTAACAGCTCACCGAACCTTTTCCATTTATGATTCTTTGAGGCCTAATCATTAAGGTCCAACTCATTAAGTTCAAACATTCAATTGTTAAAACAAGGGTGTGAATAATTCGACCATTATCTTGTGGATAATTGCTCAACTGCCCACATTTTCCCATGATTTTCACATGACTAAATTCACATAAAAGTACTTGTCAATGGTAGTTTAACTACCTCCACATGCAATTATCAGACAGAGCTCTATAAATAAGGACAACCTACTACTATAAAAACTCTCTAAGCACTTCTATTTCCCACTTACCTTCTCTTCACTTTCTACATACATTATATACTTTTCTAACTTGGGCATTGGAGTGGTTATGTTAGATAGCCCCGACACCTACAAAGCATTACGTTTGCTTTTTTGTAGATTACAAATACCAACTAGAATTTCAACTACAACAAAGACAATTATTCACTCCTTTGTCTCACACTTCTACTCTAAACAAAAACTACATAGATTTATAGCAACAATTGCTCAAGATATGTCATAAAACTATTGCTTTGCTTTATGCTCTTAGCCCCAAAGAAAGTATGTTGGTGTATAATAAAATGTTCTTAAAGTGTCTATGTCTCAAAAATAAAAAGAAAAGAAAAACAATTGGAAAATCATTAAAATATTCCCTTAAAAGTATCTTTAAGTCTCAACTTCTACTTTTTATTTTTCAACTTATAATTTTAGTTTATGCTTTTTTACCTCCTACTTTCTAAAAACAAAAGAGAGATTAGGAACAATGCTCTATATTAGAAAGAATGGTATGCTTTTGTTGCTTTTCTTACTCTTATCTTGAACACATGTTTTGACCTTATATATAAACTTTCCCTCAACATTTAATCCCCATAATAAGCTAAAGTTTTAATAGTTTTACAAAAAAAAAAAAAAATACTATTTAAACTTTGTCCAATATTCTTTTGACTTTTTCACCCGACGATATTTAAATTTCAATTTAATATTGACAACTAAATAATGATACTTATTAAGTAAAGTTAGATCTCCACACATTTGGTGTCATGTCTTAAACTCAAAGGGCATGACAATCCATTGCTTGCCTATATAAGCATGCAAGGCATAATGTTGATGTAAAAATAGTTCACCAAATGGTGTGTGCATAAGCCAACAAGGGACCATCTTCTATACAAATGCATATAATGCAAATGATACACCACATGCAACTTTTTAACATACACATCTAATTTCATTAAGTTTATTTAATTATAATTAGAATATAGAAAGCTATCCAACGACCAGACCAAATTAGGCCCTAGAAGTCGATTTTTGAAGGTGTCAACCTATGCATTCCTAGAGTCATTTATGAAAGTCTAGACCCTCAATAATTGCTTGATTCATTTTTAAAAGTGTGAACCCTTAATACTCCATAAAGTTGGTTTTAAAAGTATGAATCCATAATACTCTTAAGATTCGGTTTTAAAAATGTGAATCTATAGTATACCCAAGAGTTTGTTTTCAAAGTATGAATCCTTTTAGCCAGCTTTGAAAGTATAGAGTGGATTTGTGGAGTAAGTTTTGAAAGTATGAATGGAGCCGATCTAAAAGTGTAGAGGAGGTCTCTAAAGTCAAAATTTGCAAGTACGAGCAAGTCATTGGAGACCTATATGATTTTATATTAATACTGTAGACACCCAATTTTTACTCATTTTATTTTTATTATTTTTCTTTCTTTTCTCAATAAGTCCTAAATTAGGAAAAACACAGAAAAATAGGAAATTAAAGAAAACTCAAAAATAAAGAAATAAAAAAAAAGAATTTTAGAAAAATACAAAAATAAGAAAAAGCACAAAAAATTAAGAAATTTGGAAAAAAAAAGTACTAAAAATTGGAAATTAAAGGAACCTTAAAAAAATATAAAAATTTGAGAAATTTAGAAAATAAGGAAATTAAGAATTTTATTTTTAGAAAATTGAAAAATTAAAAAAAAAAAGAAAAATTGGAAAGAATAAAAGATTTTAGAAAATAACATTTTATTAGGGTAAATTTTTAATTTTGAAATAAGTTTGGAAGTTGAGTCGTCGGGTTTGAGCTTATATTTAAATCTAGTCTAGGCTGACTTGGTCCATATGTGCAAATTGCACATATAGACATAGCATAGGTCAATGACTTAATGGTTAAACATATGGACTTAGTTTGAGTATTGAGTATGAGGTCTTAGGTTCGAATCTTGGCAAAAGTAAAGAGGCCTTTTTATTTTTGTTAACTAATACATTGCTATGTATCAGGATCTCACTATGCTATGTATCAGGATCTCACTATGCTACGTGTCCTAACACGTGGCATCATTGGGTTGGACAATCTTGTTAATGTGGTGCCACGTAGCATGCCACGTGTCACGTGATGACATGTAGCAAGTCGGGGTTGATCGGTACTGCAACGTTAGCCCTTTTTTCCTTTCTCTTCTTTCTTTCTCTCTCTCTTTCCCTCATTTTTCTCCATAATTCCAACACTTTCCTCCTTAGGTAGCCACCTTTGACTCGATTTTTAATTCGCTTTTCATTGCAATTTCACCATATCAATGGCAAAATTGCAAACTAGACATAGCCTACTGTGAATCGATACAAAAAACGCGTCTAGATTCAATCAAATACCTATTCAAATTGAGCTTCAAAGATTGGAAAAAAATTGTTTTTTCGGCCATCCCCATTAACTTTGATCCGAGCTTTCCTTCATTTCTGGATTGTTTTCGAGTATATAAAGGGTGTTAGGGGATGTTCAGGGGGGAACACAACCACTTACAATTAATAGAATCACTCGGTATACTCTCTTTCTCTCTCAAGCTCTCTTTACGCATAGTCATGCCTTCTCTCTCTCTCTAACCCACAGCTACGCTAAAAGGAATTCAAGCAATTCTAACCACTGCTGTGACTCCCCCACAACACGAGCTCCTCAACCCAGCTTCCTCCGTCCATCGACGTAACTCGAAACCCCTTTACAAGCCAAACCCGCACCGCCACCATAACACTCCTTAACCTCTAAAACCACCAAACCAATACTCCCTTCATGCCCAGCAACCCACACATGGTTGAGCTACCATCGCCACCCATGACCAACTTCCAACAACTACCAAAACAACCACCCTAGGCCACGACGTCAAGCCTACCCCCCCCATTCCCTAATTTAATACATGCAAATCCATCCTTACCCTTGAAAAATTTAGCCTGAATTGTCCTGAACCACGCTTGCTACTACGTAGTTGAAGGAGAAGAAATTCGACTTGACTTGACCGACTTGCCCCAGGTCTGACTTGTGTGCCCAGCTGCATCCGAATCCTTTTCATTTATTTATTTATTTATTTATTTTTGTTTAGTTTATTTAGTTGTTGTTGTTTTTGTTATTTTTATTTTATTTATTTATTTTTCTCCAAATGTAAATGTAATAATAAAAAAAATAAGAAGAAAAAAAAGGAAAAAAAAAAGAAAGAGAAGAAAAAGAAAAAAAGAAATAAGTATTTTTGTTTTTAGGAATTTAATAAAAATAAATAAAATATAATAAGTAATCAATAAATAAGGTAATATAATAAAATAAATAGTTAGTGAATAAAAATTGTTTTGACAATTAGAAAAATCAAGTTTTCAAAAATAAATAAAAATAAATTTACTATTTTCCAAATTAGGATCATTTAGAATTTGCAAAAATAAAATTCAATTTAAGACCTTTTATAGAAATTTTCTTAAATAAACCTAATTGAACTAAAAACGTAACCACGATTGTTTTCAAAAATTAAAATTAACTTAACCCACTAAAGTTTTTATTAAAAGAACTATGTATGTTTGATCTTGAATAGCGGATACGTAGGCACCTATGGGATAACAATAAAAATAAAAAAAAATCTAATTTTTCTTTTTTCTAGGTTAGTTGTCCAATTAGAATAATTAAATTGAGTTCTGTCTTGTAAAATATAAAAAGTGATTCTTAACTTTAATGCTAATTTTGGAAAGTCAACGGTACCCGTAAGGGTTTAAAATTACTAGCCCCCGAACCTAGATCTCTGGTTTTCAAAAACTGTTTTCATAAAATTCGTTTTAATCGTTAAATTAGTGGTTAAATTATAACCAATCTACCCAATTGATTATAACTTAACTCTTTTTTTTAACTCCGTTCGGGTGGCGACTCCAAAGTACTTTTCAAATTGAAAAACAATGTTTCTTTAAACCCTAGTCAAAGATTAGTATTAAATGGGTAGGGTTTAGTACTAATTGATTTAAAGAAAATCTAATTTTATAAAAATAACCGAGAGAGCGAAAAACCAAGCTTGACAGCTTGGTAACTCTACCGGGGACTTATCAAGAGGGTTAACCATTCAACTTTCCAAAATTAAAGTTAATCCCTAAAAATCACCTTAGTGTAATTTATTTATTTTCTTTGTTATTTATATCATAATTGTACTAACATTTTTTGTAGGTTTAGTTTTATGTATTTAATTATTTGTAGGGGGGTGGGGAGGGGGGATGGGATTTATTTTACTATACCATAAATGCATAATAGATACGGTCGAATTCGAGCCGTCTTAGAACCTTAGGATGGGGAGCTATTGTGTAAGTTTCGAGTGTAGTGGGGTAACCACTGTTCGGGACCGATTAAGTTACTCTACTTAAACTTCGATGTGACTAAGGAACCGTTTTTTTCATAAACGTGTGAGGTCATAGAGTTTAAGACCATTAGAACTTACCTTTATTGCATACATTTTCATAGGGTCGACGAATAGTTAACAAAGTGGCAATGTTATATAAAAAGAAAAAGGAGAAAAAATGACAAAATACGGAGTTTTTTTCCCTATATTCTTCTTAGAATTACATAGGAGGTCTTGTTTATTTTATTTTATTTTTTTCATGTAATTAGTCTTTCCTTTGTAATTTATGCTTCCTTTGTAATATTTCCAAAATGGCCAGTTCATCCAATGCCAAAGAGATTCATGTCCATAAGCCTAAAAACCCAAAGCCCATACTTAGACAGTGGTTTCAAACCTTTAACCCGAGAGAATAATAGTTCATTACCAATAAGATTAGACCTATACTCTCACTAGCTAAAGTGGAGGTTAACATCACGTTGGTAAGGGCCTTAGTCTACTTTTAGGAGTCCAAAGAAGTAGCTTTTCAATATGGACCACACTTAATTAGTCCGACTTTGGAAGAGTACACCCAACTACTTTAAGCTCCTCCTTTGGATGAAAAATACGTCCTAGAACTCAGCTTTGATCCAGCGTACATTTTTTCAAAATTCCTAGGGATCCATAAGACTAAGATAAATGGGGCCTTAGGTGATTGTAACAAATATGCCATCAAGATATGGGATCTAGTCCATTGGTTCCAAAACAAGCCTAGCCCCAACAAACAAGCTTTGTTTCCTGGAAATTAGAAAGAAAACCGAATTAAGGCCTATGTACTAGCAGTATTTTCTACTATCTTGTTTCCAAGTGGATCTCTTCTTATACACTTTAAGGTGATGGAGTTAGTAGCTCAATACTAGGAAAAGAAGTCTTACATTCTTACCTTACTTGCTGAGTAGATTAGAAACCTTAATTTCCATAAGAAAAGAGGCTGTGGAGATCTCAGGTCAAGCATGGTACTATTAATGGTATGGTTCATTAATCACATCAAATGCTTTGGGTTGGATTTAATAAGGGGAGCATTTGCCAATAAGATTGATCTTATTGATTCTTTTGTTGATAAGATCAAATTACCTAAAAATATCCCTATCCTTCTTTAAATATCGTATTTATGAGATTGCCAAGTGGAAGACATACTATTGATTGCTAGGTGGAGCAATTATACTAAAATCATACTGATTTGCAAAAATTACCATGTTGTACCATTGATCAGAATGAGTTGGTGTACAGGCTACTACCTAAAGAATATGGTAAGACAGTTTAGAGGAATTTAGGACATAGTTCACAAGCCTTCATTGGAGCCATTCACTCTTAATCTCGAAGAGCTTCACTCCATAGAAAAGACATCCAAACTTCACAAGATCAAAGCTTAGTGGGACACTAAGACCGTAAGCCCAAACATCAATTTGGTTGAATTCATAGGAAAAGTGGACAAACACTGAGTTACTAAAAAGTACCTATACGATCAACTTCACAAGGTAAGCACAATACGATATCAGGCACCAGAAGTCCTTTAACCTTCCCCTGTGTACCCTAGCTCTCAAATGCTGACCTATATGGACCAAGTGAAAGCTCGTATAGAGGTCCTCTATGATGAAAAAGATAGATGAGAAAACTTGTTTCGAGAGTTTAGGCAAAGGTTGTACGCCTTAGAACACCAACTGAAGATAGCATAGAAGAGGATTTAAGAGTTTAAGGAAGTGACTAATCATGACTGAAAGAAGGAGAAATGTCATTTAGCCCACAGAAAAAAAAGAAAATTAGTATAGATGAATTTGTACTTTCTCTTATGTAATAAAACTCTAGGAATTCAAAAATAATAAATAACTTGCTGTTCTTTTAATTATTCGTTGATTCCCTCCTTTCCATCCGTGTGGCTCATTTGCATTTCATTCATTTGCATTCGTTCAAAAATTAAAATATTTGTGTACTAATTTATTGAGAAGTGGTTTTATCCAAGTCACCAAGATAGCTCCCAAATGTCAAACCTTCTAAAGAAGTCCTATCAAAACTCTCTCAAAAACCAGAATGGCTAACCAAGGAAACAATGATAACAACACCAACAATGGCAATGGCAACCCCGAGGTTATTAACCCCATTGAGTTGAGGTTCCAATCTTTAGAACAAATAATGGGAAAGATTGCAAATCAACTAAGCTTTCTTACTGATGGCATCTCTTTACTTAAGTCTATGGCTCCATCAAATGAAGAGAATTCCAAAGCTCAATATGGAAAGAATATTGAGGCCCCAACTCTTGAAATAGAAGAAGCCTACCCCAAAGTCAATCAAGGCTTCAAATCCTTTGAAACAGAAGGGGTATTTCCAAAAGCCAACCCAACTTTTGAGCCAAATACTTACTCATTCCCAATCAACCTAATGCTTGAAGCTGACTAGGACAAATTGAAAGAGCTTGAGAAACAGCTAACTCAACAAATTACCGAAAAAATGAAAATGCTTGAAGGGTATGATGGATTCGAGTATGCCGGCATAACAGACTTCTCTGCCTATGATTATGGAAGCTTCCTGGAAAAGTTCAAAGTACTCGACTTTGAAAAATACAACGGGACTGGATGTATGTAAGATGGGCAAATATGTACGGTATGACCAGGTCATGGTCCAGACCTTTCAGGATAGCCCGACTGGCCTTACCTTGACCTGGTATGCCTAGTTGGACCTGAATCAGGTGAATACATCAGAGAGGCTGGCTAGAGCGTTCTATGAGTAATATAGATTTAACATTGAAGTGGTGCCAAACATAATGAATTTGTTTGCCCTAAGGAAGAGGCACAATGAATCCTTCAAAAAATATGCCTAAAGGTGGAGGTCCCTAGCTACAAGGGTATCTACCTCCGTGATTGAGAAAGAGCTTACCGCAACTTTTATTAACACTCTTGAGAGGCCTTATTTTGCTGACCTAATCGAACAAGCCTCTTTTAGCTTTGCAGAAGTACTGGTAGTAGGGTATCGAATTGAAAGTGCTGTTTCCTCTAGCAAGCTGTAAGAGATAGTAGATAGAAGACTACTTTTTACTAAACCCATTACTAGCAAGCCTAGAGAAGCTACTATAAGCATGGTCAATTCGAATGCTAGGCCTAACTCCTAAGTCTCTTTTAGGGCCAATCCCTTACCAACTCAACAACAATATAGTAGCCAACCACAGGTTAGTAGAACCCTAAAGTAGTTCACTAGAATACCCATTCCACTCAGTTAGGTACTTGAAAAGCTAAGGAGAGATAATCTACTCCTTTATGAGGCCCCTAGTGAAAGGTATAGACCGAGGCTTTTTTATCCAAATGTAAGATGTCAATATCATCTAAGGTAGGTAGGCCATTCAACTGACTCATGCTGAAGGTTGAAAAACGAAATCCAAGACTTAATTAATGAAGGTATGGTACAATTGGATTTTGTAGAGGCTCCTACTCCAAACGTCATTAGCAATGCCTTGCCAAGCCATGAGCCCATCATTAATATGATATTTGACCACTCAGGGCCTACTATCTACATGATCGGTCCCAACCAAGAACCTAAGTTTTATAGATTATACAAAAAAGAAGTTCCATAAGCTAAAAGGTATATCTTCCATGTGCCTGTGCCCCTCGAAAATTATAAATCTACCCCCCTCAACTGCTAAGTAATAAACTAAGGGGTAGTTAAGCTCGCTTGTAAGGGGGATCACTCACTCTGGTAGAATCTATGATCCAAAGGAAGACCTGAAAAAGAAGGTTGTGCTGGACATGCTAAGTATGGAACAAGCTAAACATGAAGAAGGGTTGACTGCCTTCACCAAGATGATCAAGTCTAGCGAGTATAAAATAATGGATTAGCTCGCTAAGACTCCAGCATAAATATCCCTCATGAGTCTTTTAATGGCATCGGACCCATACTGAGAAGCTTTGTTCAAAACATTAAGGGAAGTCAAGGTCCTTCGTGAAATCCCAACTGAAAGGATTAGCTCTGTCACCAATTTCATCCTCACTATGGATTACATTTCCTTCTTTGTCGATGAATTGGCCGAAGAAGGTAACCAGCACACAAAACCTCTGTTCATAATAGTGAGGATAAATAACATCATCACAACAAGAGTCCTCATCAACAATGGGTCATCTTTAAATGTCTGCTTCTGGCTACCCTGGAGGGCATTGATATAATCGCTATCAAGTTGAGTTTGACAATTGTAAGGGCTTTTGACGTGTCTAGGAGAGAAATAATAGGGGCGATCGGCCTACCAGTGGTTATCGGACCATAGACATTCAATATCACATTCCAGGTTTTGGAAATCCCAAGAACCTTTAGTCTGTTATTAGGAAGGCCTTGGATACATTCTGCAGGGGCTATACCGTCAAGTCTTCATCAGAAAGTTATGTTCATCTCTAACGGCTAAGTCATCACAATCTTAGGTGACTAAGATTATGAAATCTACAAAGAGATGGCTATACCCTATATTGGTATGAAAAAACAAGAAGACTTTGGGCTCTAAATGGTTGATGAGGTGTGCATGATCACCAATCAGTAGAAGGAAGATAGGCCAAAATTCAAAGAAGGCTAGTTTAGGACCTATCGGCTAAGATATATTCCGACCCCGATGGAAGAGTTGTAAAGAATGCAAGCCAAGGGCAGAAAAGGTGACAAGTTATATCACACTCCAATGATTGTCCCTCCATTGTCAGAAACTTTCATCCAAGCCAAAATACAAAACTTAAAGCCTATCAAAAAGGATACCTCCAGCAAAAATAAAGGGTTTGGCCCCTCCAATAAGTCCCAGCACTTAAATAATTGGTTCTTTATCCCTATGAATAGTAATCAGTCTTCCCTAGGGTAAAGGATGAATTATGATCCAGTATTTTATAGAATTTTGTAATAAATTACCTTTGTTCTTCAAATGATTATACCCGAAAGAAAGTTCCTTTAAATAAAATCAATCTCTTTTCTCTTTATTCTTGCCTCACTTACACTCTCCCTTTTATATACTTTTCTTTTTTTCTCCAGATCTGATGATCTAAACAAAGGCCATGGATACTTTGCACAGATAGGTGATGAAAATATTGATATCACCTTCGGCCTTACTGGGTTAGTTGTTGAAAGTGATGTTAATGACCATAATGACGTGCAAGAAAGCTGGCTAAAACATTAAATAAGTAGAATTTCCATTGACGAGCCAATAGAGGTAATTAATGTCGAGACTAATGACAACCCTAAGGCATTGAAGATTGGGGGAAATTTGAAAGAAGACCAAAAGGTAGAAATGACCACATTAGTATCTGAATACTAAGATGTATTCGCATGGTCTCATGAAGATATGTCCAGATTAGATTCGTCAATTGTGGTCCATCGTTTACTCATACAAGAGGATGTCAAACCTAAGAAACAGAAGTTAAGAAGGTTCCGACCAGATATCCTATTGAAAATCAAGGAGGAAGTTAGAAAACTATTAGAAGTTGGCTTGGTGTTTGATTATCTCGAATGGGTAGCCAACATAGTACCAGTTATGAAGAAGAACGGAAAAGTCAGAGTGTGCATGGACTTTTGAGACCTTAATCAAGTAACCCTTAAAGATAATTTTCCTTCGCCCCATATCGATGTCTTGGTCAATAACATAGCCGAAAACCACATTTTCTCTTTCATGGATGGGTTTTCCGAGTATAACCAAATTCAAATGGCTAAAGAAGATAAAGTCAAGACGACGTTCATCACAACTTGGGGCACTTTTTGCTACAAAGTGATGCCTTTCAAACTTAAAAATACCAAGGCAACTTATCAAAGGGCCATAGTAACAATCTTTCATGATATGATGCATAGAGAGGTTGAAGTATATGTTGATGATATGATTGCTAAATCCAAAGAAAGAGAAAATCATGTGGAAAATCTGAGGAGATTGTTTAATAAGTTGAGAAAATTCCAATTGAAGCTCAACTTGGAGAAATATACTTTCGAAGTGACTTTAAGGAAATTATTGGGTATTATAACTAGCTAAAGGGGCATCGAAGTGGACCTTGATAAAGTCAAAGTGATAGTTGACCTGCCTCTACCATGTACACTCAAAGAAATTAGAGGTTTATTAGGCTGTTTAAACTATATGGCCCGGTTCATATCTTAACTCATAGACAAGTGTCGTCCTTTGTTTAAGTTATTAAAAAAGAATGCCAAGATCAATTGGGATGAAGAGTGCGAGCAGACCTTGCAACAATCAAAGAATACCTCATGAACCCTCTGATTTTGGTAGCTCTAAAACCTGGGAAGCCTTTATTCTTATACTTGACAATATTACTAGAGTGCATGGGGTCCATGCTTGGCTAGAAAGATGAGGAAGGGAAGGAATAGGTTGTATACTACTTGAGCAAGAAATTCACTGAAGGGGAGCAGAAATATTCAGAAATTGAAAGAATCTGTTGTGCTTTGGTCTACATAATGCATCGGCTCATACAATACATATTCTACTACTAAGTTGAATTGCTGACTCAACATGATCCCCTAAAGTACTCGGTAGACAAACCAGCCCTAATTAGCAAAATCTCAAAGTGGCAAATGCTACTATCAGAGTTTGACATTACATATGTGAACCAGAATTCAGTCAAGGGGTAAACTTTAGTAGATCAATTGGCAAAAAATCTCTTCGATAGCACTCCCTAAGAGGTACAAGTCAATTTCCCTAACGGGGATGTCTTAACGGTTGAGGGAAACTCTGATAAAGGCAAAGATGACAAGCCACCAAATTGGAAAACGTTCTTTGATGGTGCTACCAACGTGTCTGGGTCTAGAATTGGGGCAATACTAATATCCCCTGAAGGTACTCAATATCATGTGGCCATAAGGCTCGTTTTCTCATACACTAATAATATTGCTGAGTATGAAGCGTACATCATAGGACTCAAGATGACCCTAGATAAAGACATTTGAGAATTAGAACTGTATGGGGACTCTTCACTAATTATTGGCCAAGCCTAGGGAGAGTGCAAAACTAAAGATCCTAAGCTGGTGCCTTATCACCAGCACTTGACTGAATTGATGGAGAATTTCAAAGAAATCACCTTCAATCACGTATCGAGGACTTAGAATCAATTTGCTGAAGCCTCAGCCATGCTAGCATCTATGAACCAAATATCTGGTGGAGTCGAGATTTGGCCTCTTACTATTGAAATTGAAGACAAGCATGCTTTTTACCTAACAATTGAGGGTATGAACGACCAAAAACCGTAGTACCACGATGTTAAGACATTCCTAGAACAAGGCACATACCTTAAGGTATGTGGATGACAAGGAGGTTGAGAAGTTAATGAAAGAAGTACATGAAGGAGTATATGGCCCTTACATGAATGGTTACATGTTGACGAAGAAAATTATGAGGCTAGGGTATTATTGGCCAATAATGGAAAATGATTGCATCAAATACGTTAGGCATTGTCACTTATGCCAAGTTTATGCAAATAAGATAAACGCCCTGCCTTAGAAACTACATACCCTCTCAGTACCATGGCCCTTCTAAATATAGGGCATAGATATTGTCACGCCCCGAAGCGGCAGAGTCGTAACAGCCCCCGCCGTGTAAACCATCTTAAGATAGAAGTTGGCCTTACAACCGCTATCTTAGACTTAATCTACACAAGGCGTCCATGACTAACCTGCTTTGAAGTAGACAATTGGTAATTTAAACAAATCATTTACCTAAGAAAGTGAGAAAAGTTATATATAATCACTATAATTCAGTTATTACATTAATCAGAAATGAAAAGTAAAATATGTGTTGACTCTTCAATGTTTTTCCTCACTCCCCAGGATCCAGCAGTTGTTAGCTTCAGAGTATTTGTTTGCCGCTTCTTAGCCAGCACCTGCACGATGTTTATAGGGATGTGAGCAACCACAGCTCACTAAGTTAGGACGGAGGACTTAAAACTATACCATACAAATAACAAGGTTTTCAATCACTTATTAGGTGCAATGCATGTGCAAGCAAATGCCATCGCACGACGTTGTCCGGCCCGTCGTGAGATTAGAGAAATTGCTCCCGCTCTAATCCGGGTTGAGGAGTTGCCGTTAATGCAACAGCTCACGACCAAACCCATGCTTGTGTAATGGAGACCTTGCTCCTCCCGCGACTACCTTCGAACCACTGCCTTCACCCTCGCCGCGACCTCCTCTCCTGTCACTTAGTTTGACTGAGGATAAAGAAGGGACCATTTTGCAATCCTGCACTATCCCTTCCGAAGGGGTCGGTATTTGGCCGGAGAGTCCTAAGTTCCCCTAACGGGTTGCATGCATGTCCGATTATGATTACTAGTCATATATTTGATTAAGTCCAGTTTAGGGTGATCAATCATTACATACAATTCATACAATATGTGCCAAAGCAACAAACAGAATAATAGCATCACCCATAATCAAGCACATGCACACATTCAACTATCTAACAAGCACAACCAAGCATAATCTTAAGCCTCCAAAATACAGCATCGTATTAATCCCAACTTACCTCGACTCTTCGCTCACTCACTCGAAGTCCGATTTGCTCAGGCCATCGCCGATCATCCCTATAACACGAATGTGGTTTCAGCTTTTCATATAAATATTATAAGTTTGTTTTATCCTATATTGCTTATTGTTAGGTTTTATTTAAGGTTTAATATGTCTAATTATCTAGGTATCAAGTCTTTTACAATTATTCTAGGTTTGGGGTTGGGTTTAGGTTCGATTTTCCACATCGATTTCTAAATTAGATTTTAGTTCGATTTTCTAAGTAGCGTTTTATATTCCAACCCTAGAAATTCGTTTCAACCCATAATGTGAAATTAATCACATTATTTCCCGATACCCTAAATACGATCACTACCCCTAGTCAGTATTTTATTCCATCCGGTACACTTAAATCCCTATTTGTGTACCGAATTTACTCCTAATGTGAGAAATTTTTATATTTTTCATATAATTACATAAATTCAAGTTTCTTATCAGATTTATTATATATCCCTATTATTTATATAATATCAATTTTTATCTTAATATTTTCTATTTATTATATTTCCAAAATTTACACATTATGCATTATTGCATATTATGCACATAATGCATTTCTAATATTTCTATTACCCTAATTACCATCTCTAAACATAAATTATTATTTCAAAATGTATAAATTCATCCTAAATCAGATTTTACTCCAATTTACCCTAATTTACAAAATTATCTTAAAATGTACTATTTTTCCATATTACCTATTTACTACAAAATTAACCTAATAATTACATCTAACACTTTAATTGCTACAAGTATCATACTCCATCATATTTTAACATCCTAAAACATCTACTTATTCACTAAGTCAGTAATTAATCTCCTAATCACCTAATTAACTCCAAATTACCCATTTTATGCCTCATTTTAGGGCCTAAAAATTATCTAAAAATTTCAAAAATTAATTTTTGAAAAGGAGCTTAATAGCACTATTCTATATCATCTAAGTAATCTACAGAAAAATTTTGGGCTTGAAACTACACTCCTAAGGTCATTTATTTCTAAACCGAAACATGCTCGATTTTGCACGATTTTGCACGATTTCTTAGGGACCATATATTACAGAACATAATTTCATCAAAATAATATTTTTCCTACAAACTACATACAAAAATATCCCAGAATAACAAAATTCATAATTTTCTAATTATATTTACTATTTTTACAAAATTTCACAGGAATCGGGCTAGAAATTGGACTCACCGGTATGGGTGGCTCCGGCCACCGTGGGTCGCCGTGGCCTTGTCGACCGACCTGGGCGTTGCCACCACCGTGTGGTGGTGGTGGTGGTGGCCGTCCACTTCCAGCTGCTCGTCTGGTAAGGGTTCCCTTTAATTGCCCTAACTGCACAGTTTTTCTTATTTTTTTTATTTTCTGGATTTTCTCTCAAATTTTTTACTCTCCCTAATTTTCTCACTTTCCAAACTGTCCAAATGAGCTCTGTAAATTTTTTCCCTATTTATAGGCATTTTCTGTAATTAATATGCATTAATTTGACAACACTTTGTCCAAATTCCTTAATTTTTGGCTTTTAAGTTGTTCAATTTTTATTGGCTAATTTTTATTTTTCTTATCCTGACATGCCACGACCTGATATTGATGCATCTTATCCTCTTCTGATTTTTTCTGATTTTTCCATAATTATTTTATAATTTTCTTTAATTATTTACTTAGTTTTTGGCCAAATTAGGTAATTACATGTATTTTTATCTACACGTAAATACATGTGGGGTACACGTGAACATTCCTAAATATTATTTTGGTCATTCTAAAATTTTTAGTATACATATAATCCATCTCTAATAATTTATTAGTTATTAAATTACACTTTTTGCCTTTTCAGTAATTAGCAATTATTATGCTTAAAATTTGAAAATTTTATAGTCTCCTATTTTATTTCTTATTTTCTTAAATTTAAGTTTACGGGGTCATTTTTACTAATATTTTTCTCAATAGTTTATAATTTGGGTTTGATCGGATCTTTTAACCGATCGCCCTAAACTTTGGTTTCTAAGTTCAATCCTACGGTTACTTGGCTGAACTTTGGGGCTTACAGATATCATTAGCCCGATCACTCCAATGGGCATCGCTTCATACTAGTCGTCATCGACTACTTTAGCAAATGGGTTGAAGCTTCGTCTTACTCAAGCATTACTAAAGGGGTCGTAGTTAAGTTTATGAAGAGAGACAATTTGGCTCTATACGAGACTCTAGAAACGATCATCACTAACAATGGCACCAATCTCAATAACAAGCTTATGTTAGAATTGTGCCGACAGTTCCGGATCATTCATAGGAACTCTACTCTTTATCAATCCTAAATGAATGGAGCCATTGAAGTAGCCAACAAAAACCTCAAAAGAATTATTGAAAAAATGGCTGTCACATATAAGGACTGGCATGAGATGTTACCCTTCTCACTCATAGCCATCGAACTTCCATCAGATCATCGATTGGGGTAACACCGTTCTCTTTAGTATACAGCACTAAAGTAGTGTTACCAGTAGAGGTTGAGATCCCATCACTTAAGGTACTATCGGAAACTCAGTTGGACAAAGCCGATTGGGTAAAGAAACACATCAAGCAGTTGAATCTGATTGATTAAAGGAGTTTGACAACCTTATGTCATAATCAATGTTATCAATAAAGAATGGCTCAGGCCTTCAACAAAAGGGTATGACCTCGGAAATTCAAAGAAGGAGATTTGGTGTTAAGAAAAGCTCTCTCCAACATACAAGACTCTAGAGAGAAATTTGCTCCAAATTACAGAGATCCTTATGTTGTGAAGCGAGTATTTATGGGAGGGGCTTTGATTTTGTCCCAAATGGATGGTCTAGATTTGAGAGACTCTGTAAATGTTGACATTGTAAAATTGTATTGTCCATAAGAAGTTAGTGGAAATTTTACTCAAAACACGAAAATGCTAGTCATTCTAAATGTCAATGTGGTCTAATTTTCATTATCTACAAGAAAATTTGGTATCCCTGGCTGTTGTCGTCATTGGAATAATCACCCTTTCTATGAAAAGGTCCAATTCCATTTACTCCATTTAACCGAACCCATACATTGCAAATATGAGAGAAGTTAAGGAACGAGATCTAGAACATTGGTAATTAACAAAATTCTTTAAAATACTTTATTATGGATTGATCCCCCTTGATAGGGAGTTTTATTATCTGTTTTTCAGGGGAATGCGAAACCCGAGCAAGCAATCACGACAGATGTTTGTTAGTCAAGAATAAGGCTCCCAAAAAACAAAGACAATGGGTGGCTTTTTGTATCAGATTTCATTTCCAAGAATTCTTTAAAATAACCAGTGAAGTCTCAAATGTTCTGCATCAAGAATATCTAGGTTGATAACAAGGGACTAAAACATGAGCCAGTTATCTCTGATGGGGCTTTTAAAAAAGGTTTGACCATTTGGGTGCTATCAACAAAGATCGGGTAAGTATTTTCACACCATGTTAGCACATCAATTTTTGAACCTTACTTTTGCATTTAGACTATACTCCCAACAGTCTTTTTTGAACCAACCTACAAGGCATTCACTTCTTACATTTAGTGTTTAGCTAGTCTTCGAAAGCACGATCTTAACTTAGTCTCCTTTCTAAAATCTCATTCTATTTCAAGCAAGCCCATTAGGCTCTTCTGTTCACCAAATTTCTCTCAAGCAAGCCCATAGGGAATTTCCCTTTATTCACTAAGTTCCTCACCAATTCCTTTTTTAACACTAAGTTTATGGTTGCTAGTCCCTGAGAGATACTCTTGCCTAAGTTAATAAGCCTAGTGAGGTACGACCAGGTTTTAGATCGATCCTAGATTAGGGTTGTTAGTCTTCGAGAGACGTTCCCGCCTTGGTTAGTAAGCTTTGTAAGGTACAACCAGGTTTTATATCAATCCTAAATTAGGGTTGCTAGTCCTCGAGAGACACTCCCACCTAGGCTAATAAGCCTTGTGAGGCACGACCAGGTTTTAGATCGATCCCCCATTAGGGTTGCTAGTCGCCGAAAGACGCTCTCGCCTAAGTTAGTGAGCTTTGCGAGGTACAACCAAGTTTTAAATCGATCCTACATTAGGGTTACTAGTTCTCAAGAGATACTCTCGCCTAAGTTAGTGAGCTTTGTGAGGCATAACCAGGTTTTAAATTGATCTCTCATTAGGGTTGCTAGTCCTCGAGTGACACTCCCGTTTAGGTTAGTGAGCCTTATGAGGCAGGAGACCAAGTTATAGATCGATCCCCCATTAGGGTTGCTAGTTGTTGAGAGACGCTTCCACTTAGGTTAGTGAGCTTTGTGAGGCATGATCGGGTTTTAGATCGATCCCCCATTAGGGAGTAAGCTTGGTGAGGTACAACCAGGTTTTAGATCGATCCCAGATTAGGGTTGTTAATCCTTCAAAGACGTTCCCACCTAGGTTAGTAAGCCTTGTGAGGCACGACTAAGTTTTAGATCAATCCCACATTAGGGTTTTAGTCATCGAGAGATGCTCCCGCCTAGGTTAGTGAGCCTTATGAAGCACAACCAAGTTTTAAATCAATCCTACATTAGGGTTGCTGGTTCCCGAAAGATGCTCCTGCCTAAGTTAGTGAGCCTTGTGAGGCATGACCAGGTTTTAGATCAATCCTCCATTAGGGTTGCTAATCCTCAAGAGATGCTCCCGCCTAGGTTAGTGAGCCTAGTGAGGTACGACCAAGCTTTAGATCGATCCTAGATTAAGGTTTCTAGTTCTCGAGAGATGCTCCTACCTAGGTTAGTGTGCCTTATGAGGCATGACCAGGTTTTAGATCAATCCCACATTAGGGTTACTAGTCCTCGAGAGATGCTCTTGCCTAGGTTAGTAAGCCTTGTGAGGCATGACCAAGTTTTCAATCAATCCCACATTAGGGTTGCTAGTCCTTGAAAGATACTCCTGCTTAAGTTAGTGAGTCTTGTGAGGCACGACCAAGTTTTAAATCGATCCCACATTAAGGTTGCTAGTCCTCGAGAGACACTTCCACCTAGGTTAGTGAGTCTTGTGAGGCATGACCTGGTTTTAGATCGATCCCCCATTAAGATTGCTAGTCCTCAAAAGACACTCCCATGTAGGCTAGTGAGCCTTATGAGGTACGACCAGGTTTTAGATCGATCTCCTATTAGGGTTGCTAGTCCCTAAGAAATGCTCCTGCCTAGGTTAGTGAGCTTTGTGAAGCATGACCAGGTTTTAAATCTATTGCAATTTAGGGTTGCTAGTCCCTGAGAGACACTCTTGCCAAAGTTAGTGAGCCTAGTGAGACATGATTAGGTTTTAGATAGATCCCCCATTAGGGTTGCTAGTCCTCAAGAGATGCTTTTGCCTAAGTTAGTGAGCCTTATGTGGCATGACTAGGTTTTAGATCGATCCTAGATTAGGGTTGCTAGTCTTTGAGAGACGCTCTTGCTTAGGTTAGTAAGCCTTGTAAGATACGATTAGGTTTTAGATTGATCCCACATTAGGGTTGCTACTCCCCGAAAGATGCTCCCGCCTAGGTTAGTGAGCCTATAAGGCACGATTAGGTTTTAAGTTGATCCTACATTAGGGTTGTTAGTCCTTGAGAGACACTCTTGTCTAGGTTAGTGAGCCTTGTAAGGTACGACCAAGTTTTAGATCGATCCCCCATTAGGGTTGCTAGTCCTCGAGAGATGCTCCCACCTAGGTTAGTGAACCTTGTGAGGCACGAGCATGTTTTAGATCGATCCCCCATTAGGGTTGTTAGTCCCTGAGAAATGCTCTCGCATAGATTAGTAAGTCTAGTGAAGTATGACTAGGTTTTAGATTGATCCCGCATTAAGGTTGTTAGTCCTCAAGAGATGCTCCTACCTAGGTTAGTGAGCCTAATGATGCATGACTAAGTTTTAGATCTATCCCCTATTAGGGTTGCTAATCCTCGAGAGACGCTCTTGCCAAGGTTAGTGAGCTTAGTGAGGTATAACCTAGTTTTAGCATAAGATTGTTTGTCCCTTAAAGACATTCCTACCTAGGTTAGTGAGTATAGAGAGGCACGACTAGGTTTCATTTCTTCATCCAAATTGATTTTAGGATAGCTATAGTTGTTTTAGAGTAATCCTGAGGGAAAAATAGTGTCTCTTTGTCTTTGTGGTGTTTAAACTTCACTACAAAGAGGGGCAATTGTAGATACCTAATTTTTTCCCTTTTTATTTTTATTTTTATTATTTTTCTTTCTTTTCTCAA
The DNA here is from genome assembly GCA_024138015.1 of Lumnitzera littorea. Taxonomy (NCBI): domain Eukaryota; kingdom Viridiplantae; phylum Streptophyta; class Magnoliopsida; order Myrtales; family Combretaceae; genus Lumnitzera; species Lumnitzera littorea. Next base: position 37,597,678 of record JAMXBB010000012.1, read on the forward strand.
TAGGTCCTAAATTAGGAAAAACACAAAAAATAAGAAATTAAAGGAAACATAAAAATATAGAAATTTAAAAAAAAAAAAGAATTTTTGAAAAATACAAAAATAAGAAAAAGAACAAAAAATTACGAAATTTGGAAAAAAGTACCAAAAATAGGAAATTAAAGAAACCTTAAAAAAATTTGATAAGGAAATTAAGAAATTTTTTTTAGAAAATTGAAAAATTACAAAATAATACAAAAATTGGAAAGAATAAAAGATTTTAGAAAATAACATTTTATTAGGGTAAATTTTTAATTTTAAAATAAGTTTAGAAGTTAGGTCGTTGGGCTTGGGCTTAGATTTAAATCTAGCCTAGGCTAACCTAATCCATATGTATAATTTAATTGCACATATGAATAAGACGTAAGCCAATGGCTTGATGGTTAAACACTTGGACTTGGTTTGGGTATTAAGTGTGAGGTCTTGGGTTTGAATCTTGGTAAATGTAGAGAGGCTTTTTTATTTTTGTTAACTAACACACTACCACATGTCAGCATCTTACTGTGCCACGTGTCCTAACATGTGACATCGTTGGGTTGGACGACCTTGTTAACGTAGCGCCACGTTAACCCTTTTTCCCTTCCTCTTCTTTCTTTTTCTCTCTCTTTCCCTCGTTTTTCTCCAGAATTCTAGCACTTTCCTCCTCTAGTAGCCACCTTTGACTCAATTTTTTATTCACCTTTCATTGCAATTTTGCCAAATCAATGGTGAAATTGCAAATTAGACATAGCCTACTATGAATTGGTATAAAAAACGCATCGAAATTCAGTCAAATACCTATTCAAATCGAGCTTCAAGGATTGGAAAAAAACTGTTTTTTCGGCCATCCCCATTAACTTTGATTTGAGCTTTCCTTTGTTTCTGGATTGCTTTTGAGTATATAAAGGATGTTAGGAGATGTTTAGGGGGTAACACAACCACTCACAACCAACAGAATCACTCGGTAAACTCTCTCTCTCCTTCTCTCTCTACCCACAGCCATACCCTCTCTCTTTCTCTAACCCACAGCCATACTTGAAGGAATTTGAGTAATTCTAACCACTGCTGCGATTCCCCCATGACACGAGCTCCTTAACCTAGCTTCCCCCATCCATCACTGTGACCTGAAACCCCTCCATAAGCCAAACCCTCACCGTCACCACCATAACCCACTCAAACCACCATCTCCGACCCTACTCAACCTAAACTAACACCATCATAATACTCCCTAACCTCCAAAACCACTAAACCAACACCCCCCTCATGCCCAACAACCTACATATGGCTGAACCATCACCGTTACCTACGGCCAACTTCTAACAACCACCCTAGGCTACAACGTTAAGCGTTCCTTACCCCTTAATCCCCAATCTAGTATACACAAATCCATCTTTACCCCTAACAAATTCGGCTCAAATTGTCCTGAATCAGGCCTGTCGCCATGTTGTTGAAGGAGAAAAAGTTCGACCCAACCTGACCTAACCTAATCGACCCAACCCGACCGACCTACCTTAAGTTTAACTTACGCACTTAGCTACATCCAAATCATTTTTCTTTATTTATTTAGTTTAGTTTATTTATTTGTTGTTGATTTTGTTATTTTTATTTTATTTATTTATTTTTCTCCAAATGTAAATGTAATAATAAAAAAAGAAGAAAAAGAAAAAGAAAAGAGTATTTTTGTTTTTAGGAGTTTAATAAAAATAACTAAAATATAATAAGTAATAAATAAATAAGGTAATATAATAAAATAAATAGGTTAGTAAATAAAAATTGTTTTGACACTTAGAAAAATCAAGTTTTTAAAAACAAATAAAAATTAAACGATCATTTTCCAAATTAGGATCATTTAGAATTTCCAAAAATAAAATCCAATTTAGGACCTTTTTTAGAAATTTTCTTAAATGAACCCAATTGAACTAAAAACGTAAACACGATTGTTTTCAAAAATTAAAATCAACTTAACTCACTAAAATTTTCATTAAAAGAACTACATATGTTTGATCCCGAATAGCGGGTACGTAGGCACCTACAGGGTAACAATAAAAAAAAAAATCTAATTTTTCTTTTTTCTAGATTACTTAAGTTGTTCAATTAAAATAATTAAATTGGGTTTCATCTTATAAAATAAAATAGCGATTCTTAACTTTAATGATAATTTTGGGAAGTCAATTGTATCGGCAAGGGTTTAAAATTATTAGTCCCTGGACTTAGATCTCTAGTTTTCAAAAATCATTTTCACAAAATTAGTTTTAATCGTTAGACTAGTGGCTAAGTTATAACCAATCCACCTAATTGATTATAACTTAACTTTTTTTCCCGACTTTATTCGGGTGGCGACTCCAAAGTACTTTTTAAATTGGAAAATGGTATTTTTTTAAACCCTAGTTGAGAATCAATATTAAACAGGTAGGGTTTAGTACTGATCAGTTTAAAGAAGACCTAATTTTATGAAAATAACCAAGAGGGTGAAAAACCAGGCTTGACAAACACATGTCAATTACTTTAAGCCTTTTATACGGTCTATGCTATATTGTCATATACTCCTATACAATAATTAACATTTACATCTATTTTATAATGTAGTATGCACAACTAACAAATGGATAAAAATCACTCACCTTTATTATTATAGAAAATTTTCCCTTTGACCCTTATTGCCAAGCTATCCTAAAATCAATAAATTGAATAGTTAACTCCAGACTTGTTTTAATTTATTCTTTCTTATTTATAGTTTTGTCCTATATTTTATTAGTTTATTCAAATTTGTAAATTAATGGAAAGTCTTAATAAGTAAAAAAATGGATAGAATCAAGTTGAGGGGGTTAGCCTATTTATGGGTTTTCCTTTGCTATTTCCTATTCTTTTATTCCTATTTCTCTAAATTAATAATCTAGGATTATTCTATTATAATTGTAATCCTTATTTGGGAATTTATCTAATAAAGCTTTATTTTATTGCTTATTATTCCAATTTGATTCTAAGGTTAAGCTATAATTTATCAAATTGTATTCTATAGCAAAATCTTAATTTAGTTGTCAAATGGACCTTAGTTTATTAGTTCCCCTATGGTTTGAATACTAGAAACCTATTTCCTTAAATAACTCCACTTCGATATTTGTTTTACTTCAAAACTTTGACTTTATTGTTTTTGTTACTACTTGGAAGACTATAATTTATTACCTTAGTCTAGTATGCCATAAGTCCTGACTTTATTGTTTTCATTGTTTATAACATGGTGTTCCTAATCTTTTATTTAACTCATGATTTTTTTCAAAAGAAATTAATTTTGAACACTTTCCTGTTATTGCATAGTGTTTATCTTCTCCATTGTCAAAGTAAGAGAGTTTTTTATTGATTGGTTCATGTATGAAAGGGAGGAGTTTATTCACATTATACTAAGTGGTTCCTTAATAGATTTTTTTTTTCCTATTTTGTGGAAAAATATTCTTTGTCTAACTCTTTTTAAATCTCTTTATGTATGCTTTCATTTACTTATTTAGTCATGTTTTATATTATTAATTATCTTTACAGCATTTTGTCCTTCCCCCCTTAAAAATTGTTCATCATTGAAAATCCTAAACTTAGGAAGGTTTCAAATAAAGCGATCCAAGGTAGCTCATTTTAGATGAAGACTAACAAGTTTGCAACTATTTTATATGACTACAAAAGTGGATAGACTTATGCTTATCATAAGCTAAGAAAGTATGAAAAATTCATAAAAGAAAACGTAGACATATGGGTATAAGTAACAGTATGCTTGTATCCTTCGAGTACATTGATTCACTGGCAAGACTCGGTTTGAATTATGATGTCCAAAATGACTTGAACTCGGTGTCAATCATCATAAGGTTAGAAAAAGAAACAAGGAAATACAACCTAATAATGTACTAGAAAGGAAAGGCACACAAAAGAATATAATGCAAAAATATCAAGTAGGAGCATCATTTGCTACTTCAAATCCTTCATACACATTTTGCCCAAACATATCAAATCTTGCTTCTAATCAAACTATCCTAGCCATCATGTTGTTTTAGTTGTTATGGTTCTAGATCATCATGTTTTGCATATTCTCAGAGGCTTCCTTTTGATAGTAGAGGTATTAAAACTCTAAAGCTGGAAATTGCATGCAAGGTATTCTACACCCTAAAGTTATATCAGATTTGCTAAAGGGGTTATGTGTTTCACTAGTTTGTTAGATGGGTATGCTCATGGGGCATCTTGCTCAAGTATACCAATGCTCTAAGCCTCTTAGTCACCCTATCCTCCATTTCTTCCTAGACTTTCAACTTAGTACTTACACATGTTCTTCCTCATGCTCTTACCCTACAAACACCTGACACATAATGTTATGCCTCTTAGGTGACTAGCCAACCTCATCTTGAGATCTCTTAGACCTCTTGACAATTATTTCATCTATTGGGGTCATGGAAAATGTCTCCACCAATTTTTTAGTATTAAGACCTCCTTTCTTTCCAAGATGTGGGTGATTAAAGGTCCATGTGCAATTGAGGCTTATTTGTTTATATTAGTGACCATCTTAATCATCTTCCAAAATATGGTCCTACACATGTAATACCTGAAATCTCTTACTAAGGAAGCTAATATCTACAATGCATCTACATTTACAATAGTAAAATGTTCCCACCAAGGTATCATCACCCTTATGACAACAAAATACAACAGCTTAGTAGTTGCAGTCACAGCCTTAACCATTCTTAATCTCAATGCCACCATGATACTCATTTCATCTCTAATGTCCAACTCATAGATGGAACAGCACTTATTGTTTAGAGCTTTAACCCTCTTCACATCATTTAAATCCAAAGCATCCTTTAAAAATTCTACTTTTAAGGTTACTTATTTTCCAAACACATATGTATACAACAATTTTAGATCCCACTCAAAACTCTAATATTCCCCATTCATTGTAGTCCTTAAAATATCCACCAATCAAATTATGATAGAATAACTTACCTACATTAGCGCATGTTTCGTGAAGTAGATCAACTAAAGCAAATAGTCCATTTAATACTTATTGATAGGAATCTTCAAGTATAAGCCTATAAAGGATCGATACAGCCATTTAAGCTTGCTTCTAACCTCCTTAAAGTCCCTTCAATCTAAATCTAAAGGGTTAGACTTTACTTATATGGAAACATTTGTGTGCTCTAATAACACATAGCTTAGGTCAAAGGTGCTTAAAACTATCTAAGATAGCTTGAAAATGAGTTACCTTGAGCCTTGTCATCCGAGTCAAGTCTAATGTCATGAGTGAGGTCTGCAAATATTCAAATTAACACAATGAATGCGAATGGTTTAGCCATTGCTATATTGGTAAACACATACTACTCCTATGTCTCTAAGATTAAGGAAATGGTTCGAGATCTAATTCACATGTGACAAATGTGTAAACTACTAGCAATGTACTAGTTACATGTCATTGCATTTGATAAACATGAAACTAAGCGCATAACTCGTCTAGAGCAATTACATGTAAGGTTAGTGAAACAATACGAGGAAGTTTCAGTACAAAATGTAGAATTAAGGAAGAAATTAGAAGAGAAGAGTTGTATGTCTTCTTCAATGCCATCTCTAAAGGATGCAAGTGATGAGGCTTTGCATTCTACAGAGAGCGAGGGGTACAACTATGCTTGTGAAAAAAGCTCCTTTGGAAAGTAGGACTCACCAATATGCACAAACACCTTGTGCTCCTACTAAACGTATACTCCCCTCTTTATCTAGTAGCAGATCATGTGATAAATAGTAAGCACCCTCACCAGCCTTGGGCCATGACCATGCTCTTGCTCTACAAAATCACGAAAAGTCACACATAATTAGTACTTCTCCACAAAAAACAATTGCAAACATGAGTTTGTAAGATGAAAACTATCAATGGAGAAGGATGTAGTGAAGGAATCTGAGAAGAAGGCTAAAAGGAAGAGTCCTTTTACAAAGGAAATAGTACACAAAACTACCTTTGAGTCTCAGATTACCACAATTTGACACTAATAATGGCAAGAAAGACCCTAATGACCATTTGAACACATTTAGAACAAGATAATGCTGCATCGGCAAAGTGATGCAATTGCATTCAAGGGTTTTCCTTCAACCTTGAGGAAATCCATAAGTAATTGGTTCAACACTCTAAAATCTAGGTTGATCTCATCTTTCGACTACATTGTCAACAAGTTTCGCCAATATTTTTTTGCCTGGGAAGCCACCAACTAAGGATTCCTCTCTCTTGACCTCTATATAGCAAAAACCAAATGAAAGCATCAGAGATTATATGCACTAATTCAATTAATTGATTATTGAAATTCTAAATTGTGACAAAAGTGTAGCTCTACACATGATTTGCAAAGGATTCAAGGAGAAGCTAACATTTAAATCACTTATAAAGCATTTACTGGCCTCTTCGAATGAGTTTCAATAGAAAGTTGAGAAATTCATTTAGTAAGAGGATCATTTGCAAGCTTAAAGAGATGTAAAGAAGGAGAAATTTGATAAGATTTGAAGACAAATCAGAAGAGTCCCTTTAAAGTATCATCTAAGACCATGAATTAGAGAAGGACCAACTTGATAAATGCCTTATCACTCCTTATGCTAGACATATTCCCTTAAACTGACCAATGTCAAACATTCTAATGGACGTCCCTAACTAGTGCTTTTTGGCATAACTAGAAAGAATGAAAGGAATCCAATAAAGAAGAACTTGAATAAGTACTATGAGTTCCATCGTGATAGGGGTCACAATATAGATGAGTGCATTTAGTTAAAGAATGCATTGGAAGATGCAGTCTGGAGGGGATATTTAAGAAAGTTTATTATCCTCCCTAAAGACAATATAGAGCGACCAACTCAAATGAGAATGTTCAATTGATCGACCTATAAGAAATGATGATAGGCACGTTGATGCACTAGTGAAGCAAAATAGCAATAACCGAGCTCGTAATTGTTATTGATACATATTTGGAGGGCTATAGGATGGGAGTGCATTAAATACTTTGAGCTCAACAAATGCCTTAAGAGATCATGTTTTAAGTGTTTAGGGAAAGAAGTTTAAATTTGATGATGTGATAAACTTTTCTGATAATGATTTGGTCAGCATACAATTCCTCTATGATGATGCACTTGTTATTAGCGTAAGTGTTGTAGAATTTGAAGGAAAATCATGGTAGATATAGGGAGCTCTACTAACATTAATTTTGATCATGAGTTTGATCAAATGCTCCTAAAGTTAAACTATAAGGTGGGACCTTACAAAAATAATTTGTATGGGTTTAATAACCAACTAGTCCGAGTACAAGGGTTGCTATACTCTCATTAAAACTTGGCAATTAAGAGAATGTTGCGGAGAAGATGGTAGACTTTATGGTTATGGATTGTCCATCCCCTTATAACGCGATAATGGGACAATCTTCCATCAACATTTTCAAGATGATCCTTTCAAAGGCCCACTTGAAAGATATATTCCTGACTTCATCCAAAATTGGAATATGCTAAGGGGATTAATAGTTAGCAAGGTCCTTTCGCCTAAAAGCATTGAGAGATCAATTCTACAATGTTAAACATAGCTCAAAATAGAATTCTACTATAAGAGGAGAGCTAATTGAGGAGATGATGATCATTCAACTCAGGAATGACCCTGAGCAAACAACAAGAATAAGCACACTCTTAGCACTTGACATGAAGGACGGGTTGGCAAGTTTCCTCTGAGCCAATTAGGACATCTTTGCATTGTTCCCCTCTAACATGCCTAAGATCCTAGAGGATGTCATCACTCACCAACTGAAAATAGATCCTAATGCAAAGGTAGTATGATAAAAGAAATGCAATTCTGCACTTAAAAGAAAGTAGCTATTGAAGAGGAGGTTTAATAACTTCCTCAAACAGATTTTATTACCATATACAACCTAACTAGCTAATTGTGTCTTAGTGAAGCGAGCAAATGGAAAGTAGTGAACGTGTATATATTTTACTAACCTTAACAAGGCTTGTCAAAAAGAGTGTTTCCCTTTGCCATAGATAGATTAGTTAGTGGATTCAACATCTAGCCATGTAATCTTAAGTTTCATGGATGTATTTTCTAGTTATAGTCATATCAAAATGCACAAGTTTGATCAAGTTCACACTTCTTTCATTACAAACTTTGGTACATATTGTTATAAAGTAATGTCATTTAGTTAAAGAATGTAGGGACAACATACCAAAGGTTAGCAACTTGGATGTCTAAGCCTCAAACTGGCAAAAACATTGAGGTATATAAAGATGACATGATAGTGAAGAGAAAGACCCATGGCAGCCACCTCACAGATTTGCAAGAGACATTCTAAACATTAAAATGTAATGACATGAAATTGAATTCACAAGAATGTGTGTTTTGGAGCATCAAACAAGTTTGGGCTTTATGATAACATAAAGAGGCATAGAGGTAAATCCTGAGAAAATCCAAGTTGTTTTGGATATGCAATCCTTGATAAGTGTGAAAAAAGTGCAAAAGATTAATGGTGCATTGCTATTCCAAATCATTATGTGCCGAAGAGTGTAGATAAGTATTTAGAGTTCTTCTGAGTGTTGAGGAACCCATTCAAATTTAGATGGACAGAGTAGTATCAGAAGGCTTTTGAAGTTATTTACAACACCACCTGTGCTATCCAAGCTAGAGACTGGTGAGACCTTATATTTATATTTGTCTATTATAGATCATGCTATCTTTAGTGTCGATCCATGTTAAAGGAAGGACAAACCGACTTGTTTATTATGTAAGTCATGCACTTCAAGGACTAGAGCTACGTTATATGAAGTTGGAGAAGTTTGTCTTAGCAGTAGTGATTGTCACATGGAAGCTCCAATCTCACTTCAAAGATCATTAGGTTATTGTTCTAAGTGATTAACTTTTGAGGTGGGTATTGTAGAAGGCTGATGCTTTAGGTGGATGGCTAAATATGTATTAAAATTGAGTTCTTATGGTATGCAATACCAATTGCGTAAAGCATAAAAGGCTCAAATTTTAGCTGATTTCATTATTGAGTTTACTAGAAGTGAAGATGTTTTGCCACAGCATGAAGAGTTGACTTGGACCTTGTATGTTGATGGTTCATCTACCAGCAAGGGAACTAGTGTTGGCTTGATTCTGAGAAGTCCCTTAAGGGTAAGGATTTGTTATGCTTTGAAGCTTGGTTTTTCAGCTAATAATAATGAGTCAGAGTATGAGGCGCTAGTAGTAAGGATGAGGTTGGCAAAGGAGACTAGTTGTTCAATAGGTAAAAGGAGAGAGTGTGGAAAGTATTTACAGGTTGTATAGGCGATTGGACTAAAGTTCAATAATTGGGAGATCATAAGAATCCCTAGGTCGAGAAATTATGCTATTGATAAGTTGTCAAAACTAGCATCTACTGGTTTGCCTAATGTAAAAGAGAAACTATTCATTGAATACTTACCTAAGGAAGTTATTAAGGTCAAAATGGTAAAGCGTTTAGAAGTGCAGTTTACCAAACCAAGATGATAGGAATTAGGCTACTAGGCCTTTGACCCACAGTCGAGCTCGAAGATTGGAAGGCTTGGAAAAGTGGATTCTTTTACTCCACTTGACTTTTACCGAAGCTGAGTACTTCTTTGCTGAGTTACTCTTTATGTTGAGTCGAATGACTACCCGTCTCTTTGAAGTATACCGAGTTGTAGATTACTCGCTCACACCTACGCCGACCAATGACTTGGTATCTCCTTTATCGAAAAGCCGAAAGAGAGAAATGGATTGATCCTTAGTCAACCCTGCTCGGATAAGCAACTTGACCGTACACTTTTGTTTGCATCCTCTAATGACCTTGCCGATATATCACCACCACGTATACAAAACCACATGTAGAATCTTCCACACTAATCATTACTTTTCTTGAATATTCAGTTTTACCCTCCTGTGTTCCTATACATTGCTTCTTTAGGGTAATACCCTTTTATCTTTTCCTTTTTAAGCATGTTGCCCTAAATTCTCGTGTATAAATACCCCTTATACTTATAGCTGTAAAGATGAGACTTGAACATTAATACACTTGACAATTTGTCTCTCATAAACATTATTCTATTTACATTTATTTCACTCTTATCTTAACCCTTAAGCAAGGCTAGGTGGTGAGTAACCTCACCAGACCATCTTGTGTATTATATTGAGTTGTATCGTAAGTCCTCCAAAGTTCCATTGGTGCATCATGTCCATTGGAGTTGTTCGTGGATTTTTGCTTACATTTCATTCGCATTTGTCCTTTCACACATTCCCTATCATTTTCTTTTTGAGCTTTCAACAAGCTTGGACTCATTTAGTAATCAACTTTGTCTATTCTTAGTTATGGTTCGCAACACAAACAAAGTTGGATAAACCTAATCCTTGCCTATTTAAAGGATGGGACATTACCAAAGGATAGAAAAGAAGTACAGAGGTTGATTCACAAAGCCTCGAACTTCACAGTCATTAATGGAATGTTGTATAAGAGAGGTTTAAGCATGCCTTACCTATCTTTAACCTAGTAAGGCAAATTGTGTGTTGTCTAAGCTACATTTTAAGGATTATTGCAACCACATAAAAGCAAGAGCTCTAAATGTTAAGGTATTAAGGCTTAGGTACTTTTGGTTGACCATGAAGCAGGATGTAATGAGTCTAATGCAGTTTTGTGACCACTATCAGAAAAATGCACCAATTGAACAAGTTTTAAGTATATACCTTACTCTTCTCACTAGTCTAGTGGGGCCTAGATATCTTAGGCTAGTTTCTTAGGACAACCAAACAACACTTGTATATTATTATGGCACTAGATTATTTCAAAAAGTGAGTTGAAGTTGAAGCTATAACATCAATCATCAAGAAGAGTAGAGAAGTGTTTGTTGTAAGTAATATGTTGACAAGATTTGGTATCCCCTATGCTTTAATTACAAACAATGGTTGGCAGTTTGATAACCACTTTAGGGAGTTCTGTAAGAGGCATTACATTACTTTATTTTACACTTCAGTTGCTCATCCCTAGACTAATGGCCAAGTTGAAGCAATAAACAAGGTAGTCCTACATAATCTCAAGAAGAGAGTGAACCAAGCTAAGCACAAATGGGTAGGCAAGTTACTAAATATACTTTAAGGGTATTAAATTACTCGTAGGACCTCAATAGGGGAAACTCCTTTCAAGTTGGCTTTTAGTTTAGAAGCAGTTCTCCCTATAGAATTAGAAGTTCTAAGCATAAGATTGTAAGCACATGATCCTTAGAATAAACACATTGAGCTCCAAGAAAATCTACATTTTATCAATGAGACAAGGGCCTTAGCAAAGGCATACCCTACCTTGTACTAGCAACAAGTTGCTCCGTATTATAATAAGTGAATAAAGCATAAATATTTCCAAGTTAGACATTTGGTGTATAGGAAACTAAGAGGCACTAGGTCCGAAGGCAAGTCAAGATCAATTAAACCACAAATGGGAAGATCTAGTAAGAGTTCTAGAGCTAACAGGGAATGGAAAAGCGTACAAGTTAGAGAGGTTCAATAACCAGATCATCCCCCATACATAAAATGCTAACAACTTGAGGTTGTATTTTGAGTAAGGGAGAGATGACTCGATCTAGGTTTGAATTTGCTATTTCCATTTAATCTTATTAGCTAAGTGTGATTAAGTCCATTATTGAATGGTTATGTTGTTACTTGGAAGACCTATTCTAGGTAGTTTCTAGTAATTATGTTCCTAGCATTTACAAGTAAAGTACTTATTTGTAATCTGATACGGATCAATGAAAAAATTAATTATGTGCAACTTTAACGTTGTTGCCTATTTTGTATAAGTAATTTCAATAGGCTAAATCTTAGTATGAAATTGATGAAATAGTTAAAGCTTAAGACTAAGGCGAACACTAGAAATTCTAACCTGAATTGTGTCAAGAAACTATCCTAACCTACATTGTTACGGAAACTAATAAGTGATCATTTTTTTGTTGAAATTCAAGGATGAATAAAAACTCTAAGTCCTAAAATAAACATGGGTGATAAGTAAACCTAATCCCCAGTAGAAGGGAACGAACATACTTAAAGTCTTAAGATAAGAATGGTTGACGAGCTAATACGAGTTAACCTTTACTTAGAAGGGAGCAAGTTAAGTATGCTCTAAGTACTAAATTTTTAATGGACTACAACCCTATATAATAAGCCTTAAGGGTGAATTGACCTCTTAGAGTTTGTGGGAAAAAATGACTTGTGTATGGTTAGATTAACTCTGATTCAAACCCAAGCTAAAGTTGATCACAATATCATCAAGTTATGAAATAAAGATGCAAAAAAGGAATTCATGCCAAATGTACATTAGAAAAGGTTGACATTCTGACCTAAAAGGAATTTTAGACAATGAGAAAAACAAAACAAATAGAATTTAGTTGTTCTTAGTAAAGGGATCAATAATAGGGGGATCAGGGATTGAAGAGGTCATGTAGTTAGAAGTTGAGGTTCATTGCTCTGATTATTTAAAGGGGTTCTACTTGACCAACATCCTTTGTTGTAGGTAAACCATCTAGCTTAGTAACCTCTTGGTATTCATTTTCCTTTTGCAGTGCAAGGTCATCCTCGCTAAGTCTATTAAAAAAGTTGAGATAACTCAGATTATAGTCAAAATGATGGATCAAGATATCCTACCTTGCTGTGTTGATCCCATCCAACAGTTTTTCCCTTAACATATTCATATATTCCTCCCTATCCTAAACCTCTTGGAGGATTTGCCCAGAGTTAAGGCCCTAAGCTGCCCTTTGTTCTAGCTTGAAGATTCAGGCTTGTTGCTCCTTTGAAAGAGTCTTTAGCTATCATGCCTCCTTTGCATGTTTTTTGGTAGCCTCTTCTTCCTATATCATGTAATCCTCTATCTTATCAACAAGATTTTGATTCTTCTTAATACAATCTTGTAGCTTTGATTCTTTCTCCTTTAGGGCCTCAAATTCCTTCTCCAGCTTGTCTTTCAAGCCCTTAACCTCTTCCTCCAATTTTTCCTTATTATTGTCTTATGCCTTTATGCAAGTAGCAAACTCTGTTTCCATCCTTACCATATAATTCTTGGCCTGTTTGGCCACTTAAATGAAAAATAAGTCGAACTAGGCCTATAAGTCTATATGAAAAGGAATTAAAATGCATACTTCTTTTTTTCTCGGTAAGGAGCTTCTCAATGATTGTCATGAGATGCTAAAGACAACTGTTTTATCATCAAAAGACAACTTGTAAGGGAGATGTCAGCCATATAATAAAAACAAAGATGAGTATGAAGCTTACACCGTATCATTTAGTAGCAGCTTGTTCCCTTAAGTTGGATGAGAATTTTACATTCCTATCGATTTCATTAACATCTTGAGGGAGTTTAATACTTTTTGGAAGTTGGGCAACAACTTGACCATTTTAGATGGAAAAGTTATTAGACCTAATTCACCAATTCAAGAAGTACTCGTACGCATCTTGCTGGAAAGCTACCTTTCTAGAGATTGATAGTAAGGGGGTGCTAAGTTGGATTTCTTGTCCTTTATTAGGAATAGAAACCCAGTGCTAGTATCACTAGCGATCTAACCTCCATCAACCTTCTTAGTTAGTTATTCCATTCCTTTAACCCTAGCTTAGTCCTTAGCGGACAACTCCACATTAGGTCAAGCTCAACTATTGTCTTAGCTACCTTAGTTTGAGCCTCCTTCGTATTTCTTTTAGTAGGGGTATGCTTCATACCATAAATATTTCCACCTATGTTCTTTTTAAAAGGCTAACCGGATCTCAAGTTAGCAAAAAGGTCCTTAGAGTTTAGGTTCTTAAGTTGTATTTTCGCAAAAGATAGAATAAGTTAGCTCGAAAAGTAAGAATAAACATAACCTTTTAGGAAGCTATGCCGAGCATAGGCAAAGAAGAGCACTTATCCTCATAAGTTGTTGTAGATGATTCTTTCTATAGCAAGCCCACCTCATTACACCACAATCTAAGGCATACGTTCTTGTTCATCAGCCATAATATCATTGTTAACTTCCATGCCCTCTCCATATCCGTCAACTGATACTTCAAGATGAGGATCGCTTTAACTTTTACCGTACTTTCATTTTCTTGGGCGCCTTTCTCTTCATCAAAAGAAATGTTCACTTGTCTATGGAAGTGATCAACAACAACTTCAGCATTACAGATGAACCATCTATTATTATACCTCTCCTAAAGTTTATTTGCCATTAAGTTATCGTTGCCCAATAAGACCTTAAGGTCGGTTGCTTTAATGGGCTTAGTCCATTCTATAGGGAAGTAAAGGTCTTCAACTGACTTAACAAAAAGCCATTTTCATTTCAAGTCATGAATGGACAACTCTAACTCAAGCAAAATTCTTCTTTTAGGTCAGGGGTGTGGTTGGTTCTACACAAAATTCTAATTTTTCACAAATTGCTTCAAAAGTGACCATCAATCTCAAAGGATTTGGGGTCAACATGCTAGGGCATATTCTATGATAGTGAAAGAATAACGATTTAGAAAGGGAAGGGGATATGAAGACCAACCTTGAAATATTTCTCAAATAAGGTAAATTGCCATTCACCTAACAGAGTGACATGCTCATACACTTCAAGCCTCTAACCTTCCAACTATGAGGAACGCAGCTAAAGTAGTCGCAAGATTATCAAATTCCTTATCAAATATGTTACTAGAAACGCCATTGAAAGACAAGTCATATTGAATCCCAAAGTACAGATACTCCTTTTGGAGTTAATTCTCCCCATCCTCTAGGTACTATGATAAGGCAATTCTACCAATCCTCTTGACACAACGAACATATTCCTTCCCACCCTTTCTAAGCTCCGATAAAAACTCCCATGTGTTAAGAACTTGTTGTAGAGGAATTGTTTCCACAACTTCATGAGAAAATTTTGATGCTTGCAAGACATTATTACTTAGAAAGCTAGATGATTAAACAAAGGGGATCAAAGGTTGAAGGATATTTGAAGAGAAACATTGAAAATCAAGAGGAGAAAGTAAGCAGGGAAGATGAAATATTGCAAAAAGTATGAGAAAATGGGAAACGAAAGTTTAAATAAAAGCAAGAATATCGAGATTTGTAAAATAAATACAAATATATCACAAGCATTAAATAGTGCCATTAAAATCAATAGCCAAGATCAATTCTACTCTTGACAACTCACATGTCATGCCTATTATTTAAGAATGAATCACAACGGCCGGGATACAAAGCGATATACACTAAAAATTTGCTAAGCATTCTTACTAGACAAAAGCAAACAAGTAATCAAATCAAATTCATTAAAACAAAACATCATGAGATAACGAGATCATATTAAAGTAGGTCATGTAGTAAACAACTCAAATTGTACATTATTTAAGCTAGAAACTTAAATTCTATGATGAGTGTGGGTATTTGAATGAATCGAGTTGGATAGCACTAAAGCAAATTAAAACTACTTTATTATTTACTTAACTTGTATCAAGGGTTAGGAATGTGCTCATCAACTTTGTTATCTTACTTTCCTTACTACTCTGTCAAGGAGAGTCGAGGAGTAATTATTGATAGGATTCTTTGGCTATAGGCCATAGAGGATCAATAGGCCTTTTAGGCTCACTTTCAACCTCCTTAAAGTCCCTCTAACCAAAATCTAGAGGTCAGACCTTACTTGTATGGAGAATAACATATGTGTGCTCTAATAATAGATAGTTTGGGTGAAAGGAGCTTAAAACTATGTATAATAGTTCAAAAAGGAGTTATCTTAAGTCTTGCCATTCAAGTCCAATGTCATTAGTAAGGTCAATAGATATTCAAATTAAGACAATGGGAATAAATGGATCAACGATTACTACACTAGTAATCACCTACTATCCCCATGTCCCTAAGAATAATGAAGTGGTTCAAAGTCCAATTTCCTACATAACAACTATGCAAACTACAAGTAATGTGGTGTTTATTGGTCATAGCCTATAAATATAGCTCAGAAGCCTACGATAACTCTCTTTTCACCACTTATACTCTTGCTTTCCTTTTAAATTCCATATATTTTATACTCCATCTATTTAGGCATCAAAGAAAGGACACCAGAGTTGCTACAACACACCCATAACCTTGTTTCTATTTGTTTTGTAGGCTAAACACCTTTCAAGGCCCAAATTCATGTTCACAAATTCGAATGTCAATAATACTACTCTAGAATTTTCTATCAAACCTTGATCTTGAAAAATCATCTATCTATATTCCTACCCATATACACACTTCTACAAGCTTAAGAGTTCTATATTGTACCTTATGAGTAGGGGTAAGGGTTTCGACAATTAGAGACCATGTCCATCAAGTTTCATATACTTAACCTACTTTCATTTGACTTCTTTTTTTGAAGCATCTTAAGTGGCATTATGCTCCTTAGATGGAAAGAGATTTGAGATAGATAAGGAAGAATACAAAGAGTGTATTTATGATGTTAAGTATCCCAAAGATCAAGGATGGACATAAGATCACACAATAGGTAGGCCATCATTAACATTATCAAAATCACTAAGCTATTATTATGTGAAAGAGTATAACCATTAAATGTTAATTTAAAAAAAAAAAGGAAAGAAAGAAAATGTTGAAATCTAACTTGTTGCTCTATTATATTATAAAATCCATTTATGATTGAATCTGTGTCAATTTTTTTAGTAATATTTCTTTATATGTAAATTAAAAGACTATTAATAAGAAAATCAATTTATGAACGCTATGTAGTATTTATCATCTATTGCTTTAGAGAGAGAATCAATTTTTTAGCAACAAATTAAGCCAATTGTTAATATCTTTACAATAAGTTATAGACATGGAAAGTCTTAATTTTGAAAATGGATTTAAATAAATTCATATACAATTTTTTTTATTAACAAAAAAGAAAAATGATTATAAATATTCTTTAGAAACTATGAAAATTGAAAGATATAAATATGTATTCAAATGTATCTACTACCAACTAAAGTATCTTAAATTTTTTAATTTCAACAAGAGATTCTTTTATTAAATGTGTGATAAATTAGTATACTAAAGTAATCAACACCATTGGAAATAAAAAAAGAAAAAAAAAGTAATCAACTAATGCAAACTATGGGATTTAGGAATATTTTTATATATTAACGCTTCGTTCACTTGGGGGGAATTAGAATTCCATTCTCCCCTTATTCCTTATTATGGCGTTTACTTTATTTTATCTCATCGAATCATAATTACCTAAGAATCGTAATTACGTAGGAATCCTTATTACTTGAAATTAAGTAATAGGAATTCCTTACTTCAATTAAAGAATCATAATTACTTACAAAATTTCATATTTTTTTCTAAAAAATGACCGTATTTCAATTTAACGATTATCAATACCGTCATCGCCACCATTGACCATCACCGTTGCCACTACCGTCATTGCCACCACCACCGCCACTGCCGTCCCTACCACCATCGACCACCACCGTTAGTACCACCATCACTACTATTGCCACCGACTACTGTTACCGACCACCAACAACAACAACCCTAAGCTGCTACCATCGACCATCGCCATTGCTACCATCATCCCTTATTACTTTAGAGTTGGTCGAGAAAGAAGATAGACTAAGGGTAATTTATTCATTAATATTCTATTACGATTTATTCTTAAGTTACTTATAAATCTAACTAAACATAAAAATAGATAGTATATCCTTATTACATTCCTTAAGAATTCTAATTACATTTCTCCTCCATTCCATTCAATGAAGTGAACAAACCATAAGTGTAGACATGTTAATTGTAATAAGAACTCTTAAATACCATCATAAAAAATAGCTAGAAGCATTATTGGTTCAATAAGGCAATAACCTATTAATTATAACAGCAAACTTAGACTAAAAGTAGAAGGGAATTTTTGGGCAAGGGGCTAAGGCCCTTTAGGCCTCGGGGCTTATTCATGCAAAAATATTTTATTGAAAACAAAACACTATATTAATTGTTTACCAATAAGTTTAAATAGTGTGTAATTACATAAAAAGTATTATAACGTCAAGTCATAGAAAGAAGTTATGAATAATAGGTAGAAGTTTTGCTCAACTAAAGAGAACATGACCAATCGGGAAGATTCAAAGGAGAAATAGCTTTGAACAACAAATAGAAGCTTCTAAAGTAATAAAAGGTTATGAACAAAATGTAGAAGTCTAAAAAGAAATAGATGTTTTAAAATGACAAAGCAAAAGCTTTAGTAGAAGATTTATTGAAGCAAAGCCAAAAGTAAAAGCTTAGAAAGCAACAAATGTTACAAGCAAAAGTTGTAGTGGAAGCTTAAGAGAAGAAGCATTATTAAAAATTATATATTAAAGACCTAGCTCTCTAATTAAATACATTTAATTAAACACCTATTGAAAAATTTTTATAAAAATTTTATTCATGAAAGTTCCACAATTGTTAAGATATCAAGCATTCCAAATACTAAATAGTTTATGAAATATCCCAAATCAAGAAAAGTAATTAAAAAGGATTTTTTTAACTAATTTAGGAACAAAGGATAGAATTAGTATTACAAAAATGCCAAAATACCTGAGTTTTTGTCAATAATAAGTAATTACCTAATTACTAAAATAACCTTAGTTTTAATTAATCTAGTAAAAGTATTTTATTATTTTCCACTAACCAAAGACTTTTAATGAGGACAAATAAAGTTATATTAGATTAATAATAGTTCTCTTATTTAAGGGTAAGAGTAGTTTAATATTTTCACTTACTTAGATGCACTTAGAGGGAAATGAAAATATAAGTTAGATAGATTTCAAAATAAAAGAGAATTCTAGAAACAATACTCTCTCTCACCCTCTTTAGCTCTCATGCCAACCATAGAAGGAAAAGCGGATGTAAAGTCCTCTTCCACTAACCAAAAGACTTTTACAATTTTTATGCTATTTGATTTCAACAGAAAACATCTAGAAACCGCTTTGTGAATGATTCTCACTAGAACTAGAAAGATATTGTTGCATGGTTCTTTTGCTTCATGAGAAACATCAATCCTACCATTCAGCTGCTGGAAGAATTCTTTCTTTGACCTATTCTAAAGCAAGACATGAGTTTTTACACTTTTAAAGCCAAAGCATTTGATTATACCTATCTTAGTGATTTTCACTATCCACTCTAAGACTTATGTCTTTAAGACATCATCATTCTTTTGATTAAGATATGCATAAAATTTCTTTACAAAGACTTATATTGGGTGTAGTCAAATCACATAAACCTTTCCAATCATGAAACTTTAACATACTTTTTTAGGTATATCCCATGTTCAAAACAAATTTGAAGTCAACATTAATTACCTCAATAACATTTGTCCTCACCTTTCTCCAACTTTCCATATTCCAACTTTTTGAGTGGTTTCATAGAGTAAGGTCCACGTTCAAGAAACTCCTTCCCTCAATTACTTATCTATCGTTTACTGAGGAATTGATTCTTATGCAATGGACTCTATTTTGATTAATTTCTTAAAAAAGGGACTTTATTCTGGGGTGTCATTTTAGAGATTAGGGTTTTGAAAAAAGTTTTCACTTAAGTTTAAGACAGTTTTGAGATCTTGAGAAATTATTTGAATGATAGGGAAATACGGTCAATTTGATAAGATATTAAGAAGTATGCAATGATTGGAAATTTTTGAAAAGGTAACTTATTAGCACTTCATGGAATGACATTTTTATTACAATATTTTTATTTGTACTTTTTAACCACATTAATTTAAATTTATATCTAACTTTCAATGAATTGCTATTTTTATTAAAACAATTTGTTTCTATATCTCCATTCCTATTACAAAAATAACATGAATAACTTCCCTCATGCCTGGTTCTTTCTATTGATTGATGTTCTATCCATCTTTGTGATTTCTACTTCTAATAGTTGAGTGGGTGATAACTCTTTTCTTTTAAAAAAATTTCTTCTATTGACATCTTTTATCCCCGTGTTGAACTTGCTTTTCTTTATTAAACCTAACACCTAAATTATTTGTAGCATCACCAACTTTTTTTGCTTTCAATGTATTCTCTCCAGTATATGTAAGTCCTTTACTATGGTCTAAGTCTTTGACTAGTAATATGTTAGTTAAGTTTTTCTTCACTTAAACAAACTTGTTGAACCTAGTCTCCATTGAATCGAAAGATTGTTAACTTTAACCTTTAACTTCTTAGTTTCTTTGTTTAATGTCTCATTCTCTTATTTAAGATGAGTCATTGCTTCTTTTCTTTTCTAAGTTGAAGATTTTCTTCTAATAAACCTTCATTGGTAGTCTTCAATTCTTCATTTTCCTCTTTTAGGAGTTTATTTTCACTGTTGAGCCTCAAGATTTGTGCATTTACTCTAGATAAAGATAGTGCACTTAGCAACTTCTCAATTTCTACATAGACATCATTAAGCACACTTCCAGTCTTCTCTAAAATCAATTTATTCTTTAAAAATTTCCATTAAACACAATTTAGATGAGCTTTTTGACTTTCTAGGACATTATCTACATATATATTTGGGCTTTTAACAATCAAAATGAACTATTCTATATTTCCTTTTTATCTATGTATTTCTTGCAATTGACTTGTTAGTGTTGACTCCCATTAATCTTTCCATTAGTAGCTCTTATATGAGAAGTAATGAAATGTTATTTCTACTCGTCAAATTAAGACATTAGATAGCATTATGATCAAATTCTTCTTCTAGATGCACTAGATTACCAGCAATAACAAAATATTACTATTACACTTGTTTTGATATTGTAACACCTCGAACTCAAGACATTATAGACTGCCATGTATCCTTATCATCTATTGACACATTAGCCATAAACAAAAAAGCTAAAATCTCCAAAAGTTCTTGTAAAAGTCTTCAAATAACCTTATAAAATTTTTCTCCAGATAAGGCTAGAATAACATCTAAATATGAATAACTGATTCTTAAACAATAAAAAGTAGCCATAGGTTTTAAATTCCAAATATCCTAACTCTTATGTCATATGTATCTCTACTCTTACCATCCCAAAAGCAATATTAGGGTCTCCAAAACTTATCGAAGTCAATCAAATCAACTAAGTTCCTACAACTATAAAAATAGAAAAGATTATGCCAAAGCCTTATACATAACACCAACGACATGTGCATGCCCAAATAGAAGAAACAAACATACATTAAATGCAAAATAGATAAACATGCAACCATTTAGTTATCTTTTCATTTAAGCCAATCAATCAAACATATAGGGGTTATTAGGACCTTGATCACACCATTATCCATGATATAAATAAATCCTAAATTGGGAACTGCTACTATAGCACCATCTACAACCTAACTTGAGAACTACCACTTCGAGCCCCACTTAGCCAGTATCAAGAACTATTACTTTGAGCTCAAATACTTGTAAATCTACTCCAATAACCCTTTCCATATGAAACCTTACTAGGGACAACGCGTCACATGAATAATAGGGGTTTACCCTTAAAGATCTATCATTACAGGCTTCTAAGACAAGCCAAACACAAGCAATACGTAATGATTTTAAAGTTAAATATTCAATTAGTCCATCTTTTAAATTTGCTAACCTAATAAACACACACAAGAAACATGTATTACACACTAATATCATCCATCTCAAGGTAGTATGTACATTTTATAAAACCTAATATAAAAATCATAAATTTATTACTATTGATTTATATCTTATAATATAAGCCTTTTTCTATGAACATGTAGTCCTAAACCCATAAGATTCCTTTTTGGAGGTCTTAGTTATATAGGTATTGTAATATCCCAAGATTTCGAACTAATTTAATAACCTTAGGATCTAAGCTCCTAAATTTAGGGTGCCGAATTAAGTTATCAGTTTAATTTTAAACTTCACAGTAAGGTTAGAAAAGTTAGATGAAGGAATTCAAGTAACATCGATTTCTCAAAATAAGCTATATGAAAATATTAATTTAAGAAAAACGTTAATTTATCGATAAAGCCAATAATTATCAAAAAGGTCAAATTCAAACTTTTAGATATAGCGAGATATTAGAGATAAGTTATTTAATTTATAAAAATAATAAATGAAGTTGAATTATATGTAATATACACAGAATATGCATTATTTGTATTAAATACACATATATAATAAGAAATTATTATTAAAATAAGGTAAATTAATATAAAAAATGGAAAATTAATAAAAAAATGAAAAAATGAGTCATCCTATGATGTGACAGGCTAAGATGAATTACAATTGATGAGCCAAAAGGTAAGAAATAAGAAAATGACATCTCATGCTTTGAAAAATCAAGAAAATGATATGTATGAACCACATATCCAATTTCTATTGATCCTAATCCATTTGAAAATTATAAATAGGGCATGCACATTTTAAAAACAACATTTTGGAAGTCTAAAAAAAATAGAAAATCACTTAAGAAAAATTCAAAACAAATTAGAAAAAAAAAACAAGAAAATTAGAGAAAAAACAGAGCATAGAATATGATCAGACCTGTTCAATAGGTTGTTGGTGTCTGTTTGTTGTGGCTATTTGGGGTCAAAGGAAACACCGCCAAGGGAGGTGTTTCGATAAGGTTAGGTGGTTGGAAGTAGCTGGTTTAGGTGAATCAAATTTCTGATTGAAATTGTGTAAATTTTATAAAAATAGCAAATGATGTTATTTAATTATGAAATTTGGTTTTCTGGAATTATTTTAGATGTAGATATTAATTTAGCGATTTTATTTTAATTAAATAATTAGTTAAAATATGGGTTCATTAAGAAAATGTCCTGTTTAGGAGAAAATTGAATGAATTTTTATAAATATCAGATAATGTTATTTCAAGCTCAATTTTGTATATAATACACCTAATATATATATTTAATTGTGGTAACAAGAATTTTTGAAATTAAGAATGTTTACTATTTTTTATAATTATTTTTAATAAAATTACCAGTTTTGCTAAATTATTGAAATAATTAGTTTTTGATGAAATTAATAAATGAGCCCTATATGTTTTGATTTCTGAATGTTTACAATGATATTTGGAATACTTAGGTTTTATCTCATACTTAAATTTTTTTATTTTTCCTAATTTTATGTAATTTCGAACTAAAACTGCTATTTTTCTAAAAATAGATAATAGCTAGTTTAGTATAATTGATTGTCAATAATTAAACTACATATTTTTGTCAGTCTATAGAATTTTTCGTAAAATTAATCAAGCTCATATACTATTTATTATGTATTTTCCTAATATAAGCTTATATATTGACTTAACATGTAATATAGTAATTAGTACTAGTAAGATACTTGTCAAATTATGTAAAACAAACACTTTAGAGTATAATAAGGGTTGCTAAACAATTTTAGAAAGCATAATTTTTAGGGTTTTTAGTTTAGTACTAAAACTTACTTGGGTCAATTTCGGAGTTAAGATAGCATACGGTCAAGTCGTACTATGAAAGGGTATTTTTGGGTTTTTGGAAATGTTGATCAATCTTGTTTCTTAATATATATTAATAGTACTCAAAATAATGATCGTAATGATATAAAGTTTATCGAAATTGGATAAGAAATGAGTAGGACATAACCAAATGAAGTTTAAAAACCTGGAAATGAAAGCTTATAATAGTTTAAGTTCAACCTATACTTGATTTGAAGACTGTGTTATATTTTCATAGGTGTGATATGTAAGGAAGGACCATGTCATGAAGTTTAGGATTTTGTGCTATTTTTAATCCCAAGTGGATCTAATCCATGTTTAGAGTAAATATATTGCTACTCATAATGCTGTATGCTGTTTGATGCTGTGTTAATTAATTATGGACATATCTTGGGTGAATTGGTATGCTACTATAATGGGTGCTGATGTGGTGATTTTGAATGAAAATAACTATATCTTGGTTAAACTGTTATGTTGCTATGTCGGGTGATGATTTGTACTTATGATTGATTGTGCTAACTAAGGAAGTTGAGTGATCTAACTCAATCTTCTAAGTGTTCACTTAAGTGAACCCTAAATAAGATACTAGAATTCCGTTAGGGAGAGTTCGAAAACTAAAATCAGATCACTGGGTTGAATAAAACTAGAAGATTGATTGTGATGATTGATATTCTTAAGTTGCTAATGCATATCACGGCATGGCATAACACAAAAAGGGAACTACGGGTTAGAACTTTTAGAATGAGGCTTCCAAATGATTATGGAAAAAGCATGGCTTTATGAACTTAGTTTTTGGAAGTATATAGATTGCATTGCTCAAACATTGTAACTATTTTGATAATCAAATTTGGTAGACTACAGTGTGTGGTCTAATTTGGTAGTGTTGCTACTTTGATTTGGTGAACTACAGTGTGTAGTCTAATTTTATAAAGTTAGGGGTCCTACTCCCAAGTAACTCCTTATGCCCTTTTTGATAATGGTAAAATACAGTGTGTAGTCCAATTTGGTAGGGGTTCTACTCCTAAGCAGCTCCTTGTTGCTTTAAGTTTCTAGACGTTGTATCCAAATACCCGACTATGTCGACTAATTGGAAGAAAATTGGAGGACATAAGATATCAGTATCAATGCATGCCACATACATAAGCATAGCATGTTGCATTGCTAGTAGTAAATGCCCAGTTAGGCGAATGCATATGTAAAGTTAAACCTGCAGGTTATAATTGAAATGTTTCAGTTGTGATATGCAATATTGTCTATGTTATGTTGTTTATTATCCACTTTCACTCAACTTTAGTAGCTGAGGGGATAAAATGTTTTATCCTTTAGTTAATAGCATTGTGAAGGGCTCAACACTAAGGGGGGATACATATACTAAAAGTGTGAGTCGGAGTCAGTGACTTTTGTATGGAGCTAGTAGTAAGTCAAGAATCCTATTATTGTGAAGATGATAAAGGAAAAAGCTAGTTCTTGTTTTGATGTAAATATTATGTTGTATACATAAGTTGTAATAGGAAATCTAGCTAAACTTTGATGTAGAAACCCTTTTATTATGTAAACAATATTGTCTTTTGATGAATGAGCAGGTTGAGTTAAGTTTTCAACAGGTATTCCTGTATAATGGTGCATCCCGTGTTATGCCAGGATGTGACAGTTATTGAGTTTAATTGAGGTAAATCGATGAGAGATCGAAGAAAACATTTGAAGGAAAACAAGAACTTAGGTGATGTTAGGTTACACAATCATACTTCAAGCCATGCTAAGAAGCAAGCTTGTGCTTCATGCCATACTCTTTAGCACAAGCCATGGCACAATTGTGTTTCAACTACACACTCCTTCTTCCTTCTCTCAAATTCAAAAAATCTGTACAAAAGCTCCTCGAATCCATATTCTTTCCCTGCTAGTTTTCAAAAAAGTCAACAGTTTTATCAATTGATAACATTATAACATCTCTTTTACTCATAAAACTTAGATCCAATCATCAAACATAAACTTTTATCATGAATCAAACCACTTCCTTGAATTTGTAAAATCTTGAGTAACCTTACCCCTTCCAATTGCTTTTGATCATAAAACCTTCATTCATAGACATAAACCTTATTAAAAACACCATACAATATTCAAAACATGTCAAAACTACACTTATCCAATCAAGATTCTCCAAACTACTAACTCTCTTCTAAGATTTTGGCCTCATTAATACATTATTCATACTCTACAACAACCAATACACTAAACAACATCAATATCCCTAAGAGAAAAGAGAGAAAACAATGTTCTTATTTCACTTACCTTCATTTCTTATGTGTGTCAATGAAGGGAGTTTACTCTCTAT
Organism: Lumnitzera littorea; assembly: GCA_024138015.1. Lineage (NCBI taxonomy): Eukaryota > Viridiplantae > Streptophyta > Magnoliopsida > Myrtales > Combretaceae > Lumnitzera > Lumnitzera littorea. Next base: position 37,623,455 of record JAMXBB010000012.1, read on the forward strand.
CAATGGAAAGATTAGGGTTTGTGAGGTGTAGAAGAGAAAAGTATATATTTTTTTTGACTTCTTATATACTTTATGATATTGGGAAATTGAAGTGCTAAGATTGCCCTTGATTTAAAAATCTATTGTCTATTTTATCCTAGGCCATTAATTATCTTTAATTACTTTTATTATTATTTTCTTTTTCTAAGGTATTATAGATATTGAATTGAGGTTTCAGAAAGAATAGGTTACTACTAAGACTTTTTAACTTAACTAGCTCTCATGCCAAATATTAGTCCTAGCGATGCAATCTAGAAGGGGGCGTTGGATATATTTTTAATATGAAACTAAAACACTTAACTTTTTTCCACTTCCAATAGTTCAAGATTACTATGATCACTAAACTTAATCTTGATGTTTTGACATATCAAAAATTTCAAAAATTTAGATAAATGATTTTCATGCAAAAGCATTAATAATAATTCTTAATCTAAGCTTCTCTTCTAGTTATCTATTCATAATGTTTTATCCTGAAATCAATTGTTTCACTTTTCTTTCTTTATTTCGATACCCATTTACATCCTTATATCTTCTATTTCTAATATTTAATTCAATTCGTGTTACTTATTTTAGAAATGTGTTATGCACACAAAAATTAATTCAAATCACAAGTGTAAATATGCATAAAAAAAGAAGAAGCGGGGAATAAAAAATCAATCAACAATATATAAAGGTTCCTCCTTATGAGGCAGTATTATTCTAGTACCAAGTGTTAGGAAAGCAACTTTCCATACAAGTGTGTTCCACTACTTGAAAGAAATCGAGATAAGGTTTATAACCTTTGCCATAAGCACTATCAATTGTCACAATTTTGCTTTACCTTGCAATCCTTACCCTAAGATTATGCAAGTATATGAAACCTCCCTCACTATTCTCTCAAATAGCATATCACTATATTCAAAGAATTTAGTTGTTCTTTTAAATATTACAAAATGATTCCACATGTTTTTACTGAAACCTCAAAATCAACAATAGATACTAAAATTTCGCTCAAACTATTCTTTTATCATAATGTACTTACTCGATTAGTTATCTGCTTTTGTCAATCTTTCAATCGTTGTGTCATCCATTCTTCATCTTCAATTTTAAATAAGCTTCAAGCTTAACTTTCAAACATAATATTCTTTGTAATAGTCATTGTCTCAATTTGGTAATCTTCTTCTTAGTATCATCTTCAAATCTTCTTTGTTGTCATATAATATTAGTTATCTTGACTTTCTTATTTTATTCTTCTTCAAGTATAGTATTTCTCATCTTGACAATATTTTTTCCTATATTCAAAATATGATATCTAGCATAATCTGAAATATTCATGAGTACATCTTCATCTTAATACTAGGTTTTGACCTATAATATCCATAAATATTTCTTTTTTAATATTCAGCTTCTACTTTGATCATTAATCTTTTATCATCTCATTTTAGCCTTCGTACAATCATAAAGCATCAATGGTTAGCTAATACCTTAAGTTGTATTGCTTTTAAAATCTTTTAGCTTCTAAATTATTATAGCCTCCAAATTGTGAACTCATATAGCTTTTAAATACTTCCCATAGCTTCCAAACATGTATTCTTCTCTTATCAATCAAAAGACTTCTTGTTCATTGATTGGAATTTTCTTTTCTTTCTATATCATTTGTTTACTTATTTTCTTCTTCTTTTGAGATATGATTCTAATCATATATTTATTTCTGATTCTGATCAGCATATGTCTTTAAGTATTTGTACGTCTTTACTCTAATTAGTACTTTAAGTATGTTCTTTTCTTATTTCTACATACTTAGTAGCTTAATTAGTAACATTAAGTACATATATTTTGTCATCATCTAATCATCCTTTATGAAGGCTCTAACATACTAGCATAATCTAGGTTGGCATAACAACAATAGATTCTCATTTGTATGCCCCTATACCTATCTAGGATTTTATATGTATAATATTATGATCAACTGTTAACACTCCTACGTTGATATCATTGCTTTACCATAAAGCCAATCTATCCAATTAGTCGATTAGATCTACAGATACCTTATTTCCATATCTCATCCATTTCCTTATATGATTAATGTATTGCTCTTTATTTCTTATTTCCATAAGGAAAATAAAATGGGGCCTTAATCTTTAAATAAGATATTTTTAAGTTTAAATATCATGGAGGAATGCTTAATGCTATAATGACAATCTGTAGCTTTTGAAGGGTAGCTATGAAAACCTTGCAAATCAACATCTTGAACTACTATAATTTCTACTACCATTAAATGCCTCTCAAATTCAATCTCTCCTTAAATTTAATTAAGATAAAGGAACAACAAGTACTTGAACTTTAGGATTTGAACAATTTAGTACCTAAACTTTCTTTCTTTTATAAGTTAGTTTCTATACTTTATGAAAAATGGCTCATCAAGTTCCTATATTAGGTACTAAATTATTAAACAATGAAAATTTAGGTATTAAAATGCTCAAATCCGAAAGTGCGCTTTTATCCCAATTTAATGTATACCCCTACCTACTTTTTACTACGACATATCTTGTTGTAAGTTTTGGTACTATGTTTGAAATCTACTCCTTCCCAAACTTAAACATCATACGATCCTCGACATCTTCCTCCACATGAAATCTTAATCTTTTAATGGATAAACTTCATAAGCCTTTATTATAGGGGGTTGACTGGTCATGATTGTAGATGTAACAGTCTAAAGAATTAGGGTGGAGAAATAAGTATGTCGTGTTTAGGTTTAGGGGAGGGTACAGGGCTAAGTGTAAGTAAGGTGTTTAGGCTTTTTAGCTCATGGACTATGTAAGAAGTGAAATGATTAATCTTGGAAATGTCAAGTAAGGGTAAAGGGTTTGAAGTGGTAGAGATTGGTAATTATATCATTTGTCTTATAGCTAAGAGGGATTTATGTCAACGTTATGCTATAGAAGAGATTTCGATAGTGTGCAAGTTGAAAGAAGGATGAGAGAGATAGGTTTTTAGTTGCATAAACAATGGAATTATGAAAACCAAGTACCCCTAAAATTAGTCACATCGTTATTTTTTCTGACACCGCTTCTTAGTTTCCTTAATTCAGCTACCTAATAGTAGATTCCATACTCTTCATACATTATATCTTCATGGCATGGAACATATCTTCCTTATACTTAACCATTGTTATGGATGCATATGCTTCTCTATCCTTACTTTGCTCTATTGAATTTTTGGCTAACCTCTTGGAGCCAAACACTGTTGATTAGCAACTTGTTCTTGTGAAATTGGATTTTCACTCTTAAAAAGTCCCTCCTCACCTCAAATATGTCTTCCATATTCTCTAATCTACCCATTTTAGATCCAAATATTCTTATATTCTTCCTTAAGAGCATATGTAATAGTAATTCATATATTTTTCATCCAATAACTTAGGACTCCAAAATCAAGGTCTTCAATCTTTTGTATGGCTCCCATCTCTTTTTTTTTTTTATCACCAAGGGAGGGAGTTAATTGAACCTTTCCTTCTTATCATATGGATAGAGAGTAATATAGATGTAGACTTACCAAAACAATGGATAAAACTTAAACAAAAAGACACTTGAAACAACTAAATATAGAATGTGAAAATATAGAGATAACTATATAAGAACCTAAATAAAAGATAGATACAAACCATATAATGACCTAAACTAAATGACATTATCCTAAACAGGAAAATGACTAAGAAATTCCACTAGATCAACACAGTATGTTGTGCTTAGATCCTATTACTAAAAATGCTTCCATGTATCCTTTAATATACCAAGGCATATATTCAAGTCAAGTCATGTTCGTATTAGATGACCTTTTTGTATGAAAGCAAAGCTCCTACCAACAATTGAGATATTCTGTAAAACCCACGAAAATAGAAATAATAAAAAGAGAATGAAAGAAAAATAAGAAAATGAAGGATAAGTCATTAATGAGTAATAACGGGATAAGCAAGAGGGCAAAGTGATCATTTTCACTCTTAGGTATAAAAAGTTTGTTTCTAACTTAAGGCCTCATTTATGTCTTGCTGCTTCTATAGAACATTTCATGGAGAAGCTGCAAGAGTGAGACCAAGATGAGGCCTCACAAGGTAAGTACCCCCATTTTAATCATTGATTTAGATCCTACGACAATCGAAGAAGGTGTTGTGTTATTTCAGAAGTGATCAAATCACAAGTGGAAATGCAAGTACAATCCTAATTCTATAAGGAAATTTCATGATTTCAATGAATAAGAGAATTGGGTGTTTGTGACATTGAATTCGTGATTTGGTGTGTTATAATTAGATGCAGTATACATAATGTGATTTGTGAGTTATCACAAGGGTTTGCAAATAAAGTATGTTTTTTACTCATGTTGTTTGATTTTGTGATTGGGGATACATTCGAGTATTCCATTTTTAGGCATGGAAAGGAAGAATTTAAAATATATGGAGTTTTAATATTTGAAGATTGATTTAGAATTATTCTTGCTAAGATCGAAGCAGCAGTCGGGATTGATTTTAGTAGAGCAAAGTAAAAAAATAAAAAAGATGCTGAAAGGAGGTACATGACATGTATACGCGTTGTGTACATGGCATGGATCATACGACATATACATTGTTTATGTTGTGTATAAGGAATGGGGAGCACACGACATGTACTATGTTCTAAGCATAGTATGTATGTGAAAAGTATACACTACGTACTTATGTTCTAAGCATATGTTTTCTATTCGTATTTTCATTTATTAACACTAATTTCCTTCTATTTTTCTTTCTTAAATATTAGTAAACTAATAGATAACCAAATGTAATATTATTTTGATAATCAATCACACTAAAAAGGTAAGTAAATACTTTTTAATTGGACCTTACTTACTAACCTTAAACCTAACAACCTAACCAATTCATAAGTGTAAAGTAAAAACAAAAATACTTAGAATTTAGAGTAGTTCTTAGAATTCAAAAAATATGATTCTAAGACTTATTATTTTGTATTCTTACTTTAGGAGAAGAACTTGATTCAAGAATTGTTCATGTTATCATTGAACCAAGTACGGATACTTGCTTGTTTAGGTGTAGTGAGATAATAAAATTGGACTAAATAATTATTTGACCTTAACTATATTGTGTTGCATGTGCATGGCTGAGCTTAACGAACTTAGATGACCAGTGATTTTAGGGTGGAACCTCGATGATCCTCTCACAACAGTATCTCGATTAGAGTCTGCATGGAAATGATCCAAGTAGATTTAAGTGTGCTAGGATCATGAGTACTCATACATTGCTTGTTGAATTAAAATGAAAGATAATTAAAAGGTAGTTGTTGTATTATTGTATTTGTATTTGTATGTATGATTAGAGTGTGTATGTTCACGTGCATATGGTTATCATAGTTCATATTAGGTTTTAGCTTACGCCATTTTATATTTTTTAGCTGCAAGTACTTAAGTAAAAATTTATAAAGTTTGGTTGATTTTTGAATGCTATCAACGAGTGTACCATGTCAAGAATAGGCAACTAGAATTTCTTTGGTAAGAACTTTTTGAGCTAGATAGTTAAGATTTCAATATATGTATAATAAATTCTTGTTTATTATTTTATGAAACTTACTTAGTAGTCATTTAGATTTATATGAAGATTAAATTTTATTAAAATTATTTGAAGATTGTTAGATATCTCTCATGAATTTTGATGATAACAAAAAGAGAATAATGCTAATGAACTAACAAGTGTGCATGTATTTTAATAGTTCTTTAGAAAGTTTAAAATTGTAAATCGAGTTGCATTTGGAGACTTATTCAAAATGTTTGAATCAATTGAAAAAGGGATAGGTTTGAAAAATATTCAAAGAATGTTTCAGAAGCTTATATAAGAACAATTAGGACAACACTTCAAAAAATTGTTCAAAAACTTTGAAGATAAGTAAACTGAGATATCTTCAAAAAATTATTTAGACAGTTGGTCTATAAGAGTAATTATGAAAAATATCACGACATCAATATCAAAGTGAATGCCTAGCTCCACTAAATTAGGTATATTAGGGAAATACACTTAATCTGTTTCACTTAAGTTAGAATTAAGATCCATATGGATTATTTTTAAGAGAATTAATTTTTGGAAATAATTAAACAAACAAGAAAATATCTAAGATTAGATAAAGATAAGGATGACTTCAAATTTATGGCATATCAAATTCAAAATTCAAGATTTTCTGGATTTGCTGATCATAGTATATTTATTAAGATCTTACTAAGATAAGATCATATTAAAATTCAAACTCTAAGATTTTCTCCAAATATCTATTAATCATCTTGTAAACGTTAAGATTGGATAAACATGAGAAGAAGATACTCTTCATCAATCTAGTTGTTGAAGGACTCCAGTATAAATAAGAGATGTTTCAAAATATAAAGTACAATTTTGAAAAGGAAAAAAAAAATTATATACACATTACATTTTGATCATGATCAATTTCTACTATTTAAAAGTGCACAGAACACTTCTTAAAGACTTCTTGAGAGAGTTGAACTAAAGTTACTTATTCAACTATCTTCATTTCTGTTCACGTGCCAATTTATCTGAAATTAATATTTATTCTTCTCATTTCTGTTTTGTAAACTTTATTTGTTGTTTAAGAGAAGTTTTAGTTGTACTTTGTAGATTTGTAATTAACTTAAATTATAGAGAGATTAAATAGGTAGAGCAGAAAGTTATGAAGCCCAAGCATGGTAAATGTTTATAAACTTCTCTTGATTGGTTTCTTTTTACATAGGGAATCAAGCAAAACGATATTGGTGAAGTAAACCGAGTTCCTAGCAGTGGAGCTAGAAGAGAGCAGTACATAGAAGGCCGAAGCTCTATAAATTCTAAGCTTGATATTCTTCTCTCTATCTCCTTTATTTTGAGTTATTTATTTGTATTATTAGTGTGTTGAATTATTAAAGTATTACTATTCACCAAATTAAGTTATTAAGAGGGATAATTTTCATTCACATCAAAATAGTTTTAAAATTTTTTAAAGATATCAATTCACCTCTCCCACCTACATCCCCAACCCTTCCACCCCCACACCACCCCCCCTCCCTCTACCCCCCTCTCAATATCTTATACAGGACCAAAAGAGATTACAATAAGTATTTTTGGAGATTTTAGTATTTATTCAAAGATTAGATTTTATTAAAATTATTTGTATATTACAATAGATATTTTTGGAGATTTTAGTAAATGGTGTACGCCTAACATGTTAGTAGACTATAGGAACATATAGTGGTTGTAACGCTCCAAGCTCTGAGGCATTATAATTAAAATGATATCAAAGTTTAGGTTTATGATCTATAGAGAATTTAGGAAAATAACTTATAGGGCGATGAGATGTGAAGAAAGTGGGTCGACTATGGGTCTAGTTTAACTAAGGCGACTAAGTACTTATGCTATTATGTGCTATATACTTGATTTACAAAGCTTATTTTTGTTTCTTTCTTGATATTGTCAATGTAAATTTTTCTTTTCTTTTCTTATCTTGCTATATGTAGCTACTAACTACTTTTTTCAAATACAAGTTTATTTTGTCTACTTTCCTTTGCTTTTCTAAAGTATGTTAAGTAAAGAATCTACAGAGTTAGAAGAATGGTACAATGGAGATAGAAAATAAAAATTGGTTAAACTTGTCCTCTTCATAAGTTCAACATAATATTTGTGAAATCAAGCTAAGCCTCAAAACAATAAAAATAATAATGACAATAAGCAATAAAAGAGACAAGATTTGAGAAACTTCCGACTAAAATTATATCTATCTACACACATAATATTGATGAATATATGTATACCTACACATACTTGCATCTACGATTCCAACCTTTACTAGTGAAAATTTTCAAGAACCAACAATTTAAATTAAATAAGAAGAAAAGGGCCAAGATGACCTTGGGTCAACCAAAGCACCTTTTAAGTTAACCAAAATGTTTAACATACTATATGAAAATGTTAGAAAACTCAAAATAGTAAAAATAAATAAATAAATAAAAAAGAAAGAAAGAACGAAAGGAAGAAAGATGATTTGAGTAATTGTATACATAAGATTAAATAAACATTCTTGATACTCCTGTGATGATAACAACCTCACTACTAGAAATAAAAAAATCTTAACAAGTGAAAAAAAGAAAAAGAATTTACCTAACCCTATGGGGTGAAAGGTAATGCATCAAAATTAAGGTATAAAAATAGTAATATATACACCTAATTAATTGCAAATTAATAAAGACAGCAAAGAGATAACTAGAATATGGAATAGAAAAGTAATATAAAAAGTCGTTTTAAAAGACTTGTAAAAGCTTAGCGCGTGTACACTTATGTTGGAGATGATGAATATTTTTTTCTTCTAATGCCAATTTGTTGTGTTAATAAAAGTTTGGTCAATCCATCAATTTGAGTCAAGTTCGATGGTCAATCTAGCTTCGACAAGTCAAGTCAAAGTCGTGTTGATATTCATTGGCTAATCATAGGTGTGCATGTGTTAAGTTGCAAAAAATATAAACTTTTTAGTGTTAACTAAAACTAGTGAAGACAGAAAACAATATCTAATAAATAGCAAGCATAGGTTAAACAAAATAAAAAACTAAAACAAGACATACTCTTCCACCTTCTCAACATTAACTATATAAACTACTATAAGTAGAAACAGCAAGTTGACAACAACAAAATGAATAACGAGAAACAATGAAGTAACCTCAAGGTCCACAAAAATTAATGAACTCAATTAAACAAGATAAGAAGATACTTGTGGCTTAAATAAGCATCAAAATTTTCAGTATTAAGATGTGATTGCAAAACTTGATCTATAAGTCCCAAAAAAAGAAAAAAAAAACATGAAAATATGTGTAGGTGACAGTAATAATTAACTAATAATGTTAAACTTAAGACAAGTAAAGAAGACAAGTAGGAGTATGGAAGTATGAGAACCTTTAGGGCTAGGTGGTTATCGATAGATGAGAAATCAAAAAAGAAGAAGTGAGTGTTTCTAATTTGCTAAAGTTGAGAATGGTTTTAGGAAAGGACAAGTAGTTAAAGTTAGACAAAGGAAAACTTTAGTACCATTGACATAAGAGGTGGAAGTATATGGATTAACAAGGCTAAAAAATAATTTTGATAGAAGTTATTATAGACCAGGAAGTCAAGATGTGGCAAGAAGGAGAAATAAATAAAATGGAAGAAACTTATAAGTGAAATAGAAAAGATAGGAGCAAAATAGTAAGTAAGACTAAAGTTCAAATTGATGACAAAAAGAGGAGTTTAGTCATTGAGAGTTTGATCTAGTGAGAAATTAGAGAAAAACCTTAGAAAATAAAAGAGTCATAAGTGAGCACCTAAGATCTAAACAATGAGGGAATTTAGAGATCCGAATTCTAGATAAGGGATTACAAATATATGGAATCAAGAAGTTGGAGGAAAAGATATTTGGATAGAAGTTGAATGGATATAAAATTATAAACGTTATTTTTTAGAGGTATTAGTTATAACCTAATATTATTAGGAAAGTAACTCATGAAAGCCTAAGTTTTTCAAGTCGAGGTATACTAAAGATCAATTTTATAGAAATACCAATATGAATAGAGGATGGTTGCAGATAAAATGACTGAAACTTATGGTTATGATATATGATTAGAGTAATGCAAGAAAATGCAAGGTAAGGAGACACCTTAACTAGAGATTTGTTAACGCTAATATGATACCCTGTGTACATCATAGAGCTACCTTTATTGGAAGACTAATAGCAGATCTAGAAATGATTGAATAATAAGATGTGCACTTTAATACAAAAAGGGTAGGCCTTGAAGAGTAGAAGCAATCAAGTATATTAAGGTTTATGAAGTAAGTTAAAGAAGTTTTGCTAAGAGCCTGTGCTCTCGACATAGGTATAAGTGGAAATGAAATAGATAAGAGGTGAATATAGAACCAAAATTAGTGCTAGACGTAGTGACCAAGGTGAAAACTATTAAATAAGGATGTAGACAGTTCAAAGACAGCAAAAATACTATTGATAAGCCTCTAATTGCTTATATTTTATAAAGTGATTTTTAATGATTTTTTCTTGAATTTTGAGTTTATTTTGAGAAATAATACTTAATTAAGTAAAATCTTGTTTTCAAGGTGTTGGAATGATTTACAGAATAAAAACAAGTTTCACTTAAATTGGAGCTAAAATGAGAAAGTTATGAAGTTTTAAAAATTGATATGACTAAATAACATGATTATGTCATTTTTAGCAATGATTTTAAGCAAAAATGAGGCATAAACAGTATAGGACACGACCAAAATCATTGGCTAAGACATCTTAATTTTACATCTCTTATTTAAGGTTTCTTTAGGGATTTTTGTCAAAACTTTTTAGATGAATTTTGAGAGACTTTAGGGAAAAAACACTCACGAGAGTAAAGTGCTTCAACAATTCAAGAATCAAGACCTTTCATCGCTTTCATGGCTTATTATTCTATTTTTCTTTTAGATTTTGTTAAAGATTCTTTCTTTATCATGAATGGCGAGTAGATCCTCTGTATCTAGGTCTTGTGGAACCTAGATTTACCATGTGACATTATTTTTTGTTAGATTTAATGAATATCTTTAGTTTTCTTGATTCAATTATGCATGCTTGAGTGCTTTAGATTAATATTTCTACAAGTGTTAGTCTAAAATTTGATATTGTATAGGAGAATCGAGAGATTTCTTATATGATTAGATCTAGGTATAGTTGATGAAGATTCTTGCAAGTTTAAAAATAAATTGCAAAATCTTTTCGGATCTTTATCATTGTCTTTAAGAGTATTAATTGTGCTTTAATATGATCTTAAGTTATGTTATTGAGAAGAGATTATAATAGGTGATCTAAAAATTAGGGTCAATAGACTAGAGAAAATTATTAGCTTTAATAGAGAGTTCTCTTGGTCAAGAAAATTAATGATTTAGTTAGGTTACTTTTCATGAAAGTTGCATGTGTAATTTTAGAGGAAGCAAGATTTAGGTACGACATCGAATCTTTAGTTAAATCGCTTTCTTATTTAGTTTCTTTAATTGAATCTTAATTAGTTATTAAATCTATTAATTGCTACAAATTTAGTTAAATTCTTTAAGTTTTTTGAATTCAATTTTGTCGATTAGATAATAGAGAACTAGTTAATATTAGTAATCATAGTCTCTATGAGACGACATCCGCTTTTTGAACTATATTACTAAAATGATATGTGCACTTGCCTTTTCATATCAACTATGCAAATAAAAGATAAAGACCTTTAGAGTCTTAGGTTGGTGATCAGGAGAGATTTTAACTATGAAAGGAGTAGTCAAATTCAACTTAAAAGAAAAGTTAAATCTAAATCCTAAGTGCATAGGATTATATGTAATTCAAGAGAGATTTGGAGATGCTACTTACTAAGTGAAGCTTACCTCTTGAATAAGTAGGAGTACACAACATCTTTCACATTTAAACAGAAAGACCAATTAAGATTGTAGATATGAAGGTACAAAAGTTGTGAAAAAGGGGAAATAAAGTATGTCAAGGTGTAGTAAAGTAACCAGCTACAGCGAAAAACTACATGAGAACTAGAGATGAAATAAGGAAGAAGTATCTAAAACTTTTTAGTGATTCAAATAAACTTTTAAGGACAAAAGTTCTTTGAAGAGGGTGAATACCTATGAAAATAGAAATAATAAAAGGAGAATAAAAGAAAAATAAGAAAATAAAGGATGGGTTATTAACGAGTAATAATGGAATAAGCAAGAAAGCAAAGTGGTCATTTTTACTCTTAGGTATAAAAAGCTTGTTTCTAACTTAGGGCCTCATTTGTATCTTATCTTTTCTAAAGAACATTCTGAGGAGAACATGCAAGAGTAAGACCTACATAAGGCCTCATAAAGTGAGTATCTCCATTTCAATCACTAATTTGGATCATATAACAATTGAAGGGGTGTTGTGTTCTTGTAGAATTGATTGGATCGCAGTGGAAAAGCGAATATAACCCTAATTTAATAAGTAGATTTCATGATTTTAATAAATAGGAGAATTCAGTGTTTTGTGACTTTAGATTCATGATTTGGCGTATTATAATCAGATTTGGTGTACATAATATGATTTGTGAGTTATCACAAGGGTTCACAAATAAGATATGTTTTTTACTCATGTTGTTTGATTTTGTGATTGGGGACAAATTCAACTGTTCCATTTTTAGGAATCAAAAGAAAGAACTAAGAATATATGGAGTTTTGGGATTTGAAAATTGATTTAAAATTATTATTGCTAAGATTGAAGCAGGAGTCGAAATTGATTTGGTAGACTAAAGAAAAAAAATAAAAAATAAAAATGATGTCAAAGTTAGGTACACGATATGTATCATGTACATGGCATGGATCACACGACCTGTACATTGTAATACCATTTATAAGGAATGGGGACTACACAGCATATATTATGTACATATATCGTGTGCTTGATAAAATGGTCCATGTACATATGAAAAGTACACATTGTGTTCTTACATTCTAGATATATGTTTCTTATTCGTATTTTTATATATTAAACTAATTTACTACTATTCCTTTCTTAAATATTAATAAATTAATATATAAACAAATCTATTATTGTTTTGACAATCAAACACAATAAAAAAGTAGTCAAAGACTTTTTAGTTGGACCCTACTTACTGACCTTAAACTTAGTGACCTAACCAACTTATAAGTGTAAAGTAAGAATAGAAATACTAAGAATTGAGAGTAGTTCTTAGAATTCAAAAAACAGAATTCTAAGACTTATTATCTTACATGATTACTTTAAGAGCAGGACTAAATTGGAGAATTGTTCATGTAGTCACTGAATCATGTATAAGATACTTACTTGTTTGTGGTTGCTAGGTTAGATGATAAAATTGGATTAAATAATTATTTGATCTTAATTGTATTGTGCTACATATGCTTAGATAGCCTAAGGGTTTAGGAGGACTAGTAATCTTAGGATAATACCCTGATGATCCTTACACAATGGTGTCCTAACTAGAGTCTTGCATAAAAATGATCTAAGTAGATCTTATGATGTTTCTTACTTTCTAGGATGTTGAAGAGGACCTAACACAAATATTATATAGTATTATTATACAAGTTTACTAAGGTCATGAGTACCCTTATATTACTTGTTAGATTAAAATTAATGATAATTAAAAGCGCTTAAAGGAGGAATTCCCTATGTTATCAGAACTAGGAGGGCCTTCTGAAATAGCAAAAGCCTCTTAAGGTGGTTCTTGTATTATTGCATTTATATTCATACATGTGATTGAAGTTTGTATGTTCATGTATATGTGATTATTATATTTCGTATTGAGTTTTGACTCATCCCATTTTATATTTTTCATTTGTAGGTACTTAAGTAAAAATTTATAAAATTTGGTTAATTTTTTAATACAATCATTAAGTGTACACAATCGAGGAATGGCAAGTAGAATCCCATTGGTGAGAGTGATTTTTAAGCTAAATAGTTAGGATTTCAATATATATAGTAAATTCTTGTTCCTTATATTATGAAACTAACTTAGTAGTCATTTTGATTTATTCAAAGATTAAATTTTATTAAAATTATTTGGAGATTACAATATGCATTTTAAGAGATTTTAGTAAATGATTATGGTTGACGCGTCAATAGATTATAGGGATATACAGCAGGCTGCAGCACTCTTGGGTCTATAGCATTCCATGTTTGGTCCACTCCCTCCCCATTTGTAGTGTGGTTTTGGTCATAAATTGTATTGCTTGAATCTTTGTAAAGTATATTCGAAATCAATTATAATGAAAAAAATGTATTTGATTTATTTTACATTTTTTATAAAATTATATCAAATAGGGATCGTATTTAAATTTGTTGTGTCTTATCACGTCAGTAGTAAAAAATTTGCCTCTATAAATAGTGCGTGAGATTGTATAATGTTTTATGTATTGTTGTGTCATGTTGGAAATGTTTGGGTTGTACTTCCCATGTTGTTGTTGTTGTTGTTTTTTTACACCTTTCCCAACCCATGTTGCGAGATTGACATATTCTATTTCAGCAGGAGACTTAAATGGTCGTAGTTAGGGTTTATATTAGGTTTGATCATGTACAAAAAGCTTTATTGTTGATTAGGCTTGGACTTATGGAATTCTATGACGATGCTGCTATGTTATTTTGGACCACGGCAGAACAACCAATTGCATTTACATTTGGGATCGAGACCTTGTACTTGTACTTCGGTTTGGGCTCATCATGGTTCTATCAGATTCCAATACAACATAAGTTAGTTCTTTTCTCTTTCTTTTCTTTGCGAGCCCATTTCATAGACATTCAGTATCCCTATCCCGTGCTCGATAACGCTTTAATTCTGTGTTTCAATTTTACGCTTTCAAGCGGATTACTTGTGGAAGAAATGACAGATATTTGGAGAAAAACCGAAACGTTGTGTTTATTTGTAGGGATGGTTAAAAGTTCAAATCCTTTCTCCAGACTATAACTAACGGGAAAACGGCCTGTAATACTGGAAAGTGGTTCGTGTTTGGACTTCGGAGTCGTTTTATCTTTTATGTCATTTCAGCAAGTGTTGATATTATTTGTGATTTTGAAAACTTAATAGGTCGCATCAATTAGGTCCCTAAACTTTAAGATTGGTCAAATAGAAGTTACACGGTTGTTAATAAGTGCATTAGATTGCATATATAATAATAATATTGATAAGATCTAATTGAATCTATAAGACTATGAATAGCTTCTAATTATGTTAGTCCTACTTAAATCTCAACAAAACAAAATTTACTAAATTATTAAATCTAAGACTACTTCTAATTAGTATAAAATATAGGAAACCAATACCTTAAAGATTAAATCAATGAACAAGAAAGCTGGAATATTGAGATCTAATGTCAATGATCATTATATTAAAATATACCATATTTGATTATTAGATTCTTACCCGGTTTAAATTATTTCCTTTAACTTTCCTTTTAAATTGCTAAACTATTGAAGTATTGAGATCATCTTCTCTCAAAGTGTAAATTACCCCAATTAATTAACTAAATCTTTTAATTGTAGAAAAGATTATTCAGTTAATTAATCATCGTTTATTCTAAACTTTAACCCAATCAAAATGCATAATTTATTATATCTTACTTATAATTTGATGTTAGTTTGTCACAATTGATCCTTTCTAGATTTTACCGAAGCTAACATGCATTCCATAAATTATGAAATGCACGTTCAATGAAATAAAACCAAGACCATAAGATATTCAAATATTTAATATAATAATATCATATATCTATCGATCCTATATCCTAAGCAATTAAATCTAATTCATGATCAAAATAAGCACACATTTTACAATAAAGAAATCCAAGATAAAAGCTAAATAAAAGAGTAAAGAAAACTTATTCTACCATAGAAATTGAAAATTCCAAATCTTCATTCTTTATATTAATTAAACCCTTCACTTTATAGTCTATATCGATCTCACTAATTATAAATAAATAAACTAGCTAATGCCACACAATATGTGGATTTTAGTTTTGAAATAAATTTCTATTAATATAAATAATATATCTACTTATAAGATTATCACAATAAATGTATTAATGATGAATATTAGAAATTGTCTTGAATATCATATAAACACATGTTACATATTATAGTTTGATATGTGACCACATATATTGCATATTATAATTTGATATACAATCCTTAAAATTATGAGAATGTAATGTCACAAACCAATAATGTGTTATTTTGAATTAAACCATGCAACATTATGGTCTTCGCAATTACCATAATTTATAAATGGTATGCCTTTTTGAGCATATAATTAAAAGAAAAAATTGTGAATTGTCAAAATGTACTAGTTGAAAAGGTATAAATAATAAAAACAAAAAGTTATAAATAATGATTAAACATTCAAGGTTATAAAATAATAACCAATACATAAAGAATATACAAATGAAATAAATCAAACATAAGGGAAAAATTTCACATACAGGGAATATAAAAACTCGTAACTAAGTATCGGAATAAATTTTCATGAATGAGAAGACCAAAATCAACTTAAACAATATGATTTAAGAAAAAAATAAAACACTTCTACACTTCCTTTTCGATTTGGTCCAAAAACATGGAACATTAATAAGAAGGAATAGAAGAGGTTTACTTTGATGAATTTATAGTTAATAAATAAATTAACTACACCGATTTAAGTAAATATATAGTAATCAAGGAGTTACTATGAAATATAATAAAACTAATAAAAATGTTAGAAATAAATCTGAAAGATCTAGGAAAAGATGAAGAATTTTATTACATGTTAACTAAATTTGAGAGAAAAAACTAAGACTCTAGAAGAAAGAGATATAGATTGAGGATGTCGTTATATACTGTAATTGGAGAAAAAAAGATATTTCCCTTTAAGAAAAAAGAAAAGAATCAAAAGTTGAAAAAAATAAAACGACAAAAGAAGAGCAGCATAATTATAAGAAGATATAGTCATCATCCATGACTTCTATGAGTAAAATGTGTAAAGAAAAATTTTTTTCAAATATTATAGATAATAATGAAAAATGAACATACCAATATAATGGAGAGTGAATTGAGAACATACCATTGTAATGAAGAGTGAATTGAAAGCAAAAGTCCATTGTGAATTGCCCTTAAAAATAATTATGCCTTTTAACTAAAAGGATCAAAATATTATAAAACTTTTTCATTATCCATTTAAGACAATGCTATATGAAAATAATAGGTACAAGAATTGTGCACATACATTACTATTAATCCCAATAATAATAAAAGAAAAAAAAAACTTCTCATATCACATAAAAGGATTATAAACACAATCAATAATACAAATAAACAAAGGCAAGTGTAAATATAAACATAATACTTCTTAAATAAAGAATAAATCGACAAAATACCACTTTTTTTTATATGTAGATTGCAACATGAGAAAGTTATTATCATTATCATCATCGTTGCGGAGAGAGAGATGAGCAACAAAGAGAGATAGAAAGATAAGAGGACAATCACATAAATTGTGACAAGGGATGGAAGTGAAAAATAAAGAAAATACAAACAAGAAAGAGAGTATCTTCTTTTAATAGGCCCTTACCGAAGCTTTAAAGAGTCCATTGGAAATTTATAATAGGAAAAACTTTCAAAATTATATATCTATTAACTAATATATTTATTATTAAACAAAAAGTTTTTCATCTGACTCTCATTAACTACTATATAGGTCAACAATGACATATCTTTTTATTTTTTTATAGATTTTTCTACGATCTCATTCTTAGTTTTTTAGGGGATCGATTTCACTTTTATTTTACGTTTGATTTATATTTCTTTAAAGCTAAATCATTAAACAAATTGTAAACTTAATGGTTCAAATTTTAAAAAATATTAAATAAATAGTAAAATAAACAGTTAAATCAATGTAATTAAAATAGAGGATGTAATCATAGAAAGTCCAAATTTATTGCACATGTTACTCCTGGGATTCAGGCACAGTTATTCTCAATGTTTCATACCCCATTTTATTCGAAAACATGAAAACAGTTTACTCTACCTATCTTCTTTCGGTTTCTATTCTCTCCACTTTCTACTGCTTCCATTTTCTTCACGTTCTAAAATCTACTTACGAACTAGAGGTTAGAATATATTTGAATATCGATTGTTATCAAATTTATTCACAGAGCAATCTTTCTCTTTTTCTCTTCGTAGACTGATGAAAATTTATTTTCAATATTTTACACCCAAGCGGAAGCACAAAAGCAGTTTACTTTACTTTCCCTATTCCTTTTTATTAAAAAGAATCAAGCATATCAAGAGCAGACTCAAACTTTCATTACCCAATAAATGAATCAAGTATGGACTTACAACAACACTATTTACCTTCATGGAATTAAAAAAAAAAAGGAGGGATCTTTACTAAGAAATTATAGGTAACAAGCACATGGAGCATATGGCTATAAGTGCTTGTAAAGTGTTTGAACAAATGACCAATAGACTAATTGAAAAGGTAAATAAATTGCTTCACTTTTTTTTCTATCTTATTGTTATGTAGTGCTATTGTACACCCATGGATGAGTTCGATTCGTTTGTTCACCCAAAAAAATGAGTAAAACTTTAAAAGACCCGATCAACAATAAAAAAGATACTAGCTTCTTTCCCCTTTCAAATTATATGTAATATAATGAAAGAAAAAACCAATGTTTTGGCCAAAAATGAAAAAATAAAAGAAACAGTTTCTTTCTTTATTTTTCAGCTGATTTATTATCAACAATAAGAAACCATATATTTTGTTTGGAATTTGAGAGGGAGAAAAGGAGGAAGAAGCCAGATTCGTACAGTGTTGAAGATGCAAACATTATGACTAAACATCAATTTCCAACTCTACTCAAATTGAAATCATGCTTCACATATATGTTGCCCGTTTGGGAGTGGCCTGTTGTACGTATTGTTTTTTCTATGATCTGTGTCGCGTATGTGGTGTCAAGTTGGTGTGACCGATGTACGTCAAATGTATCACATTTTACATTTTTGCTTTTTAGAGCATTGTGTTTGAAAGCAAGGAGTCATTTAAGGTCTTCTATTTGGACTTCAAAATTCTTTTGAAAGAAATTTATTATTTTTCAAATACCCTTTAATTAGTAACAAAGGAAAAAAAATTATTTACCATCTACTTGCCCTATCATCCCAACTATTGTAATCTTTAATCAATATCATTTGGAAGAAACGTGTAAATGGTTTTTGTTTACTGTTTTTATCAACAAGATTGAAGTTATCTTTTCATTAGTTGCTAATTTAAAATGTTTTTAAGAACTTGGTGGCATCAAATCAACATCAACAATCCATTGAACTTACATATTTCAGGTTTATTATTCGTGTATTATGCGAGTTGCTTTTCAATTGAACATTACTTAAACTCGTATAGAGCAAAAAAACGCCAAGTTCCTTTTGATCATCGAAGACATAAAGTGAAGGACTTGGTAAGACACAATTGAGCATTTGAAATATGACGAGAGACCAAACATGAAGAATTTTGTAAAATAATATGAATCACACATTACGTTGGAGTGTACAATTGTTAGACATATTAATTGACCAGGAGTGATATGAAGCTTATTTTATGTCAATGGAATAATTAAATCTTATGTTTAAGTGTATTGCGTTATTTGTACTGAACTGTAAGCCATTTACTGTTAAAAGAAGCAAGTTCCTCACAATTATATCCATTTCATTCTTTTCAGTAAGTACTTTTCCTTTTATTTTACTTTCTAGTGGTCATAATTTGATTTAAACGAGCTACCTTATGCTTCGAAGCTAGATCTGGATTGTGAATTAGTGGTTAAAATACTGGTGTGATAGACGTTATAGAAAGGAAATTTCAAATAAATGAACCTATACTACTATTTCAAATTGGTTTTTGTAAACTTGTTCATAAATCAATATCACGTAAATGTTCAATTATTTGCAATTGCTTCACTCATTGTATATTTAAACAAAATTTATCTAAATATAATTCTAATAATTTGATTTCTTTTTCAATAAAAAATTGCTTATTTCAATGAATAAAAATTGCTTAAGATTATTCACTTTGATTGGGTATGTTCAACAACTGCAATTTATCAAAATAAATTAAGAGATTAATCATGCAACATTTTACATAATAATAATAATAATCGATTGTTTTATCAGATATACAAAATGATGTTCTTACTTAAGTGGTTATAGCATGTGAACATTGGATTAGGAAGTATGTTTGATTTATATAATAATGGATAATAGATGGGGGTTAAAACATTAATATATTTCAAAACAATATAAATTTTACATTTATATATGTTATTTTAATCAAAAGGGTGAAGTACCAAAAGCATGTTATGGGATTAAAATAAGTTATACTTCATCATGAATGCTGGTAGTTGGAACCTTCATTTCTATTATTAGTGTTTGGTAATATAGAAAGGGCCGATTAGAGAATTAGCTACTTGCATGTCTACATCTAAAAGAAGCAATATGCTTTACTGCAATTATTATATCACTTTATTTAATGCTTACACACATATTGTATTTGCATGTTTGCTAGTATATATTATAAATAGATAAATAAATAGATATACGAATATATAATATATTATAATATATCATAAAAACTATCTTGTACTGAGATTGAAAACACATGTGAAATTATTTTATATTAAGAATTGATTCGACCAAACATTTTCTAAGCGAAAACCACTTTCTTTTATCTTCCAAAATTATATATTATATATTATAATAGATTGATTTCTTTCAGTATTTGAGGATTACATTCTTTGGACAAAGAGAGAGAGAGAAAGAGAGAATGAATTATCGAGCTTCTTGGGATGGACCTTTGTAATGCAATATACTTGGTTTCTTGGACCGTACTTGAAAAATGATTGCATGGCTTGGAGTTTGGACGACTTCAATTTGCAAGCCTGTGATATTTTATTTGCTGGACGGTGATTCTGTGAGAACTTCGGGCTGGACCGATCGTTTCTTTGGGCTTCAAATATGACTGATTCTGACTTCTTTATTTTCCTTTCCAAACATGGACTTCAACGTGGGCTTCTGGACCTCCGTTTTGCATCCGCATGGAAATTGGAACGTGGCGCGAATTATTTCCTTATATTCATTTCTTGATCCTTATGCAACTTTTGCAAATAATTCGTATTATCATATTATATTGTGTCTATATATAGGTGAATTAATGTATAGAAAATCTTAATCTATAATACAATCCATTTATTAATCGCATCTGAAAACCTAAATCTTTAATCCGAACCATTTAATAAGCTCATCTCTTGTCCAAGTTAGATACATTTATCAATTAAAAAGCTAAAAATAAATCTACAAAATACTTATAGATTTAATAAAAGTGTTTCATGGAAATATTATGATACCTTTCTAGTATTTTCCTTCTTTTCCTCTTTTATTTATTTATTTATTTATTTTTGGATAAGTGAACACTTAATCATTATGATCAATTTGATACCAACCAACCCTCTAAACTTACTCTATATAATTTTCATTATATATATATATATATATACATGCTTCCATAAACATTTTCTAAACTATGTATTGTAACTTATTAGAGATTTTTGTGGATAACATGCTCAAACAAATGTAAATCCTTAAATAAACAATAAATATTTCGATGAAAAGGAAGCAAACCAAGATCAATAATAAGACTATATTTCTTTTTAGATAAAGAACAAGTTACATGACCAAGGGGTAAAAATTAGATGCACTAACACATATATGTATAAATTATTCAACATTAACCCACTTTAAGGATAACAAATAAAATTAGTGATATGCTATCTAAGCTAGACATGTAGAAAATTGCATATTGAATTATGATGTGCTATTCAAACATAACACGTTGGACTTGTATCAACCTAAAAGATGTACATTTGATTTGAAAGAGAAAAATAAGCCAAGCTTAGGACATGAATATTGAAATTGCAAACATATTACTACTAATACAATAAAAGAAAAGCAAAGATTGAGTCTGATCTCCATTAGTATAACAAAATTACATTATCTATTTAATTTTTAAACAAAGAAGTACAAAGAATAATGAAGAAATCATAAAAAAATAGGTATCATGTAGTCAAAGAACTACGAAAATAAATTAGACCTTGTCGTTTTAGGGTTTTTATTGATAGTAATTGGGCTTTGCACATGGCAAGCCTATAAAACAAAACACTGTAAAGGAATGTTGGAATGTTGTCTGACATAACTGTTCCAATGCTTAAGTCAGTAATACATTCTTAGAAAGTAAAGGGTGCTTTGGAGTAATAAGCAAACTTAGTATGCAGAGTGTCGAGAGCCTTCCTATTATGTGGTAAACAAATATTTATAATAGAGTGGCACTAGCAGTTCGAGGACAGTTAGTGAGAGAGATCCTCTCCAGTAAATATGAGAGAGTGGGATCGTGTTGTTCGACATGTCTTACATACATCGAAAGTAAGTGTTGACTTGATCTCTTATCCTTATCCTTATCCTTATCTTATAACTTCTAACCGTTAAGAAGTTTTTTTGGCTTGGTGGAGCTAGGCCTAGGGATGGGGCCCATGGCAATAAGCCTCAAGTGGTGAGGCGTGTTAGATCTAGACGGGCTTGAGGAGCCTAAATCTAAAGAGCTCTATCAACACTTGCCCTTCCGTAGTCTCGTTGCCGAAGCGAAGACAAGGAGAATAGATATATAGGCTGCTCAGGCGTGTAGTCAATCTGACTTAAAAGGGCTTAAGTCGATGCTACTATGCCATCACAGTAAAGGTGTAGGCCTGAGTTAGCAAACGACCATGACGGCGATGATTAAGGCAGTAAATACTAGGGCCAAAGATGTCTGAAATGGGAAGAGTCGAGGTCTCAACATCTGTCCTGAAGTGGAGTGCTAACAACTAGAGCAAGATAGAGCCTTAGCTAGTGTCAGAATAGGGAACCTTTGCATTTGACTGGGCTAGTGATGCAAGGTTCCAAGTAAGTCTGATCAAACGACACTCGTTATGGATTGAACAGGGATGATCACATTATGCGTTTATCATGCCGACCAGGTGGAAGTTGGAAGGACCTTGGGAAAACTTCTTATTGAAGAAACATTTTCAAATTCTAATTATGACCTTAACGCGCTTGTTTCTTGTACATTTAATGTGATGTGACGAGTGTCCTATCATAGCAAACTAGGATATAACTGCATGCATTTTTCCTTTTAAAGACGATCGTCCAATCAAAACTCTTTCCATGTATCTATTATATAACATTCTAAGGGATTTGTGCTTATATGAATCCCTATAACCGCTTGTACGGCTTCCCAGATGCTTGACTTATAAATAATACAATCGTAATGAGAGATTACTTTTATGTAACTTCTCTATTCCATTTTTATGAATTACACTTTTGCATTAAACTTCCTTCGTTAGTTTTTCATGCTTCATTCTTCTTCAAACTTTACGACCATGTCGAGTAACACAGGTAAGATTAGCTGAGCTTCATCACTACATAGCTCTGACTCTGAATCTACAAGGAGTGGTCTAGCCCTACAATGAGAGGACAAGGTCTCATCGGTTGGCACAATTGGATGACTCCACTAAAATGGCAATGGAGAGGTTGGATAGGGCTAAGCTTATCAATGCCATCTCGAAGGATGTATATGCATATGCATATGCCCTTTTACCCCCTCCTAGGGATTTGTTCAATGCGTCTAGGATGAACAAGAGGCCTAATAGCTAAGTGAGCAAGAGCAAACCTACTGCCCTTAGTTGGGTCTTAGGAAACTTCATTGTTAAGGCAATCTTTAAGTGACAAATACAATTACCAAACAGGGAAGAGCCTATGGCCCTACTATCGGGGAGGCGCTTTGCAGTTTTCAAGAAGTATCTAGAGTTCGAGCAACGCTTCTCCCCAAGTCACTTCAAGAAAGAGCTCTTCAACTTCTACTAGTACAGTTCGGTATAGGTCCTTCCCAATGGGTGGAAGATGTTGAAGGCTTTTCAAGTGTTGTGTAAGTATTTGATTATAAGGGCCACTTTTAAGCTCTTTAACCACTTCTATATATGGAAGAGTGTAAGGGGTAGCCGTACCTACAACCCCGTTTAGGAAAGAAAATATTCTATGGGGGCTAATGTTGCAGACCATAACCAAGAACAGATAAGGTCAATTACTAAATAGGCCCAAACTTGTAGAAAGCTCGAAAAGGAAGTGATAGTGAATGTGCGAAAAGGACAAATGCAAATGAAGTGTAAGCAAAAACCTACAAACAGCTCCAAAGGATATGATGCACCAATGGAACTTCTGAGAACTCATGATACAATTCAATATGATACACAAATAAGTCTAGTGAGGTTACTCTCCACCTAACTTTGCTCAAAAGTTAAGATAAGAATGATGCCGAAAGTAAATAGATAGTGTTTACATAAGGAAGGAAAAATATTCAACTGTATTAAATTAATCCATTTGATCTAGCTACAATTAGAAGAGTATTTATACCCATAAGTTAAGACAACTTGCCCAAAAAGGAAAAGACAAAAAGGGCATTTACTAAGGAAGTAATGTACAAGATTAAAAGGTTAAAAATGAATATTCAAGAAAAACAATCATTGGTCTAACGGATTCTATACATAATTGTGTATACATGGAGATGCTGTATTGGTGATGCCGTTGAAAGATGCAAAAAAAAAAAGTACAGTCAGCTTGCTTGTCCGAGTAAGGGTGGCTTAGTCAGTTTAGACTCTTTCTCTTAGTAGCTCGACAAAGGTGATGCTAAGTAAGTGATTGGCCAAGCATAAGTGAGAGTAAGGGTTGGCTGTTGTCTCGACTATTCACTTCTCAGTACACTATGTATGAGAAATAGGCAATCATTCGGCTCAGCATGAAGAACAAGTCGGTTAGCATATACTCGGCTTCGATAGAAGTCGGTTAGAGCAGAAGAATCTACCTTGCCTTGCCATGCCAAGCCTTCTAGTCCTCAAGCTCGGCTACAGATCAAAGGCCTAGTAACCCAATTCCTATCATTCCCTTTGGATTGATTTGGATTTAGGATCAAATCCGAATGGTCTTCAATCAACTCTCCGTCCGAGTGGTATGGATTAAGGTCGGCAATGTTGAAGGTGTCAAAAATCCCATAGTTCTTAAGCAACTCCAATCTGTAGGCATTATCATTAATCTTCTAGATAATTCTAAACGGTCCTTCAGCTTTAGCAGATAATTTGTTCCTTCTTTTGCTGGGAAAACGTTCCTTATTGAGGTACAGTTATACCAACTCTCCCTACTAGAATTGTTTAGCCGTCCTACCCTTGGTCTTCTCTTGCATTCTTTTAGCAGCTTAGTCGATGTGCCAAGTGATTATGTCATAGATATACTGAAGAGATTATGCTCTAACTCTTGCGTTCGGGTCTTCTTGCGCAGGTACAAGTATAAAGGTATGATCGAAGGGCAATTTGGGATTTAAACCATAGAAACCTCAAAGGGGTCTACTTAGTGGTATCATGCATTGTTCGACTGCAAGTGAATTCAACTATTAGTAAGCAAACATCTCAATTGGCTAAATTCTTGCCCATTGTAGCTCGGAGCAGTGATATCAAAGTACGATTAACCACCTTTGTTTAGCCATCAATCTAGGGGTGATAGGAAGTATTAAATAATAGTTTGGTTTCCATCTGATGCCATAAGGTCCTCTAGAAATGGCTTAAAAATTTCAAGTCTCTATTAATGACTACACTTCTCGATACGCTATTTAACCGTATAATCTCCTGTAAGAAAAAAGAAGCAATAACCGAAGCATCGTTAGTTTTGGCACAAGGTACAAAGTGCGCCATCTTATTGAATTGATCTACTACAACCATTACATAATCTTTACCTCGGGCAGTTTTTGGAATAGGCAAAGGCATTGCTTTCCCTTTTTCGGCTTGGCACTTAGCCTTTTTGCACACAGCATAGCTTATAACAATTTGGTGTACATCTTGCCTCTTCCTAAGCCAAAAGAATCGATCACTCAGCAACTCATATGTCCTTTTCTCTCCAAAATGTCCAGATAGTCCTCCACTATAGGCTTTCTTGATCAGCAGCTCCCTCAAGGAACAAGTCGACACACATAATTTTCCACCTCAGAACAAGTAGCCATCGTCTACATGATACTTGTCCACTATTCTTCCATCTATGCATCATGTAACTATGGGTCTAAAGTGTGAATCATCAAAATACTGTTCTTTGATACTTGTAAAGCTAAACAGTTTGGTCTACAATTTATTCAAAAGTGCATGTCTTCTTGAAAGAGTATCTGCAACTACATTGCTCTTTCCTTGTTTATATTTTATTACAAAATTAAATCCCTTAAGGAATTCTACTCATCTTGCCTACCACTTAGACAACTTCATTTGGCTTCAAAGATACCTCAAAGACTCATGGTCAGTATAGATGACAAACTCTCTTGGCAATAAATAATACTACCATACTTATAGTGCTCGGATCAGTGCTAAGAGTTCTTTGTCATATACAAGGTAATTAGTTGGCTTTCCTGCATTAAGATAATGCTTATTCCAATGCCTAATATATCACATTCCAAGTCAAATATTTTCTCGAAGTCAAGTAAAACTAACACTAGGGTGGAGGTTAATATTTCTTCTATCTCGGCAAAGCTCCTTTCTTCCCTTTCTTCCCATCGAAAGTTGATGTTTTTCTTTGTTAGCTTAATAAGTTGTATAGCAAAGGTACTAAAAGTCCTGATGAATCTTCTACAGAATGAAGCTAGTCCATGGAAACTTCTCACTCGGCATAGTTAGTAGGATCGGCCAATTGACAATAGCTCAGATCTTCTTATCATCCACTCTTTAGCCTCCTCTACTAATTACATAGCTTAAGAATACTACTTCCTCCTGGCAAAAGCAACATTTCTTAAGATTGCCAAATAGTCTCTCGACACAGAGGACATTCAATACAACACAAAGGTATTCACAATGACTTGGCATGTTGGTACTATAAACGAGGATGTCGTCAAAGTACACCACAACATACTTCCCTATCAGATGTCTCAATACTTGGTTCATCAGTCTTATGAAAGTGCTCGGGGCATTCGACAAGCTAAATGGCATGACCATCCATTCATATAATCTATGTTGAGTCTTGAACGCCATTTTCTACTCATATCCTAACCTCTTGCAAATTTAATGGTAGCCAAACTTAAGATCAATTTTGTTAAAAAACTTGGCTCCACTTAATTCACTAGCATTTCTTCCAATCTTGGAATAGGATACCTGTACTTGATAATAATCTTATTCATGGCTTATATGTCTATATACATCTGCCAGGTTCTATCCTTTTTCAGCACTAAAGGCGCCGATATAGCACAAGGGCTGAGACTTTCCTTAACATAACCTTTCTCTAGTAGTTCATTAACTTGTCGTTGGAGTTTAGAAGCCTGTTCAAGACTCATTCGATAGACAGGCTTATTCAGCAGGGCGACACTTGGTATTAAGTCAATACAGTGTTCTATGCCTCGCAGCGGGGGCAACCCTTTGGGTAACTCTTTTGGGAACAAATTGACATACTTGTCTAGTAGTGCTCTTACTTCCTGAGGTAGTTCACCCCATTCCATCATCTCTAGTAGGTACCTGACCAACATTAGTGTTGAATTGTCAGCATTGATTGCTTCTTAGAGTTCGGCTCTACTCATCACTAGAGCCTTCTTCGACCTGCAAGCAAGTTTAGTTGGCAATTTGTTAACTTCTCTCGATGGCATCAGGTTCAGTATAATCTTTCGGCTATCCTTCTCGAACATATACGTATTCTTGCACCCGTTATGGATAACCTTCCTATCAAATAGCCATGGTCAGCCAAGTAGCATGTATGAAGCACACATAGGTAGCATGTCACATAAAATCTCATCGGAGTAATGTTTGATGGTAATCAGCAGAAATACTTACCAAGTAACATGTAGCACTCACCTGATTGTTCACTCTATAGGTATTATGAAACAAATTATCCCTCTACTCTTCCTCTTGCAAAGGTTTGATGTTAATTATACTTCAGATAACCAAGGCCAGTTGGTCTAAGTCATTGGTGAACACATCCTCTTCAATCAGTTCTTTCTCAACATGGTTCTCCTCCTCCCTAGGTTCCTCGTTAATGTTATCTACCTCTATCTTCGAAATTTCTCCCTTGATGACTATTATCTATCAATTTGGACATTAAGTAACCATATGTCCAAACCCTTGGCACTTGAAGCACTTGATTTGGCTTATCTTCCTATTAGAGCCTTGCCCTTTCTCATAAGTTCGAGTCGGCACTCGACTAAGGTCAGTAGCTTCCTTACCCTAGTTGGCTAGTCAGAAATTTAGGCGGTACTCGGCTCCTTCTTTATCTCTTTATTCGTTAAGGTATTCTAATGGCTTTATCCATTGTGGTGAATCATTGGAGCTCCATAATGTCTCGAATGTCACCACGCAACCTAGTAAGGAACTTAGAGATTGTTTGCGTTGATGGTTCCTCTACTTCACATCAGATCACAAGCATCTGGAATTCCTGAACATACTCGTCAATTGTTCGACCTCCTTATCTTAACTCCTGAAGCCAAGTGAAACTGTCTTGTAAATAAGTATCCAGTACAAATCTATTCCTCAGTGTTCTCTTTATCTCAAGCCATGGATTAATCTCTTAGTAACCCTTTTGCTTCCTCATAGCCTCGAAATTCTTCCACTACATGGCAACATATCCGGAGAACTCAATAGCAGTTGTTCTCACTTTCTTGTAATCCTTGTACTGATAATAGTAAAAAAAATACACTTTACTTTCTCTTCTCACTCTAAATATTCATCATCATTCTTAGATCTATTTAAGCTTGGAATTCAAAGTTTCACATGGTTAATTGCTTTAGGGACTCAGACTTACCCTTCTTCAAAATACTTTTTCTTGTCCTCTTCATCTAGTTTCCTCAGGTTTATCCTTTGTCTTACTCGTTCGCCTACTCCTCCACCTCAAACTAGTCAAATTGGATTCTGACCTATAACAGGTTGAGTAGCTTATAGAGTATTTTGCGCAGCCTTAGTAGGTTAGCAAGCCAACGCATAAACAATTCAAGTTAGATATACCAAGAGGTTAGCCACCTCATCATGTCACTTGTCAGTACTCTTAGGGGCACCAACATTTACACTCGAGTCGATCATTTTCTTCACTAATTCAAAGTTCAAACAAACACTTTCGCAAACCAGAAAATCAACAACTAGCAAACATAGCAATTAAGATGGACATAGTAACTTGCTTTATTTCACACGTAAAAATAAATTATAAACAAAACTTCACAAACCAACTACAACTTAAACAAAACCTTCGCTCTAATACCAAGATGTTGTGGACCGTAACTAAGAACAGATAAGGCCGGTTGCTGAATGAGTCCAAGCTTACAGAAAGCTCGAAAAGGAAGTGATGGTGAATGTGTGAAAAGGATAAATGTGAAGGAAGAGTAAGCAAAAGCTCACGAATAGCTCTAAAGGATATGATGCACTAATGAAACTTCTGAAGACTCACGACACAATTCAATATGACACATGAATCGGTTCAGTGAGATTACTTGCCACCTAGCTTTGCTCAAGGGTTAGAATAAGAGTGATGTCAAAAGTAATTAGATAATATTTACACAAGGAAAGAAAAATACTTAAGTGTATTAAATTAATCCATCTGATCTAGCTACAATTACAAGGATATTTATACCTATAAGTTAGGATAACTTGTCCAAAAAGGAAAAGACAAAAAGGGCATTTTTTAAGGAAGTAATGTATAAGATACAAAAGGGTAAAAATGAATATTTAAGAAAAACAATAATTGGTCCAATGGATTCTATATATGATTCTGTACACGTGGTGATGCTATATTGGTGATGCCGTTGAAAGATGTAGAAAAATAGTACAATCAACTTGCTTATCCGAGTAAGGGTGGCTTAGTTAGTCCAAACTCTCTCTCTCAATAGCTCAGCAAAGGTGATGCTGAGTAAGTGATTGGCTAGGCATGATTGAAAATGAGGGTCAGCTGTTGTCTCAACTATCCGCTTCTCAACACACTATCTGTGAGAAATAGGTAGTCATTCGGCTTGGCATAATAAATAGGTCTGTTATGATATACTTGGCATCAGTAGGAGTCAGCTAAAGTAAAAGAATCCGCCTTACCATACCTTCCAATCCTCTAGCTTGACTATGGGTTAAAGGCCTAGTAGCCTAATTCCTATCAGCTGGTAAGACAACTACGTGGTGGTTGAACTACCTGAGGAGATAGATTTTTGAATGTAGTGAATCAAGCTGGTCCAGACTAAGGCCTAGAAAGAGCTTGGCCTTAATGATATGGAAGTCACGCGAGAGATTCAAGCCTTCATGGCCCTAAGGCATGGCTAAGAGATTAATGTCGTGGAGGCAATGGGGAGATACTTCCAGCATCCGATCTTCAAGCTCTTTCCCAACATGAAGAAGGCTATAGTGAAGAATTAGGCTAAAGGTAGAGGTTTGTTCTATTTGCAAGCACCTTCATCTATTATGCTAATGTGAAGGTGCTTCATCTAGCACCTCCTCTATAAAATGAGGGAACTTCCTTGTCCATACCGATTATAATGGAGTTTGTGAATGATAGTAGTAGTTTTTTTTTTGTTTGTCTCGCTTTTTTATTTTCCTTACTATTTCAATCTGTTTTTGCAAGTAAAATTTTGGCCCCAAGGGTAGCTTATCCCTTTATGGACGAGCTAATGAGTTGTTGATAGGTGAGGACCAAGGCTTCCGATCTAAAGGGTAAAGCAATAAGAGCGGAGCCAAGGGCTAAAGAGACTAATAAGGACCAAGCGGTGGCTATTCTTGAGGGGATACTTATTGCTACTCCAGTATAACCACTAATTATAGAGCCAGCTGCTATTGTGCTTCCTGCCCTTACCCCCATCTACACTACCAAGCCTATTATTATAGGGGAAGAGTCTATCGGCAAAGAGGAGCTAGAGGTACAAATGGTGAGCCCTTCTATAGTGGAGGGGCAAAAGAAGAAGGTACTTGAGACTTCAGGGGAAGCAGCACCCGGAGTAAAGAAACAGAAGCCACTGGCAAAAGCTGCCTTGAGTTGGGAGAAATGGAATGAGTAGCCGATGACTCATCCCTACTAGTGTGTTGACGACCTACGGGACAAATTTTTTAGCGTCCTTAACAAGTTTAGATAGTTGGGGATCGAGTTGGATTTGTTCAAAGAGTTGTCATACATTTCTTAGGATGAATAATTCCTAAGGCAAACTCCCTAGGTGGAAATGAAGAGGCAGAAAGCTCTTGAGGCCAAAGTGAGAGATCCATGCTAATGATCTCATGTTGTGGTACACTTAGCTACCAGGCTTCTCTAGGGTCTTATACCCTTAACGATTGGGTTATCCTCGAGGGGCTATCTAGGGAAGGTAGGGGCAACCCCATGGAGATGGCGGAGCCCTTGAACACGCTTATGCAGCAAGTACGTTTTTGTTACTTCTACATTAACGTGCTTTACTTCTTCTCATTGTATTAACAGTAGCTCCTGTTTCTCTATAATACCATAGTCAAGTGTTGCTTTAACTAAATAAATATGATGCCGCTTGAAAAGAGGTAAAGAGCCTTTAGGAGGCATTGGCCAAGGTTGCTAAAGACTTGCGAGAGGCAAAGTCTAATAATTATTTGGAGAAATTCTCTAAAGCTAACCAACGCCTAAGCCATTCTTATGTACAGGTGCCTGGGCTTCAAGGGTAGTTGATGGATGCAAAGCATGAGTAGGAGGCTACTAAACGTGTTACTAAGAAGGCTGATGACCTGAGAGCTCGGCTTAAATATGAGTAGAGGACTAAGGCTCACCTTTCTTAAAGATTAGATGAGGAGAGGGAGGCCAATGCCTAAATTGAGAAGGAAAACACCGAGTTGAAGGCTTCCATCACCAAGCTACAGACTGAGCTGATGATGAAGGCTTCAGAGTGTGAAGGTGTCAAAGCCACTTCACTGGAGCTAGTCGGTCTAAAGGTAAGGCTAAAACAATAAGTCTAAAAACTGTAGGGGAGAGTTTTAGAAATGGAAGACATCATCTCCAAGATGGAGAATGGGGAGGTCCTCAGCGATGCCACTGTGAAGAAGGTCACTATCGACTATCGAACAACGGACTAGTGGTTGGATGAGCTAGAAGACCTATCCATCGATTGTGCCTGTTATACAAAGAGATAGTGCTCTCCCATTATTCGAACCTTGACCTAGGGTTCCTAAGTTTTTTGGATTCCCTCACTTTTTGAGAGAAGAGGGAGGCTGAAGTGTGAGAAAAGGAGGCCACTCAGGCTACTAGCGAAGTTGTATGCACCTCTTTTGTTACTGAAGGCGTATAGATTGCTCATACATCTACTCTTCCCCCAGCAGCTTAATAGGAGGTCACCCCGGAAGGTAGTTCTCATAAAGATCAAGATCATCGTAATCCTTCTATCGACCCTCATTAATAGCCTTCTACCTCTGCTTCAGCACAAGGCCAACCTCCTCAAGAGGTACTGTCAGATTAGTGCTCTAAGCAGATCGAAGCTTTGGACCTTTTAAAGTTACCGAAGCTAGTTGATCTAAGGCAATAGTATGTTTATATATACATATATGCTAGGTCAGGATGTCAACCTTAACTATGTAATTTTGTAATCAATAAATGAAATTTTCTACTTACCTCCTCTTATACACTCGCTTTTTCTTATTTTGTCTTTGAATATATTTGTGTAAGAATTTCTCTATACAAAAGGTGTTTCCCTTAACTAAGATGGGGTGGGGGGGGGGTTGCTCTGCAAGGGGTGTTTCCCCTTACCAAGGTTACCCGAAGTGATCAGATTGCTGGTGTTCTGACTTGCTTAGTAGTGGGGGTTACTTTATGTAATGGATGTTTCCTTTTACTGAGGTTACTCAAAGGGGGTAGGTCAGTAGCATTTTGACCTACTCGATAGAAGGGGTTACATTGTAGAAAGGGTGTTTCCTCTTGTCGAGGTTACTTGAAGGGGTCAGGTTGGTAGCATTCTAACCTGCCTAGTGAACGGTCAATTCGCCCTTTCAAAGGTTGGGACGGCAATAAAAAGAAGAGGAGGAGAGAGAGAGAGAGAGAAGGATAGACAACTAATTATGAAGCAAATTGTTCATTTTATTATTCTGGAAAGATGTACACAACAATATGTAATCAAAATAAAGCGAAGATTATCAACATTCCATATGCACGAGATGAGCTCGTCATCCAATCTATATGCTTTATTGCCTAATCTTTCCCTAACTCTAACTGGGTCTTCCTAATTAAGGGCCAAGTTGCCTTGCCCTTCACACAAACCCTTGGATTCTAGCTTTCAGCATACTAAGTCGCTGACCTTGAACTCCTTGTGTCTGATCTTCTAATCATAGTATCGGGTGGCCTGATGTTGGTATGCAGTTATCCTAGCCATAGCAACTTCTCTAATCTCCTCGATGGTATCAATGCTGGCTTGCAACAGTGACTCATTAAGGGTGGCATCAAAACTTCGAGTTTAGATATTAGGAAACTCAAGTTTGATGGAGGAGACTACTTCCGACCCGAATGCTAGGCGAAAGGGGGTCTCGCCTGTAGAAGTGTGATGGGTGCTCCTATACCCTCATAGGATATTGGGTAGTTCATTGACCTAAGTGTCCTAAGATCAATTTATACACTTCTTCAAGCTATCCAAGATAATTTAACTAGTTACCTCTACCTGTCTATTCAATTGGGGGTAGGCAACCGAAGTAAAGTGCAATGTGATGTGGTGTTTGGTGCAAAACTCCCTAAACTTGGGGTTATCAAATTGTCACCCGTTGTCTATAATGAAAGCATAGGGGACCTCAAATTGAGTGATAATGTTGTTTCTAACGAAAGATTCAACACTTCTCTCTATGATCTTTGTGACCACTTCGGCTTCTATCCACTTTGTGAAGTAGTCAATGGAAACGATTATGAACTGTTGTCCTCCTGAAGCTTTTAGGAAGGCACCGATAATATCGATACCCCATTATGTGAATGGCTATAAGATGGTTAGGGTTTAGATGCTTGTGTTAGGTGCATGACTAACTGGCGTGTGCTTCTGGCACTACAAGCACTTTTGAGCTATGGCTTTTGCATCATGCCTCATGGTAGGCCAATAATACTCAAGTCATAGTGCTCGAAGATAGAGGGCTTGGGATTAGATATGATTGCTATACACTCTAGCATGTAGCTCTTCCATGATGCGTAACCCTTCTCCTTCTTGGAGGCATCGGAGCAAGGGAAGACTAACTCTCCTGTGATACAAGACGCCGTCGACCAACATATGGTTGGTAGCATGATACTAGAGCTTCTTTGCCTCCCTCCTATCATCTAGGAGCATGCTCTACTCCAAATAACTAGCTCGGCTCTGGTGTTATTATGGTCAATTCCAAAACTTCAGTTGAGCTTAGAGTTATGCTCTTTTTTGGTAGGTATTCTATAGAGATTTTCCTATCCTTAACCTCGAGCTTGTATATCCTAGTAGAGGTGAGCTTAGATAGCCAATTTGTTATTGAATTCTCGAGTCAGGGGATCTTTGTGATGTTCCATGAAGGGAATTTAACTAGAAGGCTTTTCACCTTCTCAAGCTAACTAGCCATTATGTTGTCCCTAGCCTCATATTCACCTTAAACTTACTGGACGACAGGCATAAAGTTTGAGAAGATCTGTAAATGTTCGATGCTAATCTCCTTGGCCAACTTAAAACTAGTGATAAGGGCCTTATATTTGGATTCGTTATTGCTGGAATCGAACCCAAACTTAAAGGCATAAAAGACTTTAACTTTGTGCGAGCCAGTCAGAATGAGACCTGCACTTTTACCTCTACCCCCAAGGTGGATGATTTGTCGACATGAAGAGTCCATACAGGTCTGTCATTACCTAGTGGTGCTTCTTCCTCTCTCATATATTCTACCATGAAGTCAGCTAACACTTATGTCTTATAGACCATTTATGGCTGATGTTGGATTCAGTATGTACCATTTTCATTACATAATTCATCATCCATCCAGATGCATTAAGCTTTTGCAACATGGTGTGCATTGGTTGATCTATGATTATGATTATCTAATATGCCCGGAAGTAGGGCCTTAGCCATCGTGCTATGATAACAACAACTAGTACGAACTTTTCTGCTTAAGTATACCTGACCTCAGGCCCTTAAAGTATATGGATGACGTAGTATATAGACCGATGTTCTCTTCCCTCTACTTTGACCAGCATAGAAGAGAGCACCCAGTCACTTGCGGCCATGTACAAAAATAGGTTCTCCCTATAAATAGGCTTAGAGAGGATTAGTAGATGCGAGACGAAGTCATAGAGCTACTAAAAAGCAACAACGCACTCTAAAGTCCATTCAAAACCTTTGGATTTTTTAGGATTTTGAAGAACTTAGCACATCTATCTACACTCTTTAAGATGAACCTACTCAATGCGGTTACCATACTGGTGAACTTCTATACATCTCAAACTAAGGTTGGAGGCTTCATTCCCTTGATGGTAATAATCTTCTTAAAGTTGGCCTCGATACCTCTTTGAGTAACTAGGAAGCTAAGGAATTTGCTGGATCCAACCTTGAAGACACACTTTTGAGGGTTCAGCTTCATGTCGTTCGTGCACATCTAGTTAAAGGCTTCTTAGAGATCCTTGACATGGTTGTCTGGCTTCTAGCTCTTGACGATCATGTCATCAATGTACACCTCCATATTGTGCTTGATCTAGGGCTTAAACAATTTTGTCACCATCTATTGGTATATGGCTCCTGCGTTTTTCAAACTGAACGACATTACAATGTAGCATTACATGCCAAAATCAGTGATGAAGGAGATATGGACTTCATCCTTCGAGTTCATTTTGATCTAATTGTATCCCGAGAATGCATCCATAAAGCTTGGCAAGGCGTATCTCAAAGCAGAATCGATGAGTTGATCAATCCCCAGGAAGGGAAAATAGTCTTTAAGGTAGGCTTTATTAAGGTTGGTGTAATCGATACACATTTGCTACTTCCCATTCTTTTTCTTGACCAGTATCACGTTTGCTAGCTAAATCGAGTACTTTTCTTCCCTCACGAAGCTAGCCTTAAGTAGCTTCTATACCTTTTCCTCAATTGCGGCTTACTTCTTTGGAAAAAATGCCTCTTTTTTCTACTTAACAAGCTGTACTGTAATGTTGATATTGTGGCTATAGGATGCTAGGTCAAGCAAGATTTCAAGCAATTTGACGTTGACTAAGCGAACCTTTTTGAATTTACCCATAGGAGAGCAATGATTTCATCCTTCACTTCAAATGGGGTCTTAATCTTGACTATCGTGGTCTACTTGGGTAAGGGTCCGATATGGACTTCTTTTGTTTTTTCCCCAGGCTCACCCCTTTCAACTGGCTTCTCCTACGGGCTGGTCACTAGAATGAAGATGCCATCCCCTCTAGCAACCTTAATGTACAACTCTTATGAGAGCCTTTAATCATACCTACATACTCCTACCTTGGTTGGGATAAAAAATTTAGCCTTCAGATAAAGGGAGGATGTGATCACCCCAAACGCATTCAAGCTTGGTCTTACCAAGAGCACATTGTAGGGGGAAGGGTAATCAATCACAAAAAATTCTACGGGTTATTGCACCACATGGTCATCATCACCAAGTTCCATGTCTAACGTAATGGTCCCCTTAGTTCGAACCATACTTTTGTTGAAGTTGATTAGATTATGGTAGTATGGCTTCATTTTCACTAACAGCTTCTTCCTTATCCTTTCAT
The DNA here is from genome assembly GCA_024138015.1 of Lumnitzera littorea. NCBI lineage: Eukaryota > Viridiplantae > Streptophyta > Magnoliopsida > Myrtales > Combretaceae > Lumnitzera > Lumnitzera littorea. The sequence continues at coordinate 37,659,808 of JAMXBB010000012.1, forward strand.
AAGTATAGAGGAAAAGTATGTTAGTAGAATTGCCAGTGTCCATTATAATCCTTAGGACCTCAAAATTTGAAATCCTCACCCCTATTACCTGGGCATCCTGATGGTGTGTATCAAACCCTTTAAGGTCATCATTAGAGAAGGGGATCGAAGTGTCCAACTTCTGCCTTTTCTCCCTTACAGCTATCACCTCTGATGGGGCATTAACTAAGCTACTAGTGCTTAGCCGGCTCCCAAGGTGCAGCCCTCCCCATAATGACATCAATAACACCGTTGGGGGTACGATCATTGTGGCGGTCATTGTTCTACTTGATGTGGGCTTTCTAGGTTCATCACCTCCAAGTTACCCTATCCCATGATCATTAGAACGGTTTTCATTCCTCGAATAGGCTACGTATTCATTGAAGAAGCCTCGCTAAATGGCATACTCAATGGCATTCTTCAATTGGAAGCACTCATCAATGGAGTAGCCGTAGTCATTGTGAAACTGGCAGTATTTATTAGAGTTTTGATGACTAAGGTTTCCCTGCATTTTTGCGGCCTCTAGAGCAAATTTCGGTTCTTCACTTTAGAATAGACCTAAACAATGGGTATATTCAGGGGGGTATATTCTGTGTAAATGGGAGGAAGGAACAAATCTTGCACTGCTCAACACTTCTTCTTTCTCAAGCTTTCTCATTCGAGTCTGCTCTATGCCCTTCCACCAAGACGATCCTTCACGGACAATCTATCCTTATCCTGCCTCCCACCCGACCTTTCTCTATTAGCATCACCTAACGTGAATATTGTCCTCCTAGTTGATGTACTTCTAAGCTTTATTCTAGAAGTCGGATAGGGTCTTGGCCTTGCTCTTCATAAGTGATCAGAAGAAGTCTCACAAAGGTCTAATACCGAGCTAGGTAGCATGAATAGCAACTCGTTCATCTAATTGAGGGATCTCAACTATGGTGTTGTTGAATCGAGGCACGTAATCACACAAGGATTCACCTTCACCCTGCCTTATGAGGTACAAGAACAACGTATCCTTGGATGAAGGCTTACTAGCCTCAAAGTAGAGGCTGAATCTCTATGCCAGCTCATCAAAGGAGCTAATAAAATTATTGAGGAGGTAGTTAAACCACGCTCGAGCTGCTTTCCTTAAGGTGCTTGGGAAAGCCTTGCACATTATAGCATCCCCATGACTATGAAGATTCATAAAGGTGCGGAAATGGAGGAGGTGATTATGAGGTGCGTCGTTAGCGGCCTTATAGCCTTGTACTTCGTCCTACTGTTCAGAGAGCCTCCTCACTATTGCATAGAGCTTATTAAGGTTGGCATTGTTTGCCAGGTGAGCTCGGCATGCTGCTGATTAAGCTAGTACTCCTTGCGAGTCAGTTACTTGCTCATTACTAGCTAGAGCTCGGTCGTGAGTAACCACAAACCTTGCTGGCTAGTGCTGCAATAGGGGATCAGATTGCTAATCCTTGCCATTTTGTTGCAAGTGGTTGTTCTACCCAATGTGAGCCTCCAAAGCTTTGAAAAGGTGGGTTTGCGCATTATGCCTCTCTACTTCTTTAAGATAAGCACGGAGTAGCCTATTTTGAGCAGCATACTTGTCAGCCAGGCGTTCTGAGCACTCCTCCAATGTTGTGCTTAGGAGGGGTTGATTCCCTGTAGGTTGGTTGTTCACCAACTAGCGAATCTCTTATTCATCATGGTGAGACATGATGTCCAAAAGTTATGTGTGAGGAACGCGTTTAGTATTTGTGGTTTTTAGTATAGGAATTTAGTTTCCTACAAACAGCACCAAATGTCTTCTCAGGGTTTTTGCTAGTAGTAATTGGGCTTTACGCATGGTAAGCCTACAAAACAAAACACTGTGAGGGGATGACGAGGTGTTGTTCGGTGTGGCCACTCCGATCTTAAGTTAGCAGTAAATTCTTGAAGAGTAAAGGGTGCTTTAGAGTAATAGGCAAACTTAGTACATAATATGTCAAGAGCCTTACCGCTAGATAGTGGATTGATATTTATAGTAGAGTGATGCTAGCAGTTGGAAGATAGTTAGTGGGAGAGATCTTCTCCTACAAGTATAGGAGAGTGGGGTCATGTTGTCTAACGTATCCTACATATACCGGAAGTAAGTGTTAACTTAATCTCTTATTCTTATCTTGTGATTCTAATCGTCAAGGAGCTTAGGCTTGGTCGAGCTAAGCGTAGGGTTGGGGCCTATGGCAATGAGCCCTAAGTGATGAGGAGTGTTAGATTTGGATGGGCCTGAGGGCCCATGTCTAAAGAGCCTTATCAATAGACCTAAAATTTTTCGATCATACTCCATCAAAACTCAAAATTTGATTTATTAAAAAATACAAGAAAGAAAAAGAGGTAAAAAAAAAAAAGATACGATAGTTTGGTGATTAAGCCTAAAGGAAAAAGAAATGAGAGAGCTTTATTACTTTTTGTTAATATCAGATTTTGGTAAGAATAGTGTCTCAAATATTAGACATGCAAGCACTTTACAAAACAAATAGCAACTAGGCTAAGGGGTTTCCAGAGCAACTCCAACATCGCCATTCCGATACCTAAGTCAAGTAAGGTTTATAATATATAATGAAGAATAAAAGGTAGAGTGCTCAAAAGTCTAGAAAAACGTACTTATTGCTCTTGAACCTCCTTTTATATCTATAGGATCATTTTGAATGCGATAATCATTCTCTTCAATTCCAATACGTACATTTGATTTAAGTTTAAGACTACTCCCTAATTTTGAGTAAAGTAACTAACATCATGGTGGCTGATGGATGGCTATTTAGGCAAGGAAGGAAACTATTTGTGCCTAATGCTAGAGTTTAAACCCTTTAGAGTTAACTAAGTCAAAATCTAACCTAAATATAGTTGTTTCAAGCTGAAGGAAGTTGATCCAATCTTCCCTAGTTAAACTTCTCTTATAGAACTTGAAGTTGCCATCCTTTCCTGACCTATCCTACATGATTAGTAAGACCTTTAAGAGGTCAAAAGCAAGGTAAAGAAGAGATGTGATCAGATGTCAAGTCGGAAGCAACTCCAAGTAGTTTAATCTATGCTCTTAGGAAAAACCTCTATCAACATTTGCCCTTCGACTCCTCTTGATAAATCTATTAAGAGGAGTAATAATGCTATTTCTAAGTTTAGAGATATTGGCCATGCTTTCCTTTTTCGAAGGTAGTCTTAAGTTACTACTTCCATTATTTAAACTACAAGCTTTAAATCTAATATATCGAGGCGGTAGATTGCTATCAAAGCATTATCTTTTATTTAACTTATTAGAGAAGCTTCAACCATTAAACATGACATTTCAAGTATTGCTATTGGGATTCGTGTGATCATGTTAGAGTTTATGCATGTCATTTAGGATAAGCAACTTCATTTGAACCATCTAATATACCTAATATGTAGTAAATTGAATGAACCACCTTAATTGGTAATTACAATGGCTATGAATCCCAAGAAAACTATTACTAAATCTATCTCTTTATACTTTCAACCTTTTCATTCGCATTCTCTTTCTCTTTTCTATTGATTCTCACACTATTGCTCCAATTTTCTTCAATTCTTACTCTCTTCAATTTACACCTCGCAAATTTTTCCCTTATTCTTTATTTACAACAACTATTCCAATAAGGTAAACTATGTCTTCTACCAAATCTGACAACTCAACTTGTGTCCAAGAGTAAAGCCAAGAGCTATCTATTGCACATTAAGTAGGTAATTCTCTTCCTCCAGAAGAACCCCTTAGCATGGTAGATTTAGACATCATCGATTGCCCATAGGACTTAATTGGGTATACTAGGTTGGTAAGAATTCACGCTCTTAGTTTATGGAAAACTAAGAAGCTTCCATTCGACAATTATCTTATAAATGATGAAGGTAAGTCTCCTACTCTACCCTTATATGTTAGAATTAAGTATTATATGAGTCCAAATGGTGTTCCAAGCATAGTGAACGAATAAGAATTTAATGCTATGCGACTTAGTTTTAGAGGTGCCCCTCGAGACTAATTTTTTGAAAGACCTCAACCTCATAAGTGAATTGTAGCATTAAGTGATTAAGAGTTTGCCCTATTCGAAAAATACTTTGAGGTCGGTTTGAAGTTACCCTTTACCATATTCTAGTGATCTCACTTTACATATCATCGTCTATGTCCTTCTATGCTTACTCCAAACTCTTATAGACTACTTGTAGCTTTTGAGTGTATATGTAAAGATCTAGAGGTTAGGACTATTGTCAATTTGTTTAGGTACTTTTTTCCCTCAAAAAAGAAAGAAGGCTATTTTTATATTTCCACCCAACCTCATCGAAAGCTTTTTGTTGGATTAGAATCTTCAATCTATGAGTAGAAACAGAAGTGGGTTATAGTTAGGTCAGCTACTCCATTAGACTTCCCAACTGCTTGGAGTCAACCGATCAGGTTATTAGACATTAAGCTTCTACTTCCTAATGATTAGAGGGCTCATGATTTCTTCATGGAGGCCTACAACAACAGATGCTTTCTTAGGATCTAAATGAGATAATCTCTAAGTATTCTAATAGCACTTCGATCTTTCCTAAGGATGAAGCCCAGGTAGACGAGGGTGCCAATAGTACTTTTAATGGTAATACTAAAGGCCTAGGAAGGGGAATTAAGGTTAAGCAAGGTATGGGCCATTGCAATTTTACCATGTTAAGAAAGGCTCGTAGGAGGAGGAACCTTCACATCTACTTCAAGCAAGATGGTCTTCCTTTCCTATGCTCCATAGGGCTTCTATAAGTTCCTTGATTCCCATTTTCTTACCTTCCTAACCTAATCTCTTAAGTTCCTTATTGTAGATATGATGCTCAAGGACTACAATTCCAAAGCTCTATTCGCTAAGTTGAAGGCCGATGGATCAAAAGGGAAGGAAGATTCCAAAAAGACCTCCTCTAAGCAAGTTTAAACCAGATAGCCATCTAAGGCTCAAGTTAAGATAATACCAAAGGCCTTGGCCAAACCGGCGTCCAAACCCACTACTTCTATTACTACCAAAGAGAAGGATAGTTAGCAAGCTAAAAGTACTAAGGATCTTCAATAACATAAAGCTTCCGCCAAAAGGAAGGCCACTAAGGTCATTGAACTAAGGAAACGACCAAATACTTACGAATGTCCTCCCTTGGATAGAAACCCCTAAAAGGGGAAATCTCCAAGAGATGCTAATCCTAAGATAAGGGTTAACTCCACCAATCCCAATGAGGGGAAGGAAGCCCTATTTAGAATTTTGAGCTTAATCACTACACCTCAAGGGTAAAACACTGAGGTATTGCAATATTTTTTTTACCTGGAATGTTAGCACGATCGACTTTGCATTAGGGAAGGTCTATTGGCTTTAGAGTTATTTAAAGGGATTCGTCTTCCTAATGATGTTTAGCCCCAAACCAATGCTATGAAGCTTTGCCAGAACTCAGGGTTGAATAGTTTACTATGTTTAGCTGCTTCAAGTTATTATGATGTAAGTCTTCTCATTTTTTTTAATTTTAACCCTACTAAGCTTGTTGTCTATTTTTTGACTTTAAATGGATCCTTCAAAACTCTCAATGGCTCCTAATGATTGTAGAGGCTTTGTTTGAGGAAAAGAATGTTGTAAGTCCTCTAGTCCAACCTCAAGTTCCTTTATGTTTCTTTAAGATCATAACTTCCCCTTCTATCACTTTTAGATCACTAAAGAGGTGAAGAATCAAGTGGCCAGTATAGAGGCTAAGAAGAAGAATCTATAGGAGAGGTGGAGAGCTGAGAAAGCAAAATTAGAAGAAGGGAAGATAAAGGTTGAAGAGAAGCTCAAGGCTTAGAAGGAGAAGGGTGAGAGGGGAGGCTAAAATACTAGAAGAAAAAGAGACAACTTTAGTAGATGAGTAAAAGAACTCTTAGCTCATGATTGACCTTCAAGGAACATAAAGAGAGATTAAAACTCTTAAGAGTAAACATAGTGAATAGATTGCTCACTTACGGAGTTCATATGAGGAGCTAAAGATCAAAATGGCTAACGTTGAAAAGGAGCAAAGATTTATGTATCAAAAGGCTTATGGTAAAGCCTATAAGGACATTCAGGAGAGTGAAGAATACAAGAGACTAATGCGTTGTAAAGTTGGATGGAATCAACTTCACCTAGGAAGAAATTCTAATCCACCATCCTAGTTATCTTAATTGCTCGAACTTCACCAAGTAGGCTGAAAATGCCCAAGCCTAAGCTGAAGAGCCTAAGTTAGAGGAATAGGCAGTAGAGGATGCAGGTACCCCCATAGCTAACCTTGCCAACATTGAAGACCAACACAAAACTCTTGAAGTCCTAGAAGTGACAACTCTAAATCTTCCTATTAACCCTCAACCAGATAGCACTCTAAGTCTAAAAGCCTAAGATGTGCCTTCCACTCAAGCTCCGAACTAATGTTTTCTTTCCCTTTACTATTTATCTTTCTTATAGAAGTTTGCTTTCAAGTTGGTATTGATGAGTTACCAACCACTGGTCCTCTTACTTACGTACAACTTTGAGGCCTCCAATACCTCACTCGAAGAATCCTCTCTCAACAACTTATCGATGATGAGAGACTCTACGTGAAAGAAGGACTGCTGAATTCCTTAAAAAATTTGGGCGGTTATACCTTACTCTATTCTCTCTCTTATACATATGTCGACTATTCACTTACTAAAGGCCTTGTACCGAATGATCGAACTTTCAATTGCTAAGAGACTCCTACCGAGTGATGAAATACTCTTCTTCGGGCTGAGTACTTTCTTCTGACTTCCTACCAATACGTGCTAGACCCCTTCCTCATCACAGCAATCCCTGATCCCGCAACATCTTAATTCCCCTTACCTACTAAGATCAGAGAATTTATGTATGGAATCAATGTTATGCTGCCACATGTCCCTTTCACCTGACACTATACCGTTTTTCCCTTTTTTTTGTTGTTTATCCTTTTTACCCTTTTTCATATGTGCTGTGAATTCTTATTTTGTATATCTTTTTATAATTTCTTTATTTGTATTATTGCCCTAGGGAATTACTATAAATAGTCCCTTTTCCTTGTAAGCTGAAATCATCTTACATCATAGATATACATTGAATATACTGTTTTTGAGAGATAATCCTCTCTAAGTCCATTTTATACACTCTTATTTAATCCTGCTGAGTAGTTCAAGATTAGTGGCAGGTGAGCCTTAACATCAACTTGTACATCATATTAAGTGAAGTATCAAGTCGTGTTATGTTCGTTGATATGTCATATCATTTGAGTAACTTCACGTTAGCTACTCTTATCCATTCATAGACCAACTCACCCTATTTTCTTAAATATTTTGAAGGCCCCATTGGTTCAAATCTGCTACGATAAGTCCTAGTGATAATAGAGCTCTTAGGTATATCATATAATCCTAGTATCAAAGCTTAAGGTTGTGATCGAGAGCTGTGTGTGATTAGTATCATAGTTTGTTGTTGGATATTTTCTTTGTGTGGTGATTTTCTTGCAAGGAGAATGTGTTCGGAAGCTTATTCTTTGCGAGAATGTCAAATCTTAATGTTTAAAGAGAGGTTAACGATGCCAAAAGTGATGCTCATGGTTATGGTTGAGTTACTTAACAAACCCTACATACTATTGATGAGCATATACAAGACCTTACTACTATTGTAGCTAATTTAGCTATTTCAGTATAGAGAGTCTTAGAGATTGGGCCAAGAGAAAGAGTAGTTGAATAGGGTCGAGATATAAGAGATAAGCCTAGAAGGCAGTGACTGAACAAGCACCAGAAGCCTTTCTATGAACCAAACACCACCTTATCGTATCGATAAAATGGCGAGGAGAAGGTTAGAGTTGGATGAAGTGGAAAAGTATGAAGAAGAAGAGGAACAGTATGTTGGGATTGATGAGTATGAGTTTAGAGCGCTTAGAGGTGTCAACACTTCAAGGTACAGATTCTGAACTTCAACGAGTCTGGTAGTGCTGACGACTATTTGGATTGGGAAGAGAAGATCGAGAAGATATTTGACTTCTACGATTATGAAGATGCTATCTATATTTGAGTAGTCACATTGGAATTCTCTAAATATGCAGCAATGTGGTGGAAGAAGCTATAGAATGTTCTCTTGAGGGCCTGATGTGAAGTTCGAATATGGAATGAACTGTAGAGTCCCGAGAAGTAGGTTCATTCCCAAACACTACAAATAAGACACTTTCTGATGTCTTCAAGACTTGAGACAAGGTAATTGATCAATAAACGACTATGTCCAAGAGTTTCAGTTGCTCATGATCCGATGTGATGTTGATGAACCTAAGACACGAACTGTAATATGGCTCATTTCTAGGTTAAGGACTAAGATTAGTAACATAGTGGAGTTGCAAAGTCTTATGACTCTAGATGAAGCCATTAAGGTGGCATAGAGAGTTGAAAGGCAGAAGCAGAACCAAAATAATAGAATGTCGAATAGTCGACCTATGCTACCGAACAATAATAATGATAGGAGTTAGGCTATTAGGCCTTTGACTCGTAGCTGAGCCCAAAGATTAGAAGGCCTGGCAAGGCAGATTCTCCTACTCTAACTAACTCCTACCAAGGTCAAGTACTCCTTTGCTGAACCACTTTTTATGCCAAGCCGGATGATTGCCCATCTCTCTATAGTACGTTGAGTTGTAGATCACTTACTTGTGCCTGAGCTGACCAATGATTCGGTATCTTCCTTACTAAGAAGCTAAGATAGAGAGATTCCAGATTGACTAAGCTACCCCTACATGAACATGTAAGTTAACTGTACTTTTTGTTCACATCTTCCAACGGCATCACTATGTGTATAGAATCTATTGCACTAATGATTGCTTTTCTTGAATATTCATTTTTACCCTTTTGTATCTTGTATATTATTTCTTTAGGAAATACCCTTTTTATCTTTTCCCTTTTAGGCATGTTGACCTAAATTCTCAAGTATAAATATTCCTTATACTTGTAGTTGTCAACATCAAAGATTGTTTATCATTAATACACTTGACTATTTTCCTTCCCTACGTAAACACTGTCTGTTTATTCTTGGCATCACTCTTATCCTAACCCTTGATCAAGGCTAGGTAGTAAGTAACTTCACTAAACCATTTCATGCATCATATTGAGTTGTGCTATGAGTTCTCGAAAGTTCCATTAGTGCATCATGTTCATTGGAGTTGTTCATAGGTTTTTGCTTATTTTTCATTCATATTTATCTTTTTGTGCATTCTCTAGTACTTCCTTTTTCAAGCTTTTAGCATGCTTAGACCCATTCAACAACTGGCTTTGTCTGTTCTTGAGGTCCGAATAGACTAAGGTCAAAGCTTTGGAAGAAAGACTCGAAAAATCAAATGCTTTAAATGTCTTGGTTATGGGCACATGGCTAGTCAATTTCCTAACCATCAAGTCATAAATATTAAGGGAAACAAGCCCTAGTTTGAAGTAGAGAGTGTGAGCAAAGGAGAGGAGGACATGGTAGTTGAACAGATGTTGGAAGAGTTTCAAGAACCCATTGCTGAGACACCTCTTAAGGGCGGTGCTGAGTATTGTTTTGTCATTCCATGGTCCTTTAGTGCATTTGTAGCTGATGAGAATGAGTAGAGGGAGAACCTCTTTCATACGAATTGCTAAGTAAATGGCAAGCTATGCGCCTTAATCATTAATGGAGGGAACCACACCAATGTCATAGCATAAGGGGTAATTAAGGCTACGAAACTGCCAACCTTCTTATATCCTAAGCTGTACAAGATTCACTAGCTGAATGAGAAAGGGGGTTTATATGTTGCCAAGCAGGTTAGAGTATCGATTACCATTAGTAATAGGTACAGGGATGAGGTGTTGTGTGATGTCCTTTTGATGTACACTTCTCACATATTACTCGGCTAACCATGGCTGTTTGATTTAACAGTGTTGCACAATGGATATATGAACACTTACATGTTTAAGAAGGAAGGGAAGAAAATAATATTGATGCCCATGAATCCTAAGGAAGTGCAGGAAGCCCAAGAAAAGGTGGCTAGATCTTTATAGTAAAAGTCCTTGGTGATTTCCTAAGCTTAGTTTGCTTAAGAAGTCAAGGCTAAGGACTATGTGCTCCTTTTAGCTAGAAGACTTGGAGGTGAGGGATGCTGAGAAATGGTGAACCGAAGTGAGAGCCTTACTAGAAGAGTATGTCGATTTATTTCCTGTTAAGATGCCGAAAGGTTTACCACCTTTAAGAGGCATTAAGCATTGCATTGATTTTTCAACTTGGAGTAGCCCTACTGAACCAACCTGCTTATAGGCTTAATCTTGAGTAGGCAGCCGAGTTGAAGAAGCAAGTTGATGAGTTGGCAAATTGTGGGTATGTTTGAGAGAGCATGAGCCCATTTTCCATCCCTACCATGCTAGTACCAAAGAAAGATGGGTCATGAAGAATGTACATTGATGGTCATGCCATCAATAAAATTACTGTTAAGTACTAATACCTGATCTTACGGTTAGATGATATGCTCAATAAATTGTTTGGTGCCCACATCTTTTCAAATATTGATCTAAAAAGTGGCTATCACCAAATGCAAATGAGGCTTGGAGATGAATAAAAGACAGCCTTTAAAACAAGGGATGGCCTGTTTGAATGGATGGCAATGCCGTTGGCCAAACTAATGCACTTAGTACATTTATGTGACTAATGAATCATGTGCTTAGAACATTGATTGAAAAATGTGTTGTGGTTTATTTTGATGACATTTTGGTCTATAGTGTTGACCTCATCACTTATGTAATGCATTTAAGATTAGTGCTTGACATCCTTCGAGTTGAGAAATTATTCGGCAACCTAAAAAAATATTTGTTCTATCAAAGCGAGGTTATTTTCCTCAGGTATGTTGTTTTAGGGAAAGGAGTTGGAGTTGATGACAAGAAAATCAGAGCTATTCTTGAATGGCCTACGTTGACTAGTGCTGCTGAAGTCAAGAGCTTCCATGGTCTAGCTTCATTCTATCGAAGATTCATTTGGAACTTTAGTTTCATAACTACATCATTAACTGAATTGACTAGGAAGAACACTGAGTTTAAGTGGTCAAAGAAAGCTTAGAAGAGTTTTGAAGATGTAAAGTTTAAGTTGATGTCTACTGCGGTACTTGCCTTGTCAAATTTCAAGAAAGTTTTTGAGGTTGAATATGACATGTCTGGTATTAGCATTGGTGCTGTCCTTATGCAGGAGCACCAACTAATTGCTTATTTCACAGAGAAATTCCATGGTACTGCCTTGAATTACTTAGCCTATGACAAGAAGTTCTATACCCTTATTCAAATACCATAGAACTGGCATCATTATCTATTGCTAAGAGAGTTCATCATCTACCCAGATCATAAGTCTCTCAAGCATCTTTATAGGCAGTAGAAACCTTTTTGGTGTCATGCTAAATGGGTTAAATTCCTAGAGTCTTTCTGCTACATCATCTAGTATAAAAAAGGGAGCACCAACGTTATGGCCACCACTCTTTCTCATCGTCATACCCTTATTATAACTATACAAGCTAAGGTACTTGGATTTGGTACCTTACTTGATCAATATGAACATGACCAATATTTTAGGCCCTTAGTGGCCAAGTGCAATATTGGAGATGTTGTTGATGGATACTGCTTGAGTAAGAGGTTCTTGATCAAAGGTAAGTAAATTTGTGTTCCGAGTGGTTTGGCTAGAGAACTACTCGTCTGTGAAGCTCACGCTAGAGGTTTGGCTGGCCATTTCGATGAAAAGAGGACAACTGAAATATTAAAGGAACATTTCTATTGGCTTAGGATAATGAGGGATGTATGATGAGTTCTTGAGTGGTGCGAGGTATGTAAACATACAAAAGGAAGGAGAGAACCGTATGGAGAGTACACAACTTTGCCCATACCTAAGCACCCATGGATTGACCTAAGCATATACTTCATGCTCAGCCTTCCCCGTACGTTGAGAAGACATAACTCCATTATGGTTATGGTTGATCACTTTAGCAAAATGAGCAACTTTATTCTTTGCCATAGAACTAATGATGTTTTATTTATCGCTAACCTCTTTTTGCAGAAAATTGTACGTTTGCATAGGCTATCGAGAAGTATTGTATCTGATTGCGATTTGAAGTTCACAAGTTTCTTGTAGGAAACCTTATAGAGGAAACTTGGCACTAAGCTTATGTACAGTACTTCTTGCCACCCTCAGATAGACGACCAGACCGATGTAATAAACATGATAGTCGGCAACTTTCTGCTAGCGATTGTAAGGAAGAATTTACATGATTAGGACCTCTGCCTATATGTCATTGAGTTTACTTACAAGTTCATAGCTCAATAGGAAGGTCACCTTTTGAGGTCATCTATGGACTTAACCCGAACTTACCCTTGGATATAGTTGTTAGCCTAGCCACACAAAGGAAAAGTCAATTAGGCATGTAACACGTTAAGTAATTCCAAATGTTGCATCAAAAGGTTGCCGAACACTTGGCATAGACTGTAGCCTAGCAGAAGGAACAAGGAAGCTGAGGAAGGAGACGAGTAGTTTACAGCCTCAGAGACTTGTTTAGGTTTACCTCAATAAGAAGCGTTTCCTTGGGAAGAGAACAAACAAGCTTTCCCTTATATTAGATAGACCTTTTAAGATCTTTAAGCACATCAACAACAAAGCCTATGAGCTAAAGTTGCTCGATGGATACGGTGGAACTGCTACTTTTAATGTGGCAATTTGACACTCTACGTACCTAATGAAGAAGAGCGCCAAGATTTGAGGGCAAATCTTCAACAATATCAGAGAATTGATGAGCTGCCAACCACTGGTCCTTTTACTCACGTACGACTACGAGGCCTCCAATCCCTCACTCGAAGAATCCTTTCTTGGCAACCTGTCGATGACGAGAGACTCTACGTAGAAGAAGGATGGCTGAATTCCTTGACAAATTCGGGAGGTTACACCCTGTTCTATTTTCTCTCTTATGGCAACACCGACTATTCGCTTGCCAAAGGCTCTATGTTGAATGATCGAACTTTCAATTGCTGAGAGACTCCTACAAAGTGATGAGACACTCTTCTTTGGGCCAAGTACTTTCTTCCAACTTCTTACCAACATTTGCTGCACCCCTTACTCATCACAGCAGTCCTTGATGCTGTAACATCTTGATTCCCCTCGCCTACTGAGATCAGAGAATCTATGTATGGAACCAATGTTACGTTACCACTTGTCCCTTTCACTTGACACTATACTATTTTTCCTTTTTTTGTTATTTATCCTTTTTTGCCCTTTTTAGTATGTACTAAGAATTCCTCTTTTGTATGCCTTTTGTAATTTCTTTATTTGTATGGTTGCCTTAGGAACTTACTATAAATAGTCCCTTTTCCTTGTAAGTTGAAATTATCTTACATCACATATATACATTAAATATACTGTTCTTGCGAGAAAACTCTCTCCTAGTCTATTTTATACACTCTTATCTAATTTTATTGAGCAGCTCAAAATTAGTAGCAAGTGGATCCTGACATAAACTTGTGTATCATATCAAGTGAAGTGTCAAGCTGTATTGTGTTCATTAGTGTGTCATATCCTTCGAGCAGCTTTACATTAGCTATTCTTGTCCATTCGTAGACCGACTCACCCTATTTTCTTCAATATTTCGAAGGTCCTATTGGTTCGAATTTGCTATGGTAAGCCTAGTGATAACTGAGCTTCTAGGCACATCAGGTATGCTAACCTTAGTACTTGTGTAAAATTTCCTTAAAGGACTTCTTTTTTAACTTTTGTCCATAATTTAAATTTACTTTTACATTGTTAGTCATTAGTGCCATCAATCTTGAAATGACCTCTTCTAATGTTGTTCAATTAGTTTAAATTGCTTATCAACTAATTTGTTTTGTTATTTCTCAAATAACTAGGGAGCTCTTAGTGAGATCTCAACGTATTGCACTTAGGGCTTGCTGGCCCCTTAATAGCTCATTGTCCATTTACTAAACTTGGGGCATATCAAACTTTCAATAACTTACTACCTTTACACTAGGTTTAGTGCATTGTTTTTTTCTTTTTGCTAATCAAGGACTTAGGAATGCGTTATTATTCGTCACCTTTAAGAGGTTTTGTAATTTGTGGCTTGTAATCCTTTAAAGGATTTATAGCCTATGGTCTATCCTCCTTAAGAGGATTTATAGTTTATGGCTCATCATCCTTAAAACAATTTATAGCCATTATACCTGTTACCCTTACAAGGGTTTAAGGTTTAAGATCTTGTCATCCTTCTATAAGACTTAAAGACTTAAGGATATCCTTTCCCGTCATCCATCACATATAGGACTTAGGAATTAGCACTTTATAGTTTGCTCATTGCCCTATCAATAGGGTTTAAGGAGTATGATCTTCAAAAGATTTTCATATTAGAAAAGTTATATGTAGATCGTACTTTTATTTCCCATGACACTATGCTTCAATGGTAAATACCGTGATAGAATAAATCAAAGTAAAAAGGAATGAATGATGAACAAACATTTCATTAAAAACCATACCAAAGAGGAATCAAGTCAGACATCAATTTCGACCTTCCATAACATGATCACAAAACAAAGCAAATTAAGTCACATAGAAAGAAGCAAATCTTCCCACATGAACTTTAGGAAATAAGTTCAACAAAATACAAACCAAACAACCTATTGTAGTAATAAAGCAAGCACATAAACAAACAAACATATCTTCATCTATTCTTCATATGTCGAACCTTTACATTTTTCATTCAAAGTACAGTATGAGGTTGTCAGCATTCCATGCCCTAAAGATCGATTATCCATCCAACCTTTCTAACTTATAAGCATGTCCATTCTTTACTACCTCTTTCACTTTGACGGGATCCTCCCACGCAAGGATAAGGTTCCCCTGGCATTCCTTTGTTCCTAATGCTTCAAGTTTCCTACAGGCCAAATTACCAGGTTAGAAGCATTTATGCTTGAATTGTTTGTTGTAATACTTTGTTGCTCATTGCTAATATTTAGTGAGGTGAGCTTTGGCCAAGGCACGCGTCTCATGGCGTATCTGATACAAGGCAAGCGCACCTATCAATTTTAATATAGCGGATATAAGTCCAAGTCGATCCCTCAGAGATTTTGAGTACTAATATTAACTTTAGCTTTATTATCTAACCGGAAAATTATGATGAGTTGAATGAATTAAAAATACTGAAATTAACAACTAAACTACTTATGAGACTTAATTACGCAAATTAGAAAGTAATAAAACTACAAATGACTTCAAGTATGCAATAATGTATTTAGGAATTATTTCCCCTAGTGTTTAACATGTAACCTTTTAAAATATATTCAATTCAGTTTCTATAATTCTTGACCGGAGGGATTCACAATTAAAGCTAATATCTTTCTCAAGCATATTAACCCTAATCCTAAATTATTTACCGGAATCTCTTCACTTAGTAATATAATTTAGAATTGCATTAATGTATAATGAATTCCCACACAAACAATCAACTTTCCGGAAGAAACACGTATCTTATCTCTAAGTATACATGTAATTCTCTTCAATTATGCTTAGATCTAATTACACATGCAATTTCTCAATCAACATGCATAATATCATATATTGATACTCTAGAATTATCAATCCATAACTAAACGACATAATTGAATCAAGAAAAGATAGAAACTTTCTTGAAATTATAATTCAATCCAAGGGTTACATGAAACCCTAGGTTCCATAATCCTAAATACTTGAATTCTAAGCTATCATAACGAATCTAAAAACGAGTTCCATCAAAAATATAAAATAAAGCATGAAAACCCCTCTTGATTTGATGAACAATCTTTCTAATCTTGAAATCGATGTTGTTCTTGCTTCTTGATTGATGTTCTTCTCAAGTCTCCTCTCGTCTCTTGTGTCTCTCCGTTTCTGTAATCTCCCCCATCTTTTAAACCCTAAGATATCCTTTTATATGTGTATTACACGGATTTTATTTTCGTCACCAGACACGACCTGGGACACGGCCGTGTCCCCAGGTCGTGTAACTTTCCGCACAAAGGCAAAATTTCTGCACAACTTCAAAATTTCATAACTTCTTCGTTTGAACTCGGAATTGAGTGAAACTTGATTCCTTTTCTTCGTTTTCGAGCCTTGAAAGCGTTTAAACCCTGAAATCAACATTTTACTCAATTAAGTATCAATTTCTTTAAAGAAAACCAAAAATGTAAGGGAAATGCCATAAAATCACCATATAAAATATGTTTAAAATCAAAGTTATCAGTATCCAAGTTAGCTTGTAGGCTAATATCATTGTACTTGAGGCTATAAGCTTAGACTCTCATACTCTCCACTTGCAACTCAATTGGCAACATTACCTTAGTCCCAAAAGCCAACTAATATGGAGTACGACTTATCGATGTCCTTTGGGTAGTCCTATAGCCCCATAAAATATTGGGCAACTCGTCTACCCATTTACTACGAGCTCAATTTACTCTCTGCTTCAAACCTTATAAAATGACCTTGTTCACTGCTTCAATCTGACCATTACTCTAGGGGTGTGCAACAAATGTATAACATAATCTAATCTTCCAAGCTTCACAAAATTCCCTAAACTTATTGTTGTTGAACTGTGCCTATTATCTATTATGATCGCAAAAGATATCCCGAACCTAGTCAGAATACTATTGACCATAAACGCCTTAATGCTTCGCTCTATTATGGCCACCACAACCTTGGCTTTAACCTATCTCATGAAATAATCAATCACAAAAATGATGTACCTTCTCTGTTTGGTTGTCTTTGCGAATGAATCAAGTATATCCAATCCTCACTGGGCAAAAGGCTAAAGGCTAGTAAGAGGGATCAGATATGAGCTTTGTGCTTACTCAATTGAGGCATTCCTTTGACATTGATCACATGTTTGAACCAAACTAAGAGCATCTTTTCTCATTGTGGGCCACCAATACCTTAGCCTTAGAGCTCGAACATAAAGAGCTACTACTTTAATATGGTTATTGTATACCCCAAAACACAGATAGGATAATACTTGCTAAGCTTCAAATGGTCGAAGGCATCAAGGTATGCTCATGCTCTTCTTATATAAGTTTACATCAATTATCGTGAAATTGGTCACCTTGTAAATAAGGCGTACCAAGCCTCCTTAGTATCTTGAGGCAAAGTTCCCTTTTCCAAATATTCTGTTATTAGGTTCATCCGATAATACTCCAAGCTTTTCTATTGGATCTTAAGGCATTCTTACAACTGCGACTTCGTACTTCTCTTAGGCAAGTATTCTATGAAGATCTTGTCTTCCTAGTTCAGTAAGCCTATTTAAGCCAACTTGGACAACTTATCGACTACATAATTCTCCATCCTAGGCACCTTCACTAATTGCTATCCTTCAAATTCAATCCATAATCCTTCACCTACTGCAAATAATCAATCATACTCTTGTCCTTTGCCATACCATTTCCTGCAACTTGGTTTACTACCAATTGAGAATAAAAAAAAAATTCAATCGCTTCGCCTCGACCTCCTTTACCAATCTCATTCTAGTTAATAATGCTTTATATTATGATTCATTGTTACTAATCGAGAAACCAAATTTTAAAGCATATAAGATTCGAGCTTTCATAGGTCCTATAAGGATCAGTCCTACTTCGCTACCTTCGTTGTTCGATGAGCCATCTACATATAATTTCTAAGTCAGTTGGTTTGTGTTTGAGTTAAAGCTTTCAAATCTTGTGAACTCAATAATGAAATCTACTAAGATTAAAATTAATAAATAATTGAGTGAAAGAGAGGGGATAGCTGACAATTTTCATTGGTGAGGCATGGCAAGTTGGAGGATGGAATTTAGGCGTAATAAGGATTGATCAAGGATATGTAGGATAAGGATGAGTGGAAAAAAAAAAAAGGGACATATGTATCCTTTTGAAATTTAAAACTAACCTAACCCTTACTATAAAATCCAAAACCCACTTTTTTTAGTTATTTTAGATAGATTGCATTTTAGGAAAATTAGTGAGGAGTAAAGTGAGTTGTAGAATAATTTAGGGAAATTATAGAAAAATAGTGCAAATTAGGGCTAATTGAAGTTTGGGCACTTGAACAAGACTTGAGAGCAAATTGCCACCACTACCTAATAGTGGGCCCCATGTTTAGGGCTATCAACGAGGGGTAGAGTGGCGTTGGTGGCAAAACCACCAATCGTTAGTGAGTTGCAATTTTTTGTCCAATTTTCATTAATTTATTAAAAATACCTAACTATATTATGCCACTTGGTTTCCCTAAGTAATTTCATGTGTAGAATTCATAAATGAAACCAATTTTTCCATATTTTAAGCATAGATATATGTTTCTTAGGAAATCACATGTGCATACTAATTTTCTATCGTATTTTCCAAAAGTCAAACAATGTAGTTTCAATATCAATTTTTATATATAAAATCCTCAAACATTATCTTTTTAAGCTACGTAAATAGTTTTTCAAGAATGTAAGGTTAGATTTGGAAGAAATTTTGATTTTAGTGAAAATAATGGTCTGTTAGTGTTTTGTGTTGAATTTCTTTAAGGGCTCAACATGATTTTTTGCTATAATCTAAATATTTGATAGTTTTTGGTGATCATCAATTGAAGAAAATAATTTTCTTAAGGTGAAAAAGTTATTACTCAACTGGTTAATTGAAAGTGAGGCCAAAATACATATTTTTCTTAGATAAATTGCACATAACAAGTGTAAAGTTGATAGTTATAGATATGGAATGACATTAAGGTTATAAATAATATGTGATTACTACTCTTAATTGTAGTTGAGGAGATTTTATTGAAAATATGAAATGTGTATGGAATTAGAGGATAAATCAAAATATTTTATGTCAATGGTATATTAGATACGTATCCAAAGGCTAAATCAGATATTGTATGGCTGTGAATAACAGTTATGTTACTTAAGAAATCACATATGCGTGCTAATTTTCTATCGCATTTTCAAAAAGTTAAACGATATAATTTTGGTCTCCATTTTTATTTATAAATCTTTAAACATCATCTTTTCAAGCAATGTAAATAATTTTTTGAGAATGTGAGGTTAGATTTGAAAGAAATATTGATTTTTGTGAAAATAGTCGGTTGTTAATGTTTTGTGTTGAATTTCCTTAAGGGTTCAACTTGATTTTTTACTACAATTTGAATATTTGATAGTTTTTTGCGATGATCGACTTGAAGAAAATAATTTTCTTAAGGTGAAAAATTTATTTCTCAATTGGTTTAATTGAAAACGAGGCCAAAATGCATATTTTTCTTAGATAAATTGCATATAACAAGTATAAAGTTAATAGTTATCAATATGAAATGATGCTTAGGTTGTAAATAATATTTGGCTGTCGATCCTAACTGTAGTTGAGAGGAAATTGTGAAGATTTTGTTGAAAATATGGAATATGTGTAAAATCGAAAGATAAATTAGAAACTTTTAAGTCTATGCTACATCGGATATGTATTTAGAGGCAAAATTAGAGATTACGTGAGTGCGAATAAGAGTTTGGTTGGACTCATAAAATAGGTTAGAGGATATTTTAAGACTTTTAAATAAACTGAATTCAAAGGTAAAGGACAAATCAAAGGATAAGTATAGGAAAAGTAAGTAACAAAGGACTTATAAACTTGAACACTTAAGTATAATAATACTTCAAGCTTGACTAAAATATAGAATAATAATATAATGTACCGGTATAAACATTAAAAGTGTTATTTATAATATAGAGACTTATAGTGAAGTGGTGCATCACAATTGCGTTTAGTTGAGTGACAAGGAATCCAAGTAAGTTTAGGATCAATACACAACGATATTTCCAAGTATTGTTTTGTAGTATTTGGAGGCTTAAAATTATATTTTGTTGTACTAGTAAATAGTTTGGATGTGCGCACGTTGTATGCCTTGGATCTAAATTGAACCATCTTATGATCTACTTTGCTAAAATGTGATTGATTGAATTGTGATGAACTAATTAGTCACCCCTAATCAAAACTACGCTATAATGAACTTAAGATGTAATTAGACATGTATTGAAACCAATTAGGGGACTTTAAGAGTCTTCGATCAAATTCCAATCCCTTTAAAAGGGGTAGCTAAAATGGTTACTTCTTCATCCTTAATTGAACTAAGTGATAAGAGAGGAGGTCACAGTAAAATTGAAAGCATTAGTTCGAAAGTAGTTATAAGATGAAGGATGTCTCCATTGCATAAACTTGGGTTTGGTCATAAACTGTTGCATTCGTATTGAAATTCCTCCAACCTAACTAAAATGGATGAAATTTCTCTAATTTCACGATAGTTCAAACAACATAGTATAATGACAATTGTTCTGTTGCATTGTATATAAATAATTGTTTGATAACATTGTTTGTGTTTATTATAAATTCCTATGTCTCTATCCTTACTTACTAAATGGTTGATTGCTCACATCTTTATAAATTATTTTTATAGGTGCAAACTCAATGTTGCATTATAATTATCACAAAGTTAGTTGTTATTGGAGAAATAGGTGGTAAGGGAAGGAAATTGAAGAGCAATTGGAATTATAATGCTTTTGGAGGCTTACTTGTTGTTTCTTTTAGGTCATATAATAATATGTATATAGAACCTTTTGGGAAATTAGTTGAGATACCTTACGTAACTCTATTGGTTTAAACTGCTGGTTTGTAAATATATGTATACACGCGCGCGCGCATGCACACACACATAGCTTAATTAAACTACAAAGTTATGTAAGATAAACATGGATAAACAAGCTTATAATTATAAGTTATGAGCATTTGTAGGTTAAATGTTTGATAACATATTGAGTTGTTTGCTTTAAAACAAATTAATCGTAAACACCTTATGTAAACCGAGTTTACATTAGCGGCTGTGAGATTAACTTTTATTTTATAATGGTTTATTCGGTAAAACTGTTAAGACTCGACCATTTTGAGATACGACAACCGTAAACCTTCAAAGCATAAAATCTCACCCATGTCCATTCATGGCTAAATTTATTTCGTTTTAAATATTATGATCAAAGATAGAAAAGGGTAGAATTAAAGTAAATCTAAAATAATATTTTAACTAACACATATGGACAATTTTAGGGAAAATTTGAAAAAAATCTATAAATTTATCTAAGTTTTAGGTGGAAAATTAATTACTTTTAGAGGGAAAATTTCTTCTTCTTCTTTCTAAATCAAATAATAAGATTTCATTTCATTGAGAGGATATGATATTTACACATCATTATGTGAAAAATGTCCAAAGAGATGGAAGCCATAGGTCTAAAGCCAAAGGTTACACCTCTTAAACAAAAAATGATTATCGATAACTCTTAAATAATAAAAATTCTATAAAGAAAACAAATAGCCAGTATTTTTACAAGAGAAAAAACTCATATAAAGGTAAAATACTAAAACTAAAAGTAAACAAATTACTAAAACTAACCATAAGCTTGAAGATAAAAATAGAGGTAATGGAGCTAAGTAGTGCTAATTCAAAAGATTTCCCCCTTTAGATGATTGTTGGCTCAACATTGATAGCCACGAGGGCTATCTTTATCGGGCTATCTTTATTATAGTATCAAGTAGTAGTAATTTGAAATATTTATAGGGTAAAAGTAAAATTTTCACCATCATAGATGGTTAAAACCTCTAAAACCCCTCCATCTCTCTCTTTTACTTTTTTCAGACTTTCTTTATTTTTCCGTTATAGGGGGACTAATCTTACTAGATATAATAGAAAATACTAATAAAATTGAAAAGAATTTTCTTTTCTACACAAAGAATGAGATAGTAGTAAAGTGACGAGGGGAACCTCCAATTATGAGCTGATGGATTTACTTAGAGATGGAAATGGAGATAAATATGGAAGTGATAAACTAACAAACTTGCTTTTATTTGGTAAAATGAAGTGAATAAAAGGGAAAATAAGTGGGGAAAAGTGAAATTGGAGATTTAGTAGGGGGGCAACTACCCTTAGTGTTTTTCATAAAGGGTTTAGTTTCCCTTGTAAAAGAGAATGAATGTTAGAGTTGATAGGAGAGTGAGTGTGAGTTGGGATACCTAAAATATGGAGCTTAATTGGAGAACGTTAGAGCGTGTAACTTCCACTTAATTAGTCCAAGGATGGATTTATCTAATCTAAATAAGATTGAAAAGGGATAGAATTACGGCAAAGTCGCAATAGCATTTTTTAATATACACTTAGGATGGTTTTCTATTAAATTTGAAACAATCTATACATCAATCTTTTAAGAAAATTTCATTAACATTATACCGTGTGGCCTAGGAAATATTAAAAATATCATGTTCAACCCACGTGGAATGGCAAGATCTGGTTAAATGATTTCTGAAAGTTTTGAAGTTTGATTGTCTTAGAAAAGGAAACCCGAGAGCCCAACTGAAACGTCAAGAGATAGTATGGTTTTTGTTCCTCTGTTCATGTTTTAGTACAATTGCAATAATGTCGCTCGGAAAAAGTCAAAAAAGACACGAGCGAGTAAACCAAAGGCACATACCATCAACGCGAAAAATGAACGTTTAGAACATGTCCAAGCACATGATGTATTGGCGAATAGCTCACAAACAGAAAGACCATTTTCTCCTCCACGATAAAAAAAAAAAAAAAAATTTCCATCTCCCAATCTTTGCACACACCAAATCCTCACACACACACTCGCTCTCTCTTCCCTAAACCCACCAAACCCTCATCGGACCTTTTAACAAATGGATGGAAACCCTTACCGCGCTGAAGGCCAGCGTCTTCTCGGCATCGCCGAGAAGCTTCTCCACTCCGGCGACCTGAACGGCTCCCGTGATTTCGCCATCCTAGCTCAAGAAACCGACCCTTTACTTGAAGGTTCCGATCAGATCTTGGCTATCGTGGATGTGCTCCTGTCCGCCGAGAAGCGCGTGAACAACATCCACCATGACTGGTACTCCATTCTCCAGCTGGACCCACGTACCAACGACCAAGAACTCATCAAGAAACAGTACCGTAAGTTAGCTCTCTTGCTTCACCCTGATAAGAATCGTTTCCCTTATGCCGAACATGCGTTTCGGTTCGTTGCGGCCGCGTGGGCCGTGTTGTCCGATCCCGCTAGGAAGCCCATTTACGATAGGGAGTTAGGGTTTTTTACGAGGATTGATTTGGGAAATCCTAGTGGCAGTGGTAGCGTGAGCGGAAGTGCTGGCGGTGTTAGTGGTAGTAGTGGTGCTGTTCAAGGTGGAAAATTGCCTGTTTGGAGAAGTAGTAATGAGAGAGAAGGAATTCAGGGTGGTGGAATTAGGGCACAGGCACAAGCGCAGCAGCAGTTTCAGTTTCAATTTGGGGGTCAAAATGTGGTCGCTGGTGATAGTAATAGTAATAATATTAACATTAATAATGATTACAGTAGTAATAATCATGGGAATGTTAATGTTAATGTTAATCCCACCGTTAATGTTAATAGTCATGGGATTAGGGGGAGCGTTAGAAATAGTGGGGGTGCTAGTAGGAGTGAGAAAGCTGGGAACTTTTGGTGTGCTTGTCCCTTTTGTTATATGTTATATGAGTATCCTAAGATGTATGAGGATTGTTGCTTGAGGTGTCAGAATTGTCGGAGAGCGTTCCATGCTGTGGAGATTAAGGAGTTGCCTCCTCTGGTTGATGGGGAGGATGGGTATCATTGCCGCTGGGGAACATTCCCGATGGGGTTTGTGGGTGGGCCCTATGAGGGCGGAGGAAAATTGCCATTTGAGAGGCAAGCTCCAGGGGCAGCAGAGGCTGCTGAGGCTAATACTACTGCTGTGTCTCAGCCGACTCCAGCAGTGGCAGTGAATGCAGTTGCAAGTGGTGGAGGTGGAGGATCAGCAGGGCAGACACCACAAGTGAAAAGGAAAAGGGGAAGGCCAAGGAAAAATCCATTGTAGTTGGTGTTTCTGGTCAGAGGTTTTGGCCTCAAAAAGAAAAGGCAAGTTAGTTTTGTGATAACCACAATGAAGAGGGTAATGTTAGAAGGATGGTATAAATGAGAGGAAGTTTGGTGAATGTAGCGGTTGTGGTTAACGGTCGGAGGACCTTGTGGAAAAAGATTTTGATATGGGATTCGAGTTGAGACCAGAAGGTGAGCAGCTCAAGAAAGGTAAGAAGTGATGAGAAAGCTCACCAGTTTAGACAATCAATGTATCATTTGTTGTTGTAAACATGTAGCTGTAGTTCTTTGTTGTTGTAGCAACCTCTGTCTAGGTGTTGATAAAACATGTTGTAGTTAGTAATTTGATGTAGCTTCATTGAATATTGAAAAAAAAAAAAACAAAAAATGAAGAAGCTCTTTGTTTATGGAAGTGACCTTCTATCTTGGGTCGATTTTGAAACAGGATATCTGTGAACTCTTATGTTCATTCTTGTAGATCACAGTTCTTTGGTCTTCAGGTTCATATCAGCGAATTATGTGACAAGAAGGTATTAGTTTCAACCTTTGATGGAGCCCAGACTCTTGAATATGTTGAACACCATTTGCTTTCTGTCACCTTATTATGAAAATATGCCAGGACCTTTACAATTTGCTAGCAGTCAGTATTATGCAAGCATGCTTACAGATGCTGCACTGGATTTACTAATGAAATTTAGAATTTTCAATCCTCACTGCTTTGAGGATCTATGCAGATCTTCTCATTTCTGTCCTATAATGTCCACGTGTTGTTTAATTTTGTTTGCTGCGCTACTCTCGGGAGGTTACCAGCTGATTGATGGGAAGTGCATGTTTTACGTTGTTGCATGCCCCTTGATTTGAGGCATTGCAGTTAGGTGCTTGAGTGTTTTTATAGATGTTTGAATGACAGAAATTGCTGCTCTTAGCGGGCATGTTGGATCTTATTACTTGGTTTAACCCGACGGAAATAAATTGAAGGTAGATTATTGTTTTTACAGAAATATGATTCCACTTAATCGGGAATTCTCTCTCTCTCTCTCTCTCTCTATAGTTGCTGTTGTCGAAAGTTTCATTGTCCAAAATGCCACGGCAAGCTTTTAGCTATTTGTTTTGGCTACCAGTTTTTAAAGTAGTGTTTAATTATAAAGATTAGATTAAATAAAAAAAACTGAAGAGGATAAGTATAAGAAAGATTGAATAATATAAATTTATTGTATTATATTTGGTTTGTATAATATTAAATATAAAATTTATATTAAAAAATTAATTATTTATATTATATAATAAATAATTTTTTGTAATGTTTAATAAAAATAATATTAATCAACTTAATATTATATAATGAAGGGTGTTTTTAATAATATAAAATATTTTTTATTTTTATTTAGTAAATTTTATTTTTATTTTATAATATAAATAAGATAAAATTTAAATATTTTATTCAGTTGATCAATTTAATTTTTATTTAATCATATATCCGATGCTATCTAAGTAGCATTTGACAAATGCTTAGGTCGCGACAATCCAGGACATGGTGTCATTATCAGTTACCAATGGGAAGGCCAGTATATGGAATCATGTAATCTGGATGTTAAAAATGACAGAATCTGCCAAAATCTTGATGCCCATTTGTATTGCACGCAACTAGTCAATCGTTTCAAAGGATTGCAAGGCGCAAATTAGGTCGTGCCTTATTGCTTACGTAATAGTATTTTTCCAGAATGTCCTACGGGAAAATAGATAAGAATTAAATTGTGATTCTAGTTTCATTTTTTCTTCATATCTGAAAGCTTATTTAAAAACTAAAATTATAATTTTATGGAATTTATGATTTCAGCTTTTAGAAAAAATTCAATTTCTTATTTAAGAAAGTAAAATCGATAGTTTCATTTCTCTTATATTTATTATTATTAATCAAATTATTTATTTAATTTTTAATTGAATTATGATATTCAATAATTAAGATATTTTAATAACAAAAAAGTATAAATAAAAGTATTGATTCCATTTTACTCCATACATATTTTCAAATATTGGAAATTTTATTCCGTTGGAATCTATGTCATTATTGTATATCTAACGTGACATTATTGTAAAATTTCATAGTGGTGTCGGAGTATTTTTAACTCTTTATCAATGCTCCTCGCTACAAAAACCAATACTAAGCATCTGCTGCCACCAATAAATTGCAATCCTTGTCCAAGTAATGCTCCTCTCTCCAGAAAAGCTTCGATGTTATTGATATATCTCTTTTTTGACGAGCAGTGGATAAACATTAGTAAATTTTAAATATGTAAAAACATGAACTTGCAACGTGAATTTAAATGTCATTTGTTTTCGTCTACCACTCATTCAAATACATAATTTATTAATACCAATTGATCTTTTTCACCTTTAAAGGAATGTATCATTTCCTTCTATTATTTTTAAGAGAGCACAATTTGCTTTTTAACTTGCTGCAACTGTTAGTTTTAACATTTATTTAATGGATTTTTTTAATCATCTCATTCTTATTTTTTACTGATTGATATCAATATTTATTTTATTATTAATTTATATATTTTTAAATTTAAATTATTAAACAAACTTTAAATTCAATAATTTATATTTTAAATATAAAAGCGAACGTATATATGTGTGTAAAATAAGATATAAGGGAGGATCGTGTAAATAAATAAATAAGAAAATTTTCTGAGAAACAGATGCAGAAATAGAGTAACCGACACTTATGCTATGAAATTGAACATTCACCTTTCGACAATATAGAAATACCGTTCCGTGTGCCTCCCCCTTATGGTGTGGGTGGATTGATGATTGGATAAGCACGCTATACGATGCAATGGGTGGAACCACCACCACATGTTTTGAACATCTTGTTCGTGTGTACGTAATTACAAAAAGCCAATGAAGAGGTCCCAAAGTTACGTGTGTAAACATAATATCCACGTCACATCGATCATCCTAAACATTAGTACTTGCTTTAAGAACTAAAGAGATAAATGAAGCAAGTACCCAGTACCAAAATGAAAGATTAGAAGGAAGAAGAAGATATGGGTTCACGAATTTGTACGTAAATTCCTCTTTTAAAGTTGTTCAATCTCCTTTTCTTAATACCCATGTGTTGAACATTCAGAATAATGGTAAAAACGTGCACACTCATGTTATAATCGATCTTACGTCGTCTTTTGTCAATACATTTTAGGCTCCAAAGTTCGTCGGCTTCGTTCTTCATCTTCTATGTTGACAAGTCGGAGTAGCTCTTTTACCAGCTTGACAAGAAGATGGTCTAATGTAAGGACGGCGAGTGCTCTTCTAACCGCTTTTATTTTTACTCTACTGTTTTTAATTTTTATATATTCCATTGACCCAACTTTTGCTTTACTTTTTTTTTTTTCCCCTCTTTTCTTTTTGGATTTTGGCAAATATTGAAGGCGCTACTGGAAGACAATCAAGTGCCTCAGTTGCTTCCTGACAAGTAAGTATACATGATGGCTTAATCATGTCGTAACTTGGAACTGGATTTCTTTGATGACATGAGTAGGTTTATGATTGTGATCCAAAAATGAAATATATACAAGCTCAAGCTTAATTTAATAAGCTACTTTGGTAGTTCAACCTTGGACTCGGTTTGATTAAATTGAATCAAATTAGAGGAAATATCAAGCCGAACTCAGATAACTAGAGAGTTGGATTGTTTTATTTCTACCCCTATAATTAGGCCCGCATTTTGTTTTTGAATAATGTTTTTCCTTGTGTAAGGTCTGATTAGCATGTCAGGTACTTTATGTGAATCATCGTCCAATATATGCTGTAGTGATTTTCGCAATGGTTATTGAGATCGATTTCTTTGCTCCTTAGCAGAAATGATCACATCACAGCCAACCACTAAGTGCCTCTTTGATCATCAGTTTGTATTTGGTTGACTACCTAACATTGGTAAAGTAACGGAACTGGTTGCTACTCACTTTGATTACTTCTTACTGGACTTCGAATGTTGAATGGTTTTTTTGGCTTCAATCATTTTCTACAACCACTGCATTTGTCTCCGTGCAGACCCCTGATTTCAGGTCCATTCATATCACCACCTTTCCTCTTTAATTTGAACCTTCAATCTTTTATCAAATTCTGCCTTTCTTTTATCTTCTTTACATTTCGACACTAACGATGGGGTCCAACCCAAAGGATATTGGCGTTATCACTATTCTTATTAGCAAGAGATCGAGATTGAGAATTCCAGATTTTCCATCATACCTGGAGATGAATGCGTTGCATATATATGATGCCAATAGATCTCCGTGATACCATATGCCTCTCTCTCACTTGTGAATGATCAAATGTCACATGATTGTGTTTGTCGGAAGCAATTCCAGAACAATGTTTTAACTGTCTCGCTCTTTCTTTTAGGACAGAGGCAGTGGTCACATTGACAAATTCAGGGGAATTTTCG